>CM042171.1:52368637-52418637 GCA_023376005.1 Doryteuthis pealeii | reverse complement strand
TACATACTGACAACATGCAATTATATTTATATATAAAACAAAATAGCGGTTTACAGTGTGAACGGGCACGCTAATTTGCATATTAATATTAAAAAATCGAATTTAATAAATATGTGCTTAGTATATATGATTTCTAACTGTTTGGTTTTATTTTAATGAATATAAGCAAAAAAATCTCTTCAATGAATCTTAAATGAAATCCATTAACAAGATAAAATAACTGTCATTTTATTCTTTACTTCCTCTTTTAACTAAATACTTAATTAGAAAAAATAACAATGAAAGACGAGAGTGATGGAAGAGTAAGTTTCAGTTGTTCCATTATTTATTATACTCCCTCTGTTTCAAATCTTTTATTATACTCCCTCTGTTTCAAATCTTTTTATCTGTATTCTTATTTAGTTTCATTAGCCTTTCTAATTTAATACAATATTTTATTACATTAAAACTTAAATACTTGCACCCGGAGGGTGCATATATTTGCTAGTATATATATATATATATATATATTAAAATGTATCCAATAAACAGGCTAGTTGTGGATTATTCTATTTGGGATCATCTATATCCTTCGTATATGTATGCCATATATATTTACCAACCCCTCCGCACGAGCAGGATGTGACACAAGATCAATTTCTTAAGTGGAGTTCAACAGGTTTGAATTCAGAGTTTTCCTTCTCCTAGACCGGTTGCCTAGCCAAGTCTGCTCTACTATTTACCCATAGCTGGAGGGAGAGTAGGATTCATACCTTTCCCAAGGATATTAGCGCTAAGTGAAATGCAATTACCAAGTCCAGGATTTGAACTCGGAGCGACGAGTCCATTTCCCATGACTTTAACCATTACACCACGTGCTTCCCTATGTATGCCATATATATGCCAATTATAGATTTATACAATGATTTTTACAAATCCCAAAGAGAGCTCAATGTAAAATAATTAATAGATTAATTATATATTGTTTTTCTCACTCTTTATGTCGGCTCATACGTTCTAGTCATACGTTCTAGTCAAAATAAATTTATAATACCCAAATAACGTTTTTTCTTTCTTTGAAAGTATAAATATAGCTCTGTATATGATTAATTTATTAGTTATTATACATTGAGCTCTCTTAGGGATTTGAAATAATACTTATATAAACTTATAGGTGTGCATCAATATGAGCATGCATTGTGGATGTACAGGAGATATTGATGATCCAAAATAGAATTCCGCCCTGTCGGCTGGGGCGTTAGAATGCACCGACTGCACCTCTGCAAAGGGGTAAAACTCCCCCAATTGGGCCATCTATTGGCCGTGGGTGGCGACCCGTGATGCTTAAGGATAGAGCCCAGGTGGTTGAGCAGTTCATGACTTGCAATACTCCTCTTTGGCCCTATCTTGGGCTAGACGGGCGGCCGGAGAGGCCCCTTCCGATCAATCGGCTGGTCACGTCAAGCCCTAGCATCTATATGATTTTCCCAACCCTATTTCCCTTATAGCAAGCCCCAACCCCTTTTTATCATATGGGTGCTAGAAGACGGTGACTGAGGGTCTACATGTCCTGGGAATGACGTTAAACTCTATCTGATGGTGAGGTTCCAGTTTTGGAGGTTTGGGGAATGTGGAACACCCCTTCATCACCATTACTCCCTGGTCCACTCTAACCCGGAGTGGTAGTACCTGTTAGGGTCCCATCTATGGGTTAAATAGAAAAATGTATTTATAAAAAAATTGTATTATCCATTAAGAATTGATTTATTTCAAAACTTTATCGGCATTAAATGACCCACTGAGGTTGATATGCCATAAAACAAAACAAAACCAAACCAAACAAAAGGAGATAACTATGTATTAACCATTACTAAGTTAGATAATTGAGACTTCAACACAGGAGAGTTAAGAAAGGACATGGTCAAGGCTGATTCTACAGGTCGATCAAATATATATATATATATTTGATTATTTCTTGTAAAGTACTATCGAAATAGACACCTCTTCATTACTCCCAGGTACACTCTGATCCAGAATGGTAGTAAATGTTATTGTCCATCTATGAGTCAACAGGTACTACCTCTTCGGGTATGGGTGGACCTGGGAGTAATGCTGATGAAGGGGCACTCCAAACTACCCCAGAGCTCCAGAATTGGAACTCACTGTGAGATGCAGTTTAACGTTATACCCAGGACACAGTATATATTTTTGAGTACATGTGTATATATATATATATATGTTTGTTTACTTAACTTCGTACTGTCGTGTAGCAAGTCAATAAAAAGTGGAATATAAATAAGCTTCAAAACGAACGAAGAATGTAAGAATGGCAAGCTAGTGTAACAGTTAGAGACTTCGCCTGTCAGCTTGACAGTCAAGGTTTCGAGTCACACACGGAGCAGTCTCCCATGTCTATAACCTTGCTGATGAGACCTAATAGGTCGAAATGTACATTCAGGGATTAACATTTTCTCGATTTGTTTAGCCTTACATTTGAACATATATGCCCGCCTAAATTCATTAATTATTAACTAGTTAATTTTTAAAATTAGGTATGACTTCAATTAAGCACATATCCTCCAAAAATTGTCGGCTTAAAGCCATATAAAAATAAACACATTTGTTTGTTTATTTAACTTCATATATATATATATATGTACATGTGTTTGTGTATGTGTGTATGTGTGTATGTCTATTTGTGTGTGTGTGTGTGTGTGTGTGTGTGTGTGTGTGTGTGTGTGTGTGTGTGCTTAGCATATAGAAGAGAGTTGGGTCTATCATAGCTTTTCCTTTTCCCGTGGGGATTCGAGGCATTTGATTCTTGTCACTTATATTGTCCCCATCAATCACCTGCGAAATTCTTCGCTCAAAACAGTTTTTTGTTTTTTTTTGTTACTTAAATTTTAAATCTTAATTTTTTCCCTTCAGTTTCAAATTTTTAAAAATATCATTTAAAATTTTTGTTTTTGGGACATTATCAAATTATCTGTCAATCTTTTCTTTCTTTTGTTTTCTCTTTCATTACCTCTCTCTGTGTCTCTCTCTGTTTCTCTCTGTCTCTCTCGCTGTATTCTCCCTCTCTCTCTCTCTCTCTATCTCTGTGCCCCTCTCTTTATCTATATCTATCTCTCTCTATCCTTATCTCTCTCTCTCTCTCTTTCCATTTGATTCAGTTTTACCTCCTTCATTACCTCTCTATCTCCCATTCTCTCGCTCTCTCTCTCTCTTTCTTTCTCTCTATGTATCCTCCTCTCTTTCTCTCTCTTCTCTCTCTCTCTCTCTGTCTCTCTCTATCTCTGTACCCCTCGCTTTATGTATATTTCTCTCTCTCTCTCTCTCTCTCTTTCCATTTGATTCAGTTTTACCTCCTTCATTACCTCCCTATCCCCATTCTCTCTCTCTCTCTCTCTCTCTCTCTCTCTCTCTCTCTGTGTATTCTCCCCCCCCCCTCTCTCTCTC
This sequence comes from Doryteuthis pealeii, assembly GCA_023376005.1. Lineage (NCBI taxonomy): Eukaryota > Metazoa > Mollusca > Cephalopoda > Myopsida > Loliginidae > Doryteuthis > Doryteuthis pealeii. The sequence goes on along the minus strand of CM042171.1, from coordinate 52,415,199 downwards.
TCTCTCTCTCTCTCTCTGTACCCCTCTCTTTATGTATATATTTCTCTCTCTCTCTCTCTCTCTCTCTAACTTTCATTCGCTTCATTCAATTTTTCTTCTGTCACTGCATTTTCCCTTTAAGACTCCCCACTCTCTGTCTCTGTATGTCTGTCTGTCTCTTTCTCTCTTTCACTCTCCCTATTCAATCTTTCTTCTGTGACAGTAATCTCTCTTCCACTTCCTATTTCCCACTCTTCATCAACCCCCCTCTCTCTAACCCCTATCTCTCTCTTTCTCTCTCTCTCTCTCTCTCTCTCTCTCTCTCTCTCTCTCTCTTTATCCATTTTCTCTCATTCTTGTTATTCAATCTCTCCCTCTCCATTCTTCTGTGATTGCATTTTCCCTTCAAATCCCCCCTCTCTCTCTCTCTCTCTCTCTCTCTCTCTCTGTCTCTCTCTTTATTCAATCTATCTTCTATAACTACATTCCCCCTTCCAATCGTCTGTCACTCTGTCTCTCTCTATCTCTCTCTCAATCTCTCCTTTTTCACTACATTCCCTCTCCACCCCCCTCTCTCTCTCTCTCTCTCTCTCTCTATTCAATCTCTCTTCTTTCACTACATTCCTTCTTCCAACCCTCACTCACTCTCTCTCTCACTCACTCTCTCTCTCTTCAATCTCTCTTCTTTCATTACATTCCCTCTTCCAACCCTCACTTACTCTCACCCCACTCTCACTCACTCTCTCTCTCTCTCACTCTCTCTCTCTCTCTCTCTTAAATCTCTCTTCTTTCACTACATCTCCTCTTCCAACTCTCACCCACTCTTTCTCTCCCCCTCTCTCTCTATCTCTCTTCAATCTTTCTTCTTTCATTACATTCCCTCTTCCAACCCTCTCTCTCTCTCTCGCTCACTCTCTCTCACTCTCTCTTCAATCTCTCTTCTTTCATTACATTCCCTCTTCCAACCCACACTCACTCTCTCTCTCTCACTAACTCTCTCTCTCTCTCTCTCTCTCTCTCTCTCTCTCTCTCTCAAATCTCTTCTTTCCCGACATTCCCACTTCCAACCCCCTCTCTCTCTTTCTCTCTCTCTCTTCAATCTCTCTTCTTTCACTACATTCCCTATTCCACCACCACCACCCTCTCTCTCTCTCTCTCTCTCTCTCTCACTCTCTCTCTCTCTCTCTCTCTCTCTCTCTCTCTCTCTCTCTCTCTCTTCCTTTGTTGTTCATAACGCTATACCCAGTTCCGATTCCCTTACCTGTCACATTTGGTGTCCCTCTGGGAGAATTCGAGAATTCATTGGCATCAATTCTTCATTATGGTGCCAATCTGTCTCTCTGCAGAGTTGGTGTGTATTTCTAAACGACCCGACCCTTAAGACATTCAGATAAAAAAAAATCTTGGTACCTTTCCATTGCTGTTTATCCACTAAGCCAGGAAAGTAGGAGATTTTTTGAAACCTTACAATCTAGTCTTTAGTTTTTTAGTGGCTCAAACATTGTGTTGATATCTCCGCCTGGCCAACTGATTGGATCATTAAATGGTCTAGTCTTTTTCTATGTCTATGTTAATATATAGAATGCTCTCTATGTATGTAAGTAGAGCATCCCTTTGTTGTGAAATGGTTAGTAAGATAGTCTCTCTTACAGATCCATTACTACTGAGTAGTGAGTTCAATCCTTGCTGATAACCCCACTGAGAGTTGGTAAAAATGGCCAATTTCGTGCAAAACTAAAGTGCCAATTTAATATGATTTTATGATGGAGTTCGATAAAGAGTATCACATAGTAAAAGACGGTTGAATTCTGTTGAGAATTGGGGGAGATATGGGGCTTCAAAGAGGCCTGATAATCCCCCTAAGAGGGGGTAAAAATGGCCAATTTCGTGCAAAACTAAAGTGCCAATTTAATATGATTTTCTGATAGAGTTCGATGAGGAGTATCACATAGTAAAAGATGGTTGAATTCTGTTGAGAATTGGGAGAGATATGGGGCTTCAAAAATGCCCCCAAAATGTCATTTTTCAGCCAGTCTACGTATTTTGATGAAAATTTAAGTTATCGATTTTATTGTTTTTTCTCGTGGATTCTGATGCATAGAATTTACTGATGGAGAAAAAAGTGCTAAATTTGGAGTTTTAGGTGAACTTTGAGGCCTGATAACTCCCCTGAGAGTGGGTAAAAATGGCCAATTTCGTGCAAAACTAAAGTGCCAATTTAATATGATTTTATGATAGAGTTTGATGAGGAGTGTCACATAGTAAAAGATGGTTGAATTCTGTTGAGAATTGGGGGAGATATGGGGCTTCAAAGATGCCCCAAAAATGCCATTTTTCAGCCATTATAAGTCTACGTATTTTGATGAAAATTTAAGTTATCGATTTTGTTGTTTTTTCTCATGGATTCTGATGCGTAGAATTTACTGATGGAGAAAAAAGTGCTCAATTTGGAGTTTTAGGTGAAATTTGAGGCCTGATAACTCCCCTGAGAGTGGGTAAAAATGGCCAATATCGTGCAAAACTAAAGTTCCAATTTAATATGATTTTCTGATAGAGTTTGATGAGGAGTGTCACATAGTCAAAGATGGTTGAATTCTGTTGAGAATTGGGGGAGATATGGGGCTTCAAAAATGCCCAAAAAATGCCATTTTTCAGCCATTATAAGTCTACGTATTTTGATGAAAATTTAAGTTATCGATTTTGTTGTTTTTTCTCATGGATTCTGATGCGTAGAATTTACTGATGGAGAAAAAAGTGCTCAATTTGGAGTTTTAGTTGAGATTTTAGGCCCTAAGAGTGGGTAAAAATGGCCAATTTCGTGCAGAATTAAAGTTCCAATTTAATATGATTTTCTGATAGAGTTCGATGAGGAGTATCACATAGTAAAAGATGGTTGAATTCTGATGAGAATTGGGGGAGATATGGGGCTTCAAAGATACCCCTAAAATGCCATTTTTCAGCCATTATAAGTCTACGTATTTTGATGAAAATTTAAGTTATCGATTTTATTGTTTTTTCTCATGGATTCTGATGCGGAGAATTTACTGATGGAGAAAAAAGTGCTCAATTTGGAGTTCTAGGTGAAATTTGAGGCCTGATAATCCCCCTGAGAGTGGGCCAATTTCGTGCAAAATTAAAGTGCCAATTTAATATGATTTTCTGATAGAGTTCGATGAGGAGTATCACATAGTAAAAGATGGTTGAATTCTGTTTAGAATTGGGGGAAGATATGGGGCTTCAAAGATGTCCCCAAAATGCCATTTTTCAGCCATTATAAGTCTACGTATTTTGATGAAAATTTAAGTTATCGATTTTATTGTTTTTTCTCATGGATTCTGATGCGTAGAATTCACTGATGGAGAAAAAAGTGCTCAATTTGGAGTTTTAGTTGAAATTTGAGGCCTGATAATCCCCCTAAGAGTGGGTAAAAATGGCCAATTTCGTGCAGAATTAAAGTGCCAATTTAATATGATTTTATGATAGAGTTCTATCAGGAGTATCACCTAGTAAAAGATGGTTGAATTTCTGATAGAGTTCGATGGCAACTTGGTGACATATCCTACTTATGGTAAATGGGGTGAGTAAATACCTTGTGTGCATCCCCCCTCCCATTGTGGTGTAATGGTTAGCAAGCTTGACTCTCTCCCAGATCCATTACTACTGAATAGTGAGTTCTATCCTTGCTGGATGCCCCATACTGGCACCCTGGTGTCATATGCTACCCTCGGTAAATGGCGTGAGTAAATACCTTGTGAGTATCCATCCCATTATGGTGTAATGGTTAGCAAGCTAGTCTCTCTCCTCTGAATAGTGAGTTCGATCCTCGTTTGATGCCCCTGTAGCGTTAGTTTCATATTTGCCTGGTGGAGTTGTCTGCCCGATTTAGTTTGCTGGTGCCCGCTAGGGTGCTATAGTATTTAAGCGCCGGGTTCAAACCTTTTCGGCCTCTCTTTTCCTGCCCAGTAACTACGAGCCACACGGGGTAGATTTTATCTAACCCCTCTCGTTGGGGCTCCGCCCCCCTTACATTACTGTAAGTTATTTACAGCATGGACTATCCTTAGTCTCATGCCTGCTCTTTTTGTATATCTTGTACCATTCATGAACGTGTCTTCATCTTTATTTATGTACTCTTTGTTTATGTACCCTTTTACCTATGTACTTTGTATCTACTGATATCCATGTGCTGTACTATATTAAATGTTTTTGTCTGTTAACCTTCGTCGGAGTTTTGTATATCAAAGTATGTATAACTTTGAACCTTCCTTACAACTGGTGACTAACTGAAGTGTTCAACATTGGATATTTATCCTTTAGGTAACCCAATGTTTTATAAGAACCAGAGTTAATACTCGGTGAACCTCTTATACCCCATACTTGTGACCTTTTGTCACATAGTACCTGTGGGGAATAGGTTGGATAATGTTTAACTTTATATATTAATATTGTATATTGTATTTTAATTTTATCATAATTTTATTGTATATTGTAATTTATATATTAATTTTTTTAATATTAAAGAGGAGTATTATAAAACATTGGATATTTATCCTTTAGGTAACCCAATGTTTTATAAGAACCAGAGTTAATACTCGGGGAACCTCTTATACCCCATACTTGTGACCTTTTGTCACATAGTACCTGTGGGGAATGGGTTGGATAATGTTTAACTTTATATATTAATATTGTATATTGTATTTTAATTTTATTATAATTTTATTGTATATTGTAATTTATATATTAATTTTTTTAATATTAAAGAGGAGTATTATAAAACATTGGATATTTATCCTTTAGGTAATCCAATGTTTTATAAGAACCAGAGTTAATACTCGGTGAACCTCTTATACCCCATACTTGTGACCTTTTGTCACATAGTACCTGTGGGGAATGGGTTGGATAAATGCCTTCTGTATATATATGTGGAATCATCATCATCATATCATCATCATCATCGTATTACGCTATTAGCTAGGCCGTTCTCCCAGAGCGAGGCCTTTCCATTGCACTCCGGAAGGGTTGACCTCTGCGATCGCCCCAAATGTGGGCGACTCGGGTGCGCTATTTCTATTTCTATTAGCATGGATATCCATGACAATGTCTCTCTAACCGTCCTTATCACCCATTGTTCTCGGGATGTCATCTGTGCAGCATCCAGTATCCTTGGAAAGCTGGTCAATGTACATCTTTGCTGTACGGCTCTCACTGGCGTGCCCATGTGATGGCTTCCGTAACAGTACGTCACTTATGCGTTCGTCCATGCTTCTCCTTGGTGTGTGATGTAATGCTTAATGTCATTAGGAATAGACTCGGCAAGACTTCAAATCCTGGACGAGGCTAATTGCATTTCACATTGTGCCAATACCCTTGGGAAAGGTATGAATTCAACTATTCTCCTTACAGCTATGGGTAAATAGTACTGCAGTTCTTTGACTATTGTTAGGCAATTTTCTGGATGATTTGACATGGAATTACCCAGCAATAATTTTTATGGCTCCAGTAATTTAGCAATGATCATTTTCACTCCTGAATTCTGAAGCCTACACCTTCTACTTTTATTCAACTGATTGGGGGCACCTGTGGTTTAATGATTATCGATTATAGGAGAAGGAAAACTAAATTAAAACTATCAACCTTCACTTAAGAAATTGACCTTGTGTCATATCCTGCTCTGAATGGGTCTGTATATATATATATATATATATATATATATATATATATATCTTCTTATTATAATGGAGATTGTGTGTTTTTCTGTCTGTAACCGAAACTATATCACTACTCAAGTCACAATTCCCTTAGTTATTGACATCACATTCGCCATGATTTTATTTTTATTTTAAACTTAATTATTAATAAAATTGTTTTACATTATCAATACTGTTAACCATATCTACATGATATTTTCCACGTACCCCACTTGTACGGGTCAGGCACAAGGCCCTATTTATGTGGGACCACCCACAAACCGAAGCTCATGGGGTGGCGGGTGAAAAATTGCGTCGATCCCGTCGGCATTCCCCCTTAAGGGGGGCGCCTCAGGCGCTGGGCAATAAACCCAGCCCTGCCCCTTTAAATCGAGGGGGCAGGTGTTGCCTGAGGGGATCCCCTGGGATCGACGTCGTTAATTATAGCAATGGTCCAGAGGCCGAAGCTACTGTTGACCATATCTACATATTAATAATATGCAATTATATTTATATATACAACAAAATAGTGGTTTACAGTGCGAACGGGAATGCTAATTTGCATATTGATATTAAAAAATCGAATTTAATAAATATGTGCTCAGTGTTATTGATTTCTAACTGTTTGGTTTTATTTTAATGAATATAAGCAAAAATCTTTTCAATGAATCTTAAATGAAATCCATTAACAAGAAAAAATAACTGTCATTTTATTCTTTACTTCCTCTTTTAACTAAATACTTAAATTAGAAAAAATAACAATGAAAGACGAGAGTGATCGAAGAGTAAGTTTCAGTTGTTCTATTTTTCGATTATACTCCCTCTGTTTCTAATCCTGTTATCTGCATTCTTATTTAGTTTCATTAGTGTTTCTAATTTAATACATTATTTTATTACATTAAAACTTAAATACTTGTACCCGGAGGGTGCATATACTTGCTAGTAACATTAATGTTCTTTGACATGATCCCTTTGGTCTTCAAAACACTTATTTCGGCGAGGGATTTTAGAGGTCAAAGCGCCTTTGAACTTTCTGTTTTGGTAGAAAACTGGTCAAACATATTTCCGTAAAATAATAGATCAGCTGTATCTATTCTTTTGAGTGTAGCATAGGTTTTGAAATGTACAATAGAAATTGTACTCGGAGATTTAGAATCAAGTAGGTTTGATTGACAAGCAGTGATTCTGGGGTCAGTTGGGGTAACCCTAACCCCAGCCTAGCTGGATTTGGAGCATTTCAGTCATGTGATCAGGATACAATAGAAAGTTGGAAGGGTAGTTTTGAAATCTAGATATTAAGGTTGTAAATTGACTGCGAGACGTTAGGGTACTAAGTTGGTTCCTTGGTGTTACGGTAATAAGTTGGGTCCGAGATTTTAAGTCGTGTGGATTCTGCATGCTGTGCAGAGGACCTATCAGGGGTAATGACTGATAGGGATGGTTGACGAGAGAGAGAGCCATGGATATATATGTTGTCAGACCGACTTGATTATTATCAATAGCCTATACATATTGTATAGGGGCCCTATAAGGCCCTATAAGGCCCTATACTTATAGTACAGAGACCCTTATAGTTTTGTTTATATTGTGTACTGAAATACCTGGTGCACACTCCTAAAAACATTCCCTGCGGACAATTACTCATGGACACACCAGTGCCACACATATTTCTTTAAAGGCGCCATCTTTTCGAATACAGTCGTGTTCACTCTGCATGTAGGAGATGTCTTAATAATCACTAAGACATATTTCATCTACACATTTCCTCATTTCTCTTGGTTGAGTGAAATAAAAAATATGTATACATGAAATATATCTTAGTGATTATTCCTTCGGTTAGTAGCGGCTCAATCTGAAGACGAAGCAGGTGCGATGATAGCCATCGTCAGACTGAGAGGAACAGTTTGCGAGAGAGAGAGAGAGAGAGAGAGAGAGTCATGGGTACTCGTGCTGTCAGCACAACCTGATGAAAGTCTAAAGAAAGTGATCATATTGTTAAGCTTATGCTCCTATCAGCTGGCCTTGTGTCAGACAAAGCTACTCTGAGTACATATTCACCACCACCGCTACCTCTGGATTAAATTTGTATATTGTTTCCATAGCTTTTAACACCTACCCTTTTCTGTTACAATGAAAAACAAGAACGAACATGTAAGTGACATTCTCCTATGGACACCTGATTCTGAATACCACACAAAAAATCTGCCTGGGGTGATATCCAATAGGAATAGTTGGTGAGAGAGAGAGAGAGAGAGAGAGAGAGAGAGAGAGCTGCCAGCACAACTTGATGATGGTGGTGTTGATGATGATGATGATGATGATAAAAGTGTGAAAAAAAGAGCTAATCAAAGGATCATATCTTTGCTCTAATACTCTTGCCAACTGGCCTTGTGTCATACAAAGCTACCCTTGGTACATATCCACACCATTGCCACCTGTGGACTACAATGTATGGACACACTTCTGGATTATATTAGTATAATGTTTCCATAGCTCTTAATGCCTACCTTTCACTGTTACAATAAAAACAAGGACAAGCTAATAAGTGACATTCTCCTGTGGACACCTACTCATGGACACACTAGTGTAGGCCAACCAGCAAAATCTGCATCAATCATCTCTGTGTGGATTCTGCATGCTGTGCAAAGGACCTATCAGGGGTAATGACTGATAGGGACGGTTGACGAGAGAGAGCCATGGATATCTATGTTGTCAGCCCGACTTGATTATTATCAATAGCCTATACATATTGTATAGGGGCCCTATAAGGCCCTATAAGGCCCTATACTTATAGTACAGAGACCCTTATAGTTTTGTTTATATTGTGTAATAAAATACCTGGCGCACACTCCTAAAAAACATTTCCTGTGGACAACTACTCATGGACACACCAGTGTAAGCCAACCAGCAAAAACTTATATTAATCAGCTCTATACTGATTCTGAATGCCATGCGGAAGACCTGCCTGGGGAAATGATGATGATGAAAGTGTAAAAAAGAACTAATTAAAGGATCATGTTTTTTTTATTCTAATGCTCTTGCCAACTGACCTTGTGTCAGACAAAGCTACCCAGAGTAAAGATCTGCCACCACCACCACCCCAGATCAAATTAGTATATTGTTTCCATAGCTTTTAACAAGTACCCTTCTCTGTTACAATAAAAGCAAGGACACATTAATAAGTAACATTCTCCTGTGGACACCAACTTATGGACACACCAAAGCTTCTGTCAACTGGCCTTGTGTCATACAAAGCTACCCCGAGAAAACATCCCTCACCACTACCAGATCAAATTAGTATATTGTTTCCATGGCTTTTAACACGTGCCCTTCTCTGTTACAATTAAAAAAACAAAACTTATTTAACAAAATAATAAATTCATTTTTATTATCGTTGTTAGAGAACTGACATATCTGCACCCACTTTTTTTTTTGTTTTGTATTCTTTAAAATCATTTCACAAGAGATTGTATTCATCTTGGAGTATCCAATTCCTCTCGTTCGTAGCTGGAATCGGAATATTGGTTTATACGATGAGTAAAAGAGGCTTGAGGTGTTTATCTTTGCGACTTTGGCTGTAATTTCTCCAAGAATCTTGTATTTCTGCCAATTCCCTGACATTCTAGAATTTATTCCTTTGCCTTGTCATAAGGCTCTTCTTCGCATATGGCATCAGTTCTTAGAATTTTCATTAAATATTCAAGGGAATGGTGGGCCGATTGTCTTGGAGAATATTCCGGAGGAAGAGTATGCACTTTCTCATTAATGATATTGAATCCTTTTTTAAATGCATTGTAATTATTCAAGTCAACACTCAAAATGAAAATGAAAAAAAAAAAAGAAAGAAAAAAGAAAGAAAGAAAAAGAAAAAAAAAGAAAAAAAGAAAAGGCTTTCCTTTTTTTATTTTTTTTATTGTTTTTATTTTTTTTATTTTCTTAAAATTCTGTGAGAAAGGAATGTTGAAAATATTGGGAGTAAAGTAGAAAGGCGGGAAAAAAGTAAGGAGGAGTTTGAGGATGGGAAATAAATTAAATAGAGAGAGAGGGGGGAGAAAAGCAAATAATGTTAAGAGAGAGGGGGGCTGTGTGTGAAATATCAAGGGGAGATAACCCTGAAATGCAAAAAGAAAATAGGAAGAGAGGAAAAGGGAGAGGAAATAGAAAGAATTAAAAGGAAAAGGAGGGAAGCTGCAAAATACAAAGAAAAGGATAAAGAAGAAAAAAAGGAATGTGTAAAAGAGAGAGAGAGAGAGAGAGAAAGAAAGAGAGAGAGGGGAAGAGGGGGAAAGAAAGAGTGTGGAAAAAAAGAAAAAGTGGGAGTTGAAGGTGGGTCAATTGGTTGGTTGGTTGGTTGGTTGTGGCTTAATGACATATAAATTTTGTGGGTTATTTAAAGCCAAATCTAGCTGACCCCAATCAAGCAGAAACTACTTATGATCAAATTGGTCATGGGCGATTCTGATAGATAAAGAAAGTATCTACATAAAAGGAACGCCTCTTTCTGCTACTATTGATGAAAATAAAACTATATTTTGTTAGTGACTAGATCATATTATATCCCTCTAAGAATTGGCATGCTCATTAGGAGCCTCATAGAGTATCACAAAACAGTCCCAGAAACCCATTCTTTACCTCTTTTTGCCTCTGTTCTTTGAACAGTAAAGACGTTGTCTCTGACCCTTTATTGGTATTATTTTTATTGAAATGTACACTGCGTTTCAAATTATTAATGATGTAACATTTTTTTCATTTTTTACAAAAAATACCGATTGGAATTTAACGAAATATTCACAGTATAATGAAAATAGGTGTATGCGCAGGCTGTATAAAAACTGTATTGTTCTGCGCAACAGGAAACAAACAGTGGCCATTTGCAATATCAACACCATATAGAAGTGTCCCACACAAGTATCATTATACTCGTGCAATTATGGGTCGCAAATGTGACTTGACCCCTTCTGAGAAAAATATAACATCTGAATTTTCCAAAGGCAAGTCTACATTAGAAATATCCAAAATAATTGGAAGATATCACCAAACTGTGAAAAGATTTGTTGTTGCTCCTATGAAGGTACGTAAGAGGGCCGATAAGGGTCACTCGAAGGTTGTTTCCCGACATTCTTTGTCGCGAATGAAACGTGAAGCTGTCAATAACCCAGGCCTGACGAGTGGAGCACTTTTCAGAAGCATTGGAGAAGCAACAGTGCCCAGAAGTACTCGCTGTCGTCTTTGAAAAAGGTCGGGGCATCAGTGAGACCAGTGTCAAAGCCTCGATTGACAAGAATACACATACAAATACGTATGAAATGGGCAAAGGAGAACATGAAAGTCGATTTCTCAAAATACTGTTAATAGATGAAACTCGTGCAACACTTGATGGCCCTGATGGCTGGAGCAAAGGTTGGGTCGTAAATGGAATAGATCCTCATCACCGCTTTAGACGCCAACAAGGAGGAGGAGGTATTATGATTTGGGCTGGTGTCATTGGAGGTATCATGGTTAGTCCGTGGAGAGTGCCTGAAGGTACGAAAATAACGACAGATGCTTATATAGCCTTCCTCAAAGAGCACCTGGAATCTTGGCTAAAAAGGCAGAGAATCACCTTCAGGAGAACCATCATATTTTTGCAAGATAATGCTCCTTCGCATTAAGCATATAAAACTACGGAGTATCTGCAAAAATTAGGTTTCTGTGGACCTCGGAATATGAACTGGCCGATCAATTCTGCAAACCCAATTGAAAACTTGTGGAGCATTCTGAAGCGACGTGTTTATGAGAATGGACGCCAATTTAGAAGTAAATATGACTTGGGGCCGGAAATAGTAAACGTATCACGTGAAATTACATCAGAGGAGATCCAGAAATTGACATGTTCGATAGACCAGCGCCTTTTCCAAGTCATTTCTAAAAAAGGAGCACATATCTCATATTAACTAACTTCACTATCATTTTTGAATTCTTTTTACTTTTTTATTTCGATTTAATTTTATCTTAGTTACAGTATGTATCCATAAAATCTATAAATGAAACAATACAAGTATTATTTTCTTTTTTACCGGGGTTTTTATTACACCTGAATTGCACCTCACGTCCATCCAGCGCCTAAACCGCATGTCTTTGCATTCGGGAGGGCGCGGGTTCGACTCCGGCAGGCAAGACAATGTCTTGCTCTTTTTCTACGTAGTACGGTAGTACTCGTTCTCCGTCACATAACAGTTCTACAAAATGCCTGTGTTCGTATATATATATATATATATATATATAAAGATAATCTAATGAGTCAGATGAACCTACTATTAGTTTCGCATAAAGCTCTTCAGGGCTTTATTATTGGCTCTACTTAGGTATCGAGCACTTTTTACATATTAGCTTTCTCCTAGCGGTTATATGAATATATATATATATCTTATATACATATATATACATATAAATTGTTTTTTTCTTTTGGCCAAATACTGTACCAATAGATTATTTTTTGTTGGTACGAATATCTTGGTCCTTTCTTTTTTTCAAAAATTTTTTTCTTCCTGGTTGATGTTTGGTAGTATATTTTTACAATCAAACTTTCTGTTGGGTTTTTTTCTCTCCGCAAGGATCTACCAACACGCTTGGTATATTAAATTATATATATATATATATATATATATATATATATATATATATATATATATACAATAATCCTAGCATGCAGAGTAGATAATTAGGAATTAAGGGTAAAGTTAATCAGAGGTTAATATTAATAAAAGTTTAAGGTTATTAAAAAGGAAATAACTATTTAATTTACAACATTTTTCTCTTCAAAAAGTATTAAGTAGAATAGGGTAACTTCATTCAGTTACAAAGTCTCTGTATAAATGTTTGGAAATTTCCAAAATCTAGATTTTAAAACACATTTTAATTCGTATTATCTGCGTTACTCGGACTATTGTCCTCATCTTTATTGTTATTTGTACAACGTTTCGGTCGATATACCATCCGGCCTTCTTCAGTCCGAGAAGGTTCCCGAGTCCGACAAGAAATACCCGAAGAAGTCCGGTGGGTATATCGGCCGAAACGTTGTACAAATAACAATAGAGATGAGGTCAATAGTCCGAATAACGCAGATAATACTAATCATCAAGCCTCATCTCAAACAGTCAGAGAAACATTTTAATTCATTTTTTAAAAAAAATCTGTTTAACACATAGATGGGAGCCTAATAGGGTACTACCACTTCGGATCGTGTCTAGCCTTTGACTCTCTTTGTGCTAGTTTGCTGCATTCGCTTATATGATTATCCGTTTCGTCTCTGTCTCAACACATTCTGTACCAGCTATTCCGTTGTGTCTTATCTATTTTTGCCTTTATATAGTTTGTTCTAACGGCATTGTCTTGTGCTGCGATTATAAGCTATTCGATTTCTCTCTTGAGGTTTCCTTTTCTTAGCCATGTCTTCTGATGTGATATCTCTTGAGTTTGACGCTTGAAGTTCCCATGTAATTGTTTTTCTACCTATTTCCATTTTTTAGTTTTTGATTATTATTATTATTATTATTATTATTATTATTATTATTATTGTTATTAGCAAATATATACACCCTCTGGGTGCAAGTATTTTAGTTAAATATTATAGTAAAATATTATATTAAATTAGAAAGGCTAATGAAACTGAATAAGAATGTAGATAAAAAGATTTGGAACAGAGGGGGTATAATCGAAAAATAGAACAACTTTGAAACTAACTCTTCCATCATTTTCCGTTACTCCCGTCTTTTATTGGTAAATTTTCCTATTTAAACTGTTTAGTTAAAATAGGAAGTAAAGAATAATATTACAGTTATTTCTTCTTGTTAAGGGATTTCTCTTAAGATTTATTGGAGAGATTTTTGCTTATATTCATTAAGATAAAATCAAACAATTAGAAATCGATAATACTAAGCATATATTTATTAAAATCAATTTTTTAAGATCAATATGCAAATTAGCCTTCCCATTCACACTGTAAACTTCTATTTTGTTGTATATATAAATACAATTGCATGTTATTTGTATGTAGATATGGTCAACAGTCTAAGTAATGTAAAACAATTTTATTAATAATTGAGGTTTAAATAAAAATAAAATCATGGAGAATATGATGTAAATAACTAAAGGATTTGTGACTTGTATAGTAATATAGTTTCGGTTACAGACAGACAAACCCACAATCTCCATTATAATAAGATTATTTATTCATTTTGAGTTTTTATATTCAGCGTCAGCTGATGGTCTTACACTGGAGTCTGAGTAACACATAGATGGGAGCCTAATAGGGTACTACCACTCCGGATCAAAGTAGTCCTTGGGGTAATGGTAAAGAAGGAGTATGCCACACTCCCCAAAGTTCCAGAATGGGGACCTTACCACTAGATGCTGTTTAATGTCATAAAGAGGGCATCAATCCTCATTGGATTACACATGCATGTGACCTTGTGTCACATCCTGCATGTGGCTAACAAGTTGGGTAAATTCCTAGGTAGGCTTAATGCTTTTATTTTTTTGAACAATAATATCACATGTCTTCTTCTTCTTCTTCTTCTTCTTCTTCTTCTTCTTCTTCTTCTTCTTCTTCTTCCCTTAGTTTTTCTGTTTCTTTCTCGTCTTTATTTTCATCTTCTTTATCCTTTCTTTCTCCTTGTTATTCCTCTTTTTATTCTTTCACTTATTCTTACTTTCATCTTTTTTCCCCTCTTCCTTTTTTTACATCATTAATTTTCTTCTTCCTTTTCCTCTATTATCATTACAATTCATCCTCTTCCTCCCCCATCTTCTCCTCCTCCTCCTTATTCTCTTTCTTTTTCATCTTCTTCTAGGAGCATTTTTTGGTATCAGTTTATCTCTCATATTCCACAGCTTTTTCAATTCTCTGGCAAGATCCAGGTATTTATCCATCTCTTCATTTTTCCTTCAGTTTCACCCTGTGATCTGCTGGAACCGCAAAGTTCACCAGTTGACAGTGGATATCTTTTCCAGCCCAGTCATGCCTAGCTTTGTATTCCCGTTGTGCTAGTTTACTACATTCGCTTAATACATGGTTTACAGTCTCATCTCTGTCACCACATACTCTACATTTATTATTACTATTATTTACTCCTTTTGAGTTTTCACATCAGTATTAGCTGCTGGTCTTTCACTGGAGTCTGAGTGACAGCAAGTCTCCTCAGGTCTCCAGGACTCTTCTGAGTATTCTGGCAGATTGCAGCAGTGCAGTGTTCTGAATGGTTTACAATTCTTCCTCTGATATCCAAACTTTTCAAACCCTTTTCCAATCCTTTTGGGACTGTTCCAAGTGCACCAACTATAATTGGTATCACCTTCACTTTCATATTCCATAACTTTTTCAATTCTCTGTCAAGGTCCAGATATTTATCCATCTTTTCATTTTCCTTTAGCTTCACCCTGTGATCTGCTGGCACTGCCATTATTATTATTTACTCCTTTTGAGTTTTCACATCAGTGTTAGCTGATTATTATTATTATTATTATTATTATTATTATTATTATTATTATTATTATTATTTCTTCTTCTTCTTCTTCTTCTTCTTCTTCTTCTTCTTCTTCTTCTTCTATGATCATTCCTCTTCCTGCTCCTCCTTTTCTCTTCCTCCTTCTTCTTCATATTATTATTACCTCTCCCTTCTTTTTCTTTAATATGTTGGTCTATTTTCTTCTTTCTATATTTACCTCATTATATTTCTTCTTCTTCTTCTTCTTCTTCTTCTTCTTCTTCTTCTTCTTCTTCTTCTTCTTCTTCTTCTATCTATCTATCTATCTATCTATCTATCTATTTTCTTCTGTCTCTATCTATCTATCTGTCTTCTTCTTCTTCTTCTTCTTCTTCTTCTTCTTCTTCTTCTCTTCTTCTTCTTCTTCTTCTTCTTCTATCTATCTATCTATCTATCTATCTATCTATTTTCTTCTGTCTCTATCTCTATCTATCTATCTATCTGTCTTCTCTTCTTCTTCTTCTCTTCTTCTTCTTCTTCTTCTTCTTCTTCTATCTATCTATCTATCTATCTATCTATCTATTTTCTTCTGTCTCTATCTATCTATCTCTATCTGTCTTCTTCTTCTTCTTCTTCTTCTCTTCTTCTTCTTCTTCTTCTTTCTTCTTCTATCTATCTATCTATCTATCTATCTATTTTCTTCTGTCTCTATCTATCTATCTCTTCTTCTTCTTCTTCTTCTTCTTCTTCTTCTTCTTCTTCTTCTTCTTCTTCTTCTTCTTCTTCTCACTATTACTACATCTCCATTCTTTGTTTTCTTCTTCTTCTTCTTCTTTAATGTTTCCTATTTTTTCTTCTCTTCCTTCTATATTTAGCTTCTTCTTCTTCTTCTTCTTCTTCTTCTTCTTCTTCTTCTTCTTCTTCTTCTTCTTCACCCCCACCGAATAAAAAAAACAAAAAAACAAATTATGTTGTTGCCCCTTTAAGGCAAAACAAGATATAAGAAGCCATTGTAATTTTTTGACACACTCGACACAAAGGTCATATTTCTGTTAAAAGATTAAGTTCCAGCCTGTTTATTTGCCAAAAGTCAGATTCCTTATTACAATTCTTCAACTAAAATTAAAGAAATCCAAAAAAAATAAAAATAAAAATAAGAAATAAAAATAAAAGAAAGTTCATCATTAAAATCTATTAAAACAAATGACCAAGCTGAAAAAAATAAAAATAAGATAAAATAAAATAAAATAAAATAAAATAAAAACAATAAAAAAAACAACAGATAATTAAAAAAATAAAGGATAATTCAGTTCTTAAAATTTTACCCATCAGCCCAAAAAATTGAGCATCACTACAAATGTAATAAAGTTCACTTTAAACTTTTTTTTCTGTGTTTAAAAAAAAAAGAAAAAAATGAAAGACAAATTGGTTTTTAAATAAAAGAACAAAAGACAAAAACTAGAGCCATATCTTGTTCTTAATAGTTCCATTAAGTTTATTTCTCATATTATTTTCTTTTCTCTTTTTGTTTTCTGTTTTTTCCTTCGCCTTGTTATTATATCACTCGTTGCAAGATATTCACACCAGTGTCTCTTGCTTTTTGTCTCTTGCTTTTTCATAACATTTCTTCGACTCTTACTACTCCTCGTCTTCTATTGCAATTTACTCCTAGCAGTTATTTCTTCTTTTCATTATTATTATTATTATTATTATTATTATTATTATTATTACACTTCTCCTCCTACCCATCTTACTCTTTTGCCTCTGCCTTCTCCTCTTCTTCTTCTTCTTCTTCTTCTTCTTCTTCTTCTTCTTTCTTCTTCTTCTCCCATTGCAAATACATCTATCATATTATTTCTTCTTCTTCTTCTTCTTCTTCTTATTATTATTATTATTAATATTATTATTACTATTATTACTATTATAATTATTGTTATTATTATTATTATTCTTGTTCGCCCTTTTCTCTTCCTCTTCTTCTTTTTCTTCTTCTTCTTCTTCTTCTTCTTCTTCTTCTTATTATTATTATTATTATTATTATTATTATTTCACTCGATTAGAGTTTTTCACACCCACCTTAGTTGGTGGTTCATTACAGGTTGAATAAAAGCAAATCTTCTCAGGCCTCCAGGATTATTATTATTATTATTATTATTATTATTATTATTATTATTATTATTATTATTATTATTATTATTATTATTATAGAATTTTTAACACCAGTGTGTCTGGAGTCTGAGTGACAAAAAGTCTCCTTGGGTCTCCAGGACTCTTATGAGTATTCTAGCCAATTGCAGTATTATTATTATTATTATTATTATTATTATTATTATCAATCTTCCTCTTCTTCATATCATTTCTCTTCTATGACTCCTATCCTATTATTTCGTCTTCTTCTTCTTCACCTTCTTCTTTTCTTCTTCTTCTTTATTATTATTATTATTATTATTATTATTATTATTATTATTATCTTCCTCTCTACTCTGCTCCTCCTACTCTTATTTCATATCTTTTCTTCTTCACCTACTACTCCATTTTTTCATATTACTTCTTCTTGTTCTTGTTCTTGTTCTTGTTCTTCTTATTATTATTATTATTTCTTCTTCTTCTTCTTCTTCTTCTTCTTCTTATTATTATTATTATTATTATTATTATTTCTTCTTCTTCTTCTTCTTCTTCTTCTTCTTCTTCTTCTTCTTCTTCTTCTTCTTTCTTCTTATTATTATTATTTCTTCTTCTTCTTCTTCTTCTTCTTATTATTATTATTATTATTATTTCTTCTTCTTCTTCTTCTTCTTCTTGTCATTATTATTATTATTATCATTATAATTATTATTTCTTCTTACACTTCTTCAACTTTTTCATGTCATTTTCTTCTCTTCTTCTTTTCCTCCTCATCTTATCATCATCATCATCATCATCATTGTCTCTCCCCCTCTCCTTCTTCGATCTACTCCTCCTCCCCTCCTCTTATTCTCCTTGCCCCCCCCCGAAGAAAAAACAAATTATATTGTTGCCGCTTTAAGGCAATAGTATTGCCATTTTTTTTGTTTTTTGGTTCTTTTGTTTATTTATCTATTTATTTACCATTTATTATTGGTTTTTATTTGTTTTTTTTGTTTCTTTTAATTTTTTAATTTTCTTCCTAATTCTTTAAGGGAATGTTCAACAAATTATCATTTTCAGATTAGCAAAAATACTCTGTCTTTTGTATTTTTGTTTCGTGTGTACGCCCCCCCTGCACCCGCTCCCCAATCAGGTGGGTCTTGAGTTTTAACCTCTTCATTCTGATTCCTTGTCCCTATCAAATCATTACTTTTCACATTACAGCCAAAAGAAATGAGATTTTTTAATTAATTTGACATTTAAACCCTGCTTCACTGAAGAACGCAGTCAACTCAGTTTTAAAAAAATAAAAAAATTAAGAAATTCGAAAAAAAATAATAAAAACAAACACCTGGGGGCAAATAGTTTGGGCGAGGGAGCAGTCCTTATTTCATATTGAGCAGAAAAATATTTAAAGAATCCACTGGCAAAAAAGAAAAAATTGATTGTAATTAATTAAGATAAAACTTGCTTTTTAAATTTTGGTAAATTTCAGTAATACAGAAAAGAAAATTGGTTCTGACCAATTCTAAATGACTTATACCTAGGTAGTAATAAATTCACATACCTAGGTAGTAATATCTCATCCACAGACAGTGATGTTAATACATGAATAGCAATGGCATGATCGGCCACAAACAACTTATCAGTCATATGGAAATCCGATCTCACTGACAAGCTAAAATGATAATTCTTCCAGGCTGTGGTTGTGTTGGTACTGCTGTATGGCTGCACCACTTGGACCCTAACAAAGCGCCTTGAGAATAAGCTAGATGGGAGCTGCACAAGAATGCTGCATGCAGTCTTGAACAAGTTGTGGAAACAGTACACCACAAGGAAGCAGTTGTATAGCCACCTGCCCTCTATCTCACAAACCATCCGAGTGAGATGGACAAGGCATGCAGGACACTCCTGGAGAAGCAAGGACGGGCTCATAAGCGACGTTCTCCTCTGGAAGCCAACACATGGACATGCAAACGTGGAGCGCCCAGCAAGGACCTACATTGACCAACTATGCGAGGATGCTGGGTGCTGCGCAAAAGACCTCCATGTGATGATGAATGATAAGGAAGGCTGGCGAAAGATTGTCATGGATATCCATACTGCTTGTGTGACATGATGATGATGATAATTTAATTTATTTCATAGATATCCGCGCTACATGCATGACATGATGATGATGATGACCAGTATCTAGTAACTAGAAGCAGCTACCCAGCATCACCTGAGTAGAGGGTTGGGAAAACACTGGTGTATTGATTTATTTACTTTTGAGATTTACAAATACTAGATATTTCTAAGTAGAAATTCAATGCTATTTCTATGTATATTTTTATTTTTAAATATCTTCAAATATAAATCAAATCTTCATAACATTTGTACAAAAAGTAAGAACTGGTGATATTCAATGTGTATATATATATTTAGTATTATTTGGATTATTCGGACTATTGTCCTCATCTTCATTGTTATCTGTACAATGTTTTGGCTGATGTGCTCTCCGGCCTTTTTAAGGTATTTCTTGTCAGACTCGGGACCCTTCTTGTCGTAATTGGGAAATACCTGAAGAAATACCTGAAGAAGCCTGAAAGACACATCATCTAGAACGTTGTACAGTTAACAATGAAGATGAGGACAATAGTCCGAATAATATAAATAATACAAATTATCAAGCCTCATCTCAAAAATTCAGAGAAATAGTGTAAATAACAATGAAGATGAGGACANATAGTCTGAATAATATAAATAATACTAATTATCAAGCCTCATCTTAAAATTCAGAGAAATAGTGTAATAAACATAAAGATGAGGACAATAGTCTGA
Source organism: Doryteuthis pealeii (assembly GCA_023376005.1). Taxonomy (NCBI): domain Eukaryota; kingdom Metazoa; phylum Mollusca; class Cephalopoda; order Myopsida; family Loliginidae; genus Doryteuthis; species Doryteuthis pealeii. Next base: position 52,395,140 of record CM042171.1, on the reverse strand, counting down.
ATAATATAAATAATATTAATTATCAAGCCTCATTCTCAAAAATTCAGAGAAATATTATATATATTACTTTGCCATAAAGTAAAAGTAAAGTCGTGGGGGCGGGCGAAAGTTGGTATCAGCCAATCAGCGAGGGGAGTCTATCCCCTTTTCACCAGCGCTGTAGACCAAGGATGATGGTTTTTGCCACACCTACCATCAGCTCCGTACTGTGCTACTCATACGTAATAGTCATTATCATCATCATCATGTCACGCTGTGCACGGATATCCATGACAATCTCTCTCCATCTGTTCCTATCGCTCATCATTCTTGGGAGTCCTCTGTGGCACATCCTGTATCTGCACAGCTGAACAATGTACGTCTTTGCTGGTCGGCCACACTCGGCGTGCCCATGTGCTGGTTTCCTCAGGAGGACGTCACTTATGAGTTGTCCTTGCTTCTCCAGCAGTGTCCCGCGTGTATTGTCCGCTCTTCCATCGGATGGTTGGGTTGATAATGTGGCAGGTGGCCAACAGCTTGTGCAGCTCCCATCTAGTTTATTCTCTAGTCGCCTTAGTTAGCGTCTAGTGGTGCAGCCATAACACAGCAGCAAAGACACGACACAGCAGCCTGGAAAGAACTGTCATATCAATTTTTATATACATATGTAGTTTTATTATATATATATATATTTCATCCATATACATACATAAATATATTATATACATATAATATATATATATATATATTATATATATATATAAAATATATATATATAATTTATATATATATATATATATATTATATATATATATAATTTATATTTTATATATTACACTACATATATCCTTAATTCATATAATATATATAATATCTTATATATGTATACATAATATTTACTATATATCTATATATAATATTATATATATAATATATATAAAATATATATATAAGAGATGGACAATCGTTGGCGTGCTCGGGTTCACTTTGGTTGAGGGGATGAGAATGACGACGGACGGTGCTACACTTAATTTTGTTTCAACATCTGCCTTGATTCTAAATAATATATAAAATAATAATAATAATAAATAAATAAATAAATAAATAAAAATCAGTTAATATAGAAATATAATATTTTTTAATTAAACAATAAAACTAATGCGTTCTGTGTTTTTATTGGTCAGATATGTTTTGATAATTTAAATGATTAATGTGTTAAGTAGTATTTATATTGTCTTCTCCTTTTACTTCCTTCAGTCAGATTTAGCCCTGAAGAGCTTTATGCGAAACTAACAGTAGGTTCGTCTGACTCAGTAGATATCCTTATTACTTTGGCTCTACTTAGGTATCGAGCACTTTTTACAAATTAGCTTCTCCTACGGTTATATGAATATATATATATCTTATATACATATATATGCATATAAATTGTTTTTCTCTTTTGGCCAAATACTATCACCAATAGATTATATTTGTTGGTACCGAATATCTTGGTCTCTTTCTTTTTTTCAAAAATTTTTTTTTCTTCCTGTGTGATGTTGTAAGTAATATTTTACAATCAACACTCCTCTGCCGGGTTTTTTTTCTCTCCGCAAGAGGATCTACCAACACGCTTGGTATATTAAATATATATATATATAATATTATATATAACTAATATACATATATATAATATTATATATATTATTTTGGGGGGAGAATATCTGCTTAATTAGTGCCTCCAGCCTTCCGCCTGACAGGTAGCCCGTCCGAACTCACGCACAAAGCACTGCCCCTGTCTATAGCTCTCGTGATTGACAGCTAATAGGCTGATGTACATACAGAGATCGACTTTTCTCATTTTGTTTACGCCCTTACATTTAAACCGTATGCACGCATAATTCATTTAATTATAATAATTAATTAACACAATTTAGGTATGACTTTAATTAAGCAATTAAAACTCCCAAAAATTGTCGGCCTTCGCCATTTTCAAACACATGTTTGTTCACTTCATATTATATATTATATATATATATATATATATATATATTATATATATATATATATAATATATATATATATATATTTATATATAATATATATAATAATTTATTATATATATCATAATATATATATATATATATTATATATATTTATATATATATATATATTTATATATATATATATATATATTTATATTATATAATATATATATTATATATATAATAATATATTATATATATATATATATATTATAAATATATTATATTATAATATATATATTATATTATATAATATTATATATATATATAATATTTTATATTATATATATTGTATATATATATATATATAATATATATATTATATATATTATATTATATATAATATTTATATATAATATAATATATTTATATATATAATTTATATATATATGTATATATTATATATATATGTTTATATATATATATTTTATATTTATATAGTCTTATATATATAATATATTATAGCTTATATATATATATATTATATATATATATATATATATATAAAATTGAAAACATTTGCTTCATCTTCACCTGATATTTGCATTTGCATGAAACCAATATGGTGTGTGAATGTTCCTTTGTTCACCTAATTAAATAGATATGTAAACCTTTATATATTATCTTATTATATATATATATATATAATATATATATATATATAATATATATATTATATATTATATAGTATAATATATAATTATAATATACTATATATATATATACTATAATATATATATATATAATTTTATATATATATAATATATATATATTATTTTTTTTACACACAAATATATATATATATATATATATATATGTTATATTGAACCCTATTGAATAGTCTGTCAACCATAATCATCTTTGATTAATAAATAAAAAAAAAAAAAGAGCACCTGTTTCAAAGTCGATATATATTCGTTCAGCATCAGGAAGAGCATTCAGTTCAGTAAATAACACTAAAAGTCTATTTCCTTCCTTTCGTCATTTATGTTGAATTAAACCGATCTAATTACATAGTCTTTGGCATTTATGCATATTCAAACATGACAATCACATAGTTTCCTTCCAAACTTATCACAATAGATTTATTCAACAAGCAGTCAGACTCAACTCAATACCACAGTTGAACAAGATACAATTAATATACAAATTAATTAGAAGTGTTGTTAGCTAAATGTGTTGCGCAAGGGGATAGGGATTTAGAGAGCTAGGTTCAAATTCTGACAACTACTACTTTTTTACATCTCTAGTATTATTACTTACACTCTGCAGAGGTGCCCAGTCTGAATCTGTATTTTTCTCCAGCGCGCCAACTGGCGAGGTACTTTGTTTGAAATAGGTGTAGATAATTGGAAAATGGTTGTTTAGCATCTATTATTACTGGAAAAAACTTGATGGAAAATTTAGCCAGGTATTCACACTGTATCTGTGGTTTGAAGATCCTGAAATGTTAATCATATTTCAAAACGAATACTGACTTCAAATGATATTTTTAAGCATTTTAACCCAGAACTGTTTAGCAACCCTAAAACAAATAAGAAAAAAAAAAAAAAAATACTACCAAAAACAAATCTAAAACAGAATATTCTACCAAATAAAACCCCAATAAACTACTCGGATACACAAAAGAAGCACACATCTACAACAAAATCTAAAAAAAAGCTTTCCCAAACAACACAATGAAAACACACAAAAATATATCGTTTTAAAAAGAATCAGTCAAAAAGTTCCATTCACAAAAAATATCTGTCAAAAACAAAAAATCTTTAGAAATTAAAACTTATTCAATTTTTCAAATTCATTTAAAAAAAATAAAAAATGTAGTCAGCATTAAAATGACCCATGACGGGTGTTGATATGCCAAAAAAAAAAAAAAAAAAATTAAAACACCCAAGAACAAATTCAAATCAAATCAATGTATTTGAATTGTAATAAACAATAAAGTCCATTAAATGTTGGTATACCCTTTCTTAAATTCTTATCTGGTCGTATTTCTTCGGCCGCTTTGCTCACTTCTTTATCTATCTTCGGTCTCTTCTAAGGCTGGACTTTCTTATCTCTCTCTTATTTTAGAGAGATTAACCATTACAAGCAATCCATAAATTGGAGGGATACTCACAAGGATTTACTCAATCTATTTACCGAGGGTAGCATATGACACCAGGGGGCCAGTATGGGGCATCCAAGCAAGGATAGAACTCACTATTCAGTAGTAATGGATCTGGGAGAGAGTCTAGCTTGCTAACCATTACACCACAATGGGAGGGGGGATGCACACAAGGTATTCACTCACTCCATTTACCATAAGTAGGATAAGTCACCAGGTTGCCATCGAACTCTATCAGAAATTCTCAACAGAATTCAATCGTCTTTTACTAGGTGATACTCCTCATCGAACTCTATCATAAAATCATATTAAATTGGCACTTTAATTCTGCACGAAATTGGCCCACTCTCAGGGGGATTATCAGGCATCAAATTTCACCTAGAACTCCAAATTAAGCACTTTTTTTCTCCATCAGTAAATTCTGCGCATCAGAATCCATGAGAAAAAACAACAAAATCGATAACTTAAATTTTCATCAAAATACGTAGACTTATAATGGCTGGAAAATGGAATTTTGGGGGCATCTTTGAAGCCCCATATCTCTCCCAATTCTCAACAGAATTCAACCATCTTTAACTATGTGATACTCCTCATCGAACTCTATCAGAAAATCATATTAAATTGGAACTTTAATTCTGCACGAAATTGGCCATTTTTACCCACTCTTAGGGCCTCAAATCTCAACTAAAACTCCAAATTGAGCACTTTTTTCTCCATCAGTAAATTCTACGCATCAGAATCCATGAGAAAAAACAATAAAATCGATAACTTAAATTTTCATCAAAATACGTAGATTTATAATGGCTGAAAAATGGCATTTTAGGGACATCTTTGAAGCCCCATATCTCCCCCAATTCCCAACAGAACTCAACCATCTTTTACTATGTGACACTCCTCATCGAACACTATCAGGAAATCACATTAAATTGGCACTTTAATTCTGCACGAAATTGACCCACTCTCAGGGGGATTATCAGGCCTCAAATTTCAACTAAATCTCCAAATTGAGCACTTTTTTCTCCATCAGTAAATTCTACGCATCAGAATCCATGAGAAAAAAAACAATAAATTCGATAACTTAAATTGTCATCAAAATACGTAGACTTATAATGGCTGAAAAATGGCATTTTTTTGGCATCTTTGAAGCCCCATATCTCCCCCAATTCTCAACAGAATTCAACCATCTTTGACTATGTGACACTCCTCATCAAACTCTATCAGAAAATCATATTAAATTGGAACTTTAGTTTTGCACGAAATTGGCCATTTTTACCCACTCTCAGGGGGGTTATCGGGCCTCAAAGTTTACCTAAAACTCCAAATTGAGCACTTTTTTCTCCATCAGTAAATTCAACGCATCAGAATCCATGAGAAAAAACAATAAAATCGATAACTTAAATTTTCATCAACATACGTAGATTTATAATGGCTATCTTTGGAGCCCCATATCTCCCTCAATTCTCATCAGAATTCAACCATCTTATACTATGTGATACTCCTCATCAAACTCTATCAGAAAATTGTATTAAATTGGCACTTTAGTTTTGCACGAAATTGGCCATTCTTACCCACTCTCAGCAAGGATTGAACTCACTATTCAATAGTAATGGATCTATAAGAGAGACTATCTTACTAACCATTTCACAACAAAGGGATGCCCTACTTACATACATAGAGAGCATTCTATATATTAACATAGGCATAGAAGACTCGAACATATAATGATCCAATCAGTTGGCCAGGCGGAGATATCAACACAATGTTTGAGCCACTAAAAAACTAAAGACTAGATTGTAAGGTTTCAAAAAATCTCCTACTTTCCTGGCTTAGTGGATAAACAGCAATGGAAAGGTACCAAGATTTTTTTTTTTTATCTGAATGTCTTAAGGGTCGGGTCGTTTAGAAATACACACCAAACTCTGCAGAGAGACAGATTGGCACCATAATGAAGAATTGATGCCAATGAATTCTCGAATTCTCCCCAGAGGGACACCAAAATGTGACAGGTAAGGGAATCGGAACTGGGTATAGCGTTATGAACAACAAAGAAAAGAGAGGGATAAAGAGAGAGAGAGAGAGAGAGAGAGAGAGAGAGAGAGAGAGAGAGAGAGAGAGAGAGAGAGGTGGTGTGGAATAGAGAATGTAGTGAAAGAAGAGAGATTGAAGAGAAGAGAGAAAGAGAGAGAGGGGGTTGGAAGAGGGAATGTCGGGAAAGAAGAGATTGAAGAGAGAGAGAGAGAGAAGAGAGAGAGAGAGAGAGAGTTAGTGAAGAGAGAGAGTGAGTGTGGGTTGGAAGAGGGAATGTAATGAAAGAAGAGAGATTGAAGAGAGTGAGAGAGAGAGAAGTGAGAGAGAGGGTTGGAAGAGGGAATGTAATGAAAGAGAAAGATTGAAGAGAGATAGAGAGAGAGGGGGAGAGAAAGAGTGGGTGAGGGTTGGAAGAGGAGATGTAGTGAAAGAAGAGAGATTTAAGAGGAAGAGAGAGAGAGAGAGAGTGAGAGAGAGAAGTGAGTGAGAGTGGGTGAGAGTAAGTGAGGGTTGGAAGAGGGAATGTAATGAAAAAGAAGAGAGATTGAAGAAGAGAGAGAGTGAGTGAGAGAGAGAGTGAGTGAGAGAGAGAGTGAGTGAGGGTTGGAAGAAGGAATGTAGTGAAAGAAGAGAGATTGAAGAAAGAGAGAGAGAGAGAGAGAGAGTGAGTGAGAGAGAGAGGTCGGAAGAGGGAATGTAGTGAAAGAAGAGAGATTGAATAGAGAGAGAGAGAGAGAAGAGAGAGAGAGAGGGGTGGAAGAGGGAATGTAGTGAAAAGGGAGAGATTGAAGAGAGAGATAGAGAGAGACAGAGTGACAGAGGATTGGAAAGGGAATGTAGTTATAGAAGATAGATTGAATAAAGAGAGAGAGAGAGAGAGAGAGAGAGAGAGATAGATAGATAGATAGAGAGAGAGAGAGAGAGAGAGAGAGAGAGAGAGAGAGAGGGGATTTGAAGGGAGAATGCAATCACAGAAGAATGGAAGAGAGAGAGAGATTGAATAACGAGAATGAGAGAAAATGGATAGAGAGAGAGAGAGAGAGAGAGAGAGAGAGAGATAGGGGTTAGAGAGAGGGGTGGGTTGATGAAGAGTGGGAAATAGGAAGTGGAAGAGTGATTACTGTCACAGAAGAAAGATTGAATAGGGAGAGTGAAAGAGAGAAAGAGAGAGACAGACATACAGAGACAGAGAGTGGGGAGTCTTAAAGGGAAAATGCAGTGACAGAAGAAAAATTGAATGAAGCGAATGAAAGTTAGAGAGAGAGAGAGAGAAAGAGAGAGGGGGAGAGAGAGAGAATAGGGATAGAGAGAGAGAGAGAAGGGGGATAGAGAGGTAATGAAGGAGGTAAAACTGAATCAAATGGAAAGAGAGAGAGAGAGAGAGAGAGAGAGAGAGAGAGAAGAGAGAATGGGGATAGGGAGGTAATGAAGGAGGTAACACTGAATCAAATGAAAGAGAGAGAGAGAGGGATAGAGAGAGAGAGAGAAATATAAATAAAGAGGGGGGTACAGAGATAGAGAGAGAGAGAGAGAGAGAGAGAGAGAGAGAGAGAGAGAGAGAGAGAGAGGTAATGAAAGAGAAAACAAAAGAAAGAAAAGAATGACAGATAATTTGATAATGTCCAAAAGACAAAAAATTTTAAATGAATTTTTTAAAAATTTGAAACTGAAGGGAAAAATTAAGATTTAAAATTTAAGTAACAAAAAAAAAAAAAAAAAAAAGCTGTTTTGAGCGAAGAATTTCGCAGGTGATTGATGGGGACAATATAAGTGACAAGAATCAAATGCCTCGAATCCCCACGGGAAAAAGGAAAAGCTATGATAGACCCAACTCTTCTCAACCCCTATATGCTAAGCACACACACACACACACACACACACACACACACACACACACACACACAAATAGACATACACACATACACACATACACAAACACATGTAGATATATATATATATATATATATGAAGTTAAGTAAACAAACAAATGTGTTTATTTATTTTTTATATGGCTTTAAGCCGACAATTTTTGGAGGATATGTGCTTAATTGAAGTCATACCTAATTTTTGAAAATTAACTAGCTAATAATTAATGAATTTAGGGGGGCATATGTTCAAATGTAAGGCTAAACGAATTGAGAAAAGGTCAATCCCTGAATGTACATTTCGACCTATTAGGTCTCATCAGAAAGGTTATAGACATAGGAGACTGCTCGGTGTGTGACTCGAAACCTTGACTGTCAAGCTGACAGGCAAAGTCTCTAACCGTTACACTAGCTTGCCATTCCTACATTCTTCATTCGTTTTGAAACCTATTTATATTCCACTTTTTATTGACTTGCTACACGACAGTATGAAGTTAAGTAAACAAACATATATATATATATATATATATATATATATATATATATATATATATATATATACACAAAAATATATACTGTGTCCTGGGTATAACGTTAGACTGCATCTCATGGTGAAGTTCCAATTCTGGAGCTCTTGGGTAGTTTGGAGTGCCACTTCATCAGCATTATTCCCAGGTCCACCCATACCCGAAGTGGTAGTACCTGTTGACTCATAGATGGACCCTAACATGTACTACCATTCCGGGTCAGAGTGTACCTGGGAGTAATGTCAATGAAGAGGTGTCTATTTCGATAGTACTTTACAAGAAATAATCAAATCCTGGTATATATTTGATCGACCTGTAAAATCAGCCTTGATATGAAAACACACAATGCTGTTAAAATGAAAATATTTTATATCATATTCATAGCTAATATTGAACAATATTTCGATTTATAAAAATCATCATCAGAGTTTGGAACAACAATGCTTCCGTTTTGAATTTAAATTATTTTCTGCTTCTCTCTCGATGAGTCCAGATTAAAAACAAGCTCTGAAGATGATTTTTATAAATCGAAATATTGTTCAATATTAGCTATGAAAATGATATAAAATGTTTTCACTTTAACAGCATATTGTGTGTTTTCATACCCTTTTATCTATACATATATATATATTATATGTGTCGCAAATAAAAAGCCAGACACATTTCGCTCCTCATCAGAGGTAGTTGCTGTGTCTAGCCACACTGAAGAGACATGAAACATCAAAACACAGTGTCTGTGGATGACTTATTATATATATATATATATATATATAAAGGTAAAAGAATCCAAATGACTGGTATGTAGGAGATAATTCTATTTTGGTTTGGTTTGGTTTGGTTTGGTTTGGTTTGGTTTACGGCATATCAACCTCAGTGGGTCATTTAATGCCGATAAAGTTTTGAAATAAATCAATTCTTAATGAATAATACAACTTTTTTATAAATACATTTTTCTATTTAACCCATAGATGGGACCCTAACAGGTACTACCACTCCGGGTCAGAGTGAATCAGGGAGCAATGGTGATGAAGGGGTGCTCCACATTGCCCAGATCTCCAGAACTGGAACCTCACCATCAGATAGAGTTTGACGTCATTCCCAGGACATGTAGACCCGCAGCCACCGCCTTCTAGCACCCATATGATACAAAGTGTTGGGGCTTGCTATAAGAGCAATAGAGTTGGGGCAATCATATAGATGCTAGGGCTTGACGTGACCAGCCAATTGATCGGAGGGGGCCACCCACGGCCAACAGGTGGCCCCATTGGGGGAGTTTTACCCCTCTGCAGAGGTGCAGTCGGTGCATTCTAACGCCCCAGCCGACAGGGCGGAATTTTATTTTGGATCATCAATACCTCCTGTACATCCACAATGCATGCTCATATTGATGCACCCCTATAAGTTTAAATAAGTATTATTTCAAATCCCTAAGAGAGCTCAATGTATAATAACTATAACGATAATCTATAATTGGCATATATATGACATACATGGTGTAATGGTTAAAGTCATGGGAAATGGACTCGTCGCTCCGAGTTCAAATTCTGGACTTGGTAATTACATTTCAATTAGCGCTAATATCCTTGGGAAAGGTATGAATCCTATTCTCCCTCCAGCTATGGGTAAATAGTAGTGCAGACTGGGCTCTTTAACCATGGGTTGGCCACCGGTCTAGGAGAAAGAAAACTGAAATTGACCTTGTGTCACATGCGGAGGGGTTGGTAAATATATATGGCATACATATACGAAGGATATAGATGATCCCAAACAGAATAATCCACAACTAGCCTGTCTATTGGATACTTTTTAATATATATATATATATATATATATATATATATATATATATATAAATAAAACTGGATGATATCAAGTGTTACTTTGATAGGATTCAACCAAAATTAAGAACTCAAACGTACATATAAAAATGTGTGTATATATTTTTACATATCCTTTTATTTACTTATACATATGTATATACATATATATCTATATCTATATCTATATATGTGTATATACATATATATATATGTGTGTGTATATATAAATATATATATGTGTATATATATATATATATATATATGTGTGTGTGTGTGTGTATATATATATATATGTATGTGTGTATATATATATTTAATATATATATATATGGTGTGTATATATATGTGCATATATATATTGTGTATATATATATATATGTGTGTATATATATATGTCTGTGTATATATATATGTGTGTGTATATATATATATGTATATATATATATATATATATATATATATATATATAGTAAGTAAGTAAGTAAAATAGTCGGGGTGGCCTAAAGTCGGTATCAGCCAATCAGCAAGGGAGTCTATCCCCTTTTAACTCACGCTAGACCAAGGAGATTATACCATCAACTCCTTAATTTACCACACAGATCCCTGTGCTACTCATACGCTGAGTGGCCGAGGGTTGTATATATATATATATATAATATATATATATATATATATATATATGTTGATGCATATCAAATTTGATATATTTGGATAGAAGTTAAACATTTTTGCAGAGATAATATGAAGTGGATTTTTAATCCAAAGTTTTGAAAAAATTTGTTGTCAAAGCCATTAGAAATAAAATTTATTTTTTGCTCGCATACTCATTGGTCGATCTATTTCTCAGTCTGGTGATGACTTCCAATCAGTCGGAGCATTGGTGAATTGGGACTTATTATTTGGTATGACAGCTTCATAAAGGTTGTCGCAAACAGTTAGTGTTGAATGTTTTTTGGTTTGTGTTTTCTTTCTTTCTTTTCTTTCATGCGTTGCATTAATTTCATCATGATAATGAAGGGAAAAAAGGGTGTGAGAAGAAATTAGCAAAACCAGAATCACTAATCATATGAAATTCAATTAAAACTCGAAAGAATTCAACTGATGTCATGAAGAATCTGCAGAAATCAAATGGAGCCTGGAAAAACATACAAACAAACCGCCCCACATCAAAAAAAAAAAAAAAAAAAAAAAATGAAAAAAAAAAAAATTTTTTCTCGAATTTAAAAGAGAAAACATTGAACTTTTTTTTTTTTTTTTTTCATTCTTTTTTCATTTTTTTTCATTTTTTTTTTTTTTCATTTTTCATTTTTTGAACGAAAATTTTTTATTCTATTTTATTTTAGTTTTAATTCAGCTTTGAATATAATAACTAAATCAGCAAATAAATGAATCATGTCATCGAAATTTTTGAAAAAAAGAAAAAATTATAAATGAGACCTCAAAAAATAATGAAAGTAAATAAAAATGATAAAAATTGTCTTTGAAAAGAGAAATGGGAAAAAGAGAAATAATGTTGTTTCGACTAGACGAGCCATGAACTCATTGGGTTATGATTTTAAAAGCCGTCCATCATGATATTTGCAGACAAGTGAAAGATTCTTATTAGCATTTTATAGCTATCTCCTTATATCGAAAAAATTTGGTTTATTATTATTAATAATTTTAACTATTATTATTATTGATCTATTGGGCCACCTGGTGGCTGTAGGTGGTGACCCAGTTCAAATCCGGGATGTGGTAATTGCATTTCACTTTGCGCTAATACCCTTGGGAAAGGTATGAATCCTACTTTCCCTCCAGCTATGGGTAAATAGTAGGGTAGACTGGACTCTTTAACCTTGGCTAGGTAACTAGTCTAGGAGAAGGAAAACTCTGAATTTAAACCTGTTAAACTCTGCTTAGGAAATTGATCTTGTGTCACATCCTGCTCGTGCGGAGGGGTTTGGTAAATATATATATATATTATTAATGATTTTAACTATTATTATTCTTGATCTATTGGCCCACCTGGTGGCTGTGGGTGGTGACCCAGGATGCTTAATGATGGAACCTTGGTGTCCGAGCCGACATAAAGAGTGAGAAAAACAGAATATATAATTGATCTATTAATTATTTTACATTGAGCTCTCTTTGGGATTTGTAAAAATCATTGTATAAATCTATAATTGGCATATATATGGCATACATATGGAAGCACGTGGTGTAATGGTTAAAATCATGGCTGCGGTGCTGATCCAGGATGCTTAAGGATGGAATCCTGGTGTCTAAGCAGTACATGACACACAACATTCCAATTTGGGCCTTACTTGGACAAGACAGGCTGTCAGAGAGGGATCCTCCAGCCAATTGTCAAGTCAAGTCAAATCCTAACTCTATTGACCCCCATAACAAACTCCCAACCCTCTTTATCATATATGTGCTAGAAAGCGATGGTTGAGGGTCTGAATGTCCTGGCTATGATGTTAAACTGTATCTAGTGGTGAAGTTTCCAATTTTGAAGCTCTGGGGAGTGTGGAGTACCCCTTCATTGCATTACTCCCAGGGCCACTCTGATTCAGAGTGGTAGTACTTATGGGTTAAATAGTGTTAAATAGCCCTTCATCGCTATCACTCCCAGGTTCACTCAAAGTGGTTAGGGTTAGGGTTAAACTGCATCTAGTGGTGAGGTTCCAATTTTGAAGCTCTGGGGAGTGTGGAGTACCCATTCATTGCCATTGCTTTGTCAATTCTTATTATTAATAATTTTAACTAGTATTACCCTTCATTTTAACACTAATTTCAAAAGGTGTTTAATATCATTATCATATTCAAAAATCAAATTTCAACCCAATTCAAGCATTGGTTTTTCCTTCAATATTTTCATTCAGTTTTCCTTTTCTTTAGCAAAAGATTTAGTCAACAAATATGTATATATTAGAATCTGCAGTTAAAAAAAGACTTTTATATAGAAATTAGCTAAAGGTTTTGTGACGGAGAATGAGAAAGGAAAGGGAGCAAGACTTTGTCTTGCCTGCTGGGATCGAACCCGCGTCCTCCTGCATGCGAAAACAGATGCGATGTAGGAACTGGAAGGACGCGAGGTTTGACTGACGTGCCCGGATGTTTGGCTAATATGCCCATAAAATAACAAGTGAGTCAAGCGCTGGGCAGTCAGCGGTCAGCAGCAGCAGAAGCAGTCGACGACGAAGCGCTTTTCAGTAAGGAAATGTGATTTTTAACTGCTAAAGATTATTTCGACTACGACGATGGGTTTTTTTAGCTGCTAGACAAAGAATGTGTTGACCAACAGAGGGTCTGACTTGTGAGAAGACTCGCTTGTTTTTGGTTCCCCCTTGGCGGGAGCTTGTTGATTCGAAGGTCTATTTCACCCCATATATCCCCCCTTCTATAGGTGTTGTTATACAAAGAAAATAGTACTTTTTTTCCTTTTCCTTTAAATAAAAAAAGCTAATTCTGACTAATTTTAGTTTTGCTTTTCTGGATATTTTTTAACTTTCTTTGGCAATCCTAATTATTATTATGGATAATTTAGACTAGTATTATCCATCATCTTTTTAATTTTAGTTGCTATTTTATCACAATCATTATTATTTATACTAGCAAATATATGCACCCTCCGGGTGCAAGTATTTTAATTAAATTTCATAATAAAATATCATATTAAATTAGAAAGGCTAATGAAACTGAATAAGAATGTAGATAAAAAGATTTTGAACAGAGGGGGTATGATTGAAAAATAGAACAACTTTGAAACTAACTCTTCCATCATTTTCCGTTACTCCCGTCTTTCATTGGTAAATTTTCCTAATTTAACTATTTAGTTAAAATAGGAAGCAAACAATAATATTACAGTTATTTCTTCTTGTTAAAGGATTTCTTTTAAGATTTATTGAAGAGATTGTTGCTCATATTCAATAAGATAAAATCAAACAATTAGAAATCAATAATACTAAGCATATATTTATTAAAATCAATTTTTTAAGATCAATATGCAAATGAGCCTTCCCATTCATACTGTAAACCTCTATTTTGTTGTATATATAAATACAATTGCATGTTATTAGTATGTAGATATGGTCAACAGTGTAAGTAATGTAAAACAATTTTTATTATATTGAGGTTTAAATAAAGATAAAATCATGGAGAATATGATGTAAATAACTAAAGGAATTGTGACTTGTATAGTAATATAGTTTCGGTTACAGACAGACAAACCCACAATCTCCATTATAATTAGATTTTGATGAGTATTACACTCCATCTCTCTAATTCTAGTTGATTTTTCAATCATTATTATTGATAATTTTAACTAATATTATTCTTCATCTTCCTAATTCTATTAGCTTTGTAAATTATCATTTTTAATAATTTTAAATAGGATTATCCTTCATCTTCATAATTCTAATTGCTTTGTCAATCCTTATTATCAACAAATTTAACTAGTATTATCCTTCACCTTTCTAATTCTGTTTGCTTTTTATTAATAATTCTGACTAGTATTATCCTTCATTTTCCTAATTCTTGTTGCTTTTTATTAATAATTTGAACTATTATTATCCTTAAGGGGCTGGGTTAGCTCAGTCAGTAGAGCGTTCAGCTAGAAACCACAAGGTTCCTAGTTCAATACCGGTCCTCGCCAACTCAGCGTATGAGTTGCACAGGGATCTGTGCGGTAAAGTAAGGAGCCGATAGTAGGTGTGGCACTCCACCTCAGATGCTAAAACAATCTCCTTGGTCTAGCGCTATTGAAAAGGGGATAGAATCCCTCGCTGACTGACTGATACCGACTTTAGGCCGCCCCGACGACTTTACTTTACTTTTTATTATTATCCTTAATTCTTACAATCATTTTCTAAAAATATTTTTGATATTTCTAATAATTTTATTTTAAATTTTATATTTTTAATAATTACATTTTTAATATTTTAAATAATTTTGACTAGAATTACTCTTCATCTTTCAATTTTATCAATTATTAATATAAATAATTTCAATTAGTATTAACACACATCTTTCTAATTCTACTTGCTTTGTCAATCCTTATTATCAATAATTTTAACTAGTATTATCCATCATCTTCCTAATTATACTTGCTTTGTCAATCCTTATTATCAATAATTTTAACTAGTATTATCCATCATCTTCCTAATTATACTTGCTTTGTCAATCATCATTTTTAATAATTTCAAAATCAGTATTTTAAAAACACTTTTAAAAGCAAAATTTCTTAAAGGCATTCTTTAAAGATTTAAGGGTAAAATGTTTTAATAGCAAAATGTTATAAAATTAAAATGTTTTAAAAGTGTTTCATGAAGATGTTTTAAAAGCAAAACATCTTAAAATCAAAATGTTTCTATGGCAAAATGTCTGAAAGACATACTTTAAAGATTTATTGAAAGTAAAATATTTTAAGGGTAAAATGTTTTAATAGCAAAATGTTTTAATAGCAAAATATTATAGAATTAAAATGTTTTAAGAGTGTTTCATGAAGATGTTTTAAAAGCAAAACATCTTAAAATCAAAATGTTTTAATAGCAAAATGTTATAAAATTAAAATGTTTTAAAAGTATTTCATAAAGATGTTTCAATGGTAAAATGTTTTAAAAATGAAAATATTTCAATAGCAAAATGTTTTAAAGGCATTTTTGAAAAATATTTTTGAGGCAAAATATCTTAAAGATAAAAATTTTAAAAATCATATGTTTCAAAAGCACAATGTTTTAAAGGCTTTTGAAAAGATGTTTTTAAGGGCAAAATGTTTTAAAAGAAAAATGTTTCAAAAGCCAAACTTTTTTAAACACATTTTTAGAGGCAAAAATGTCTTCAAGGCATTTTTTAAGAATAATTGGAAATTTGTAAAGGGGTAATTCCATGTCAAATCATCCAGGCCATCTCACCCACTCCCTTTTAGGAGTAGGGAAGCTCTAGAACTCATTTTATAGACAAAAATAGATGATAAAAAGTCACCATTTTTTGCGAAACCCACCAAATTTGGAGAGCTAAAAATTGACATATCTCTGCCAATTTTAGGAATTGGAAGCTCAAATTTTGGGGAATGTCTAATTTTAACACAGTCCACATCTGTACACAATTTAAGAAAAATTGAAGGGGCTGGGTGACAGTTTTACTTTTTTCTGGATGATTTGACATGGAATTGCCCAGAATGTTATAAAGTTGAATATTTTAAAACCAAAGTATTTTAAAACAAATTTTTTAAAAGGCAAAATGCTTTAAAAGCAAAATTTTTCTGAAGGCAAAATGTTTTTCAAGGCAAAATATTCTAAAATAAAGTAAAAAAACAAAAATTAAAAAAACAAAACAAACAAACAAAAAAAAAACAAATTAGAAAACAAATAAAAGTCTTGCAGAAAACTCCAGAAAAACCAAAAAACCAAAACAAAACAGAAAATTTTGTCCAAGAGAGAGAGAGAGAGAGAGAGAGAGAGAGAGAGAGAGAGAGAGAGAGAGAGAGAGAGTAATTTGGAAAAGTTGGGTCATAGAGGAAAGGAGAGAGAGAAAGAAAAAAACAAGAAAATACATTAAGAGAGAGAGAGAGAGAGAGAGAGAGAGAGAGAGAGAAGAGAGAGAGAGAAACAAAAACAATTTTAAAAAGAAGAACCAAACAAAAAACTAAAAAAAAAAACCCAAAAAGAAACCAAAAAAAAAAAAAAAAAAAAAAAAAAAAAAAAAAATCCCACAAAACAAAACTTTTCTCAAATTAAAAATGGCTAAAAACAAGCGAAAGATTTCAAACGACATCAACGGCAGAAAATTCTTCAGTGCAAATTTAATAAAAAAATCTGACGGAAGATTCAAATGTCATACTTAATGTAAAAGGACTTAGAAAATTTGATTCAAAGCTCTCGTCACTTTTGGTGTTGATTATATTGTTATGGATGCTAATGATCATAATAATGATGAGGATGATGATGATGATGAGGAGGAGGATGAGGATGATCAGGTTGATGACAACAGCGAAAATGATGATGAGGATGATGATGGCAGGTGCCCCCTGGAGGAGCACTGATTAACAACATCACCACACAAGAGTCTCCCAATCAGAAATGATGTTAATTATTTCGTGCTGTTGCGCATGTGTTTAACAATATTGCTTGATATGGTTCGCTGGTCGTCATTCCACCTGCTTCTTGATATGATAGATTGATTGGTTGCTTTTAATGGCATGTCAACCCATTCAGGGTTATTTTATGCCTAGAGGTTAGTGAATTGCATTCATTGTTTAATATTGCTTGATATGGAGTGTTGGTCGTCATTCCATCTGCTTTTTGATATGATTGATTGCTTTTAATGGCATGTCAACTCATCCAGGGTCATTTTATGCCTAGAGGTTAGGGAATTGCATTCATTATTTAATATTGCTTGATATGGATTGTTGATTATAATTTCACCAGTTTCTTGATATGATTGATTGCATTTAATGGCATGTCAATCCATCCAGGGTTATTTTATGCCTAGAGGTTAGGGAATTGCATTCATTGTTTAATATTGCTTGATATGGAATGTTGATCGTCATTCCACCTGCTTTTTGATATGATTGATTGCATTTAATGGCATGTCAACCCATCCAGGGTTATTTTATGCCTAGAGGTTTCGGAAGTTGTGTTCATTGTACACTTATATTTATATATTTTTGTATAATTGTTTCTGAAGAGGTTTATAAATATTCATCACAGGTAGGGTATGACACAAGGTCACAAGCATGGGGCATCCAACTAAGATCAAACTCACTATTCAATTGTAATGGATCTGCAAGACTAGCTTGCTAACCATTAAACCATAATGGTCAATTCGCTAGTTCTGTTTTATGGCATATCCACTCTTTTGGGGTTATTTAATGCCAAATCATCATCATCATCATGTCGCACTGTCGGCGCGGATATCCATGACAATCTCTCTCCATCCGTCCCTATCGCTCATCATTCTTGGGAGGTCCTCTATGCAGCATCCTGTATCCGCACAGAGCTGATCAATGTACGTCTTTGCTGGTCTGCCCACACTGGCGTGTCCATGTGCTGGCTTCCACTGGAGGGCGTCGCTTATGAGTTCGTCCTTGCTTCTCCAGCAGTGTCCCGCGTGTCTTGTCCGTCTTACTCGGATGGTTTGGGTGATATGTGGCAGGTTACCGTACAACTGTTTTCTCGGAGGGTGTTGTTTCCACGTCTTGTTCAGGATCACCTGCAGCATTCTTGTGCAGCTCCCATCTAGTTTATTCTCTAGTCACTTAGTTAGGGTCCAGGTGGTGCAGCCATACAGCAGCACTGATACGACAACGGCCTGGAAGGACTGTCTCTTTAACTTGTCTGTGAGATTGGATCCCACAATTCTACGTTATAATTTATTTTATTTTATTCATTTTTACGGAAATATTAAGGATATTGAATTTATTTCTTACTGCGACAGCGTATCGATTGCATATATCGCTGTTGTCAAGTGATAGATTTAAATAAGCTAGATGAGAGCTGCATAAGAATGCTGTGTGCAGTCTTGAACAAGTCGTGGAAGCAGCACCCGACAAGGAAGCAGCTGTATAGCCACCTGCCCCCCATCTCACAAACCATCCGGGTGAGACGGACAAGGCATGCAGAACACTGCTGGAGAAGCAGGGATGAGCTCATAAGCAACATTCCCCTGTGGAAGCCAACACATGGACATGCAAGTGTGGATCGCCCAGCACGGACTTACATTGACCAACTATATGAAGATGGTGGCTGCTGCACGGAAGAACTCCCAGGGGCGATGAATGATAGGGAGGGTTGGCGAGAGATTGTCATGGATATCCGTGCTGCATACTAATAAATAGGAAATGGACAAACAGTGCAATGCCAAATCAAGTCATTCTAAAAAAAAACAAAGGACTCAGATTGTTTACAGTAGCTGCTGTTGCTTTTATGATCACCCAGTCACGTATTGAACTGGTTCATCATTGCTTAATTGCACTGATATAACTATGTTGTATCATTTACGTAGTTGTATCATTATCTAATAGAATAACTTTATTTAATTAATTTTTGATGAACAAAATAAAATTTGTATAAATGAAAATTTAAAAGTCATTTTAATTTTATGCGTCTCATTCTCAAAGACAGATTTTTACTGGGACAAATATTATTTTGCATTGTTTTCGTCTCAGCTATCTTTAATGTGCAACCATTAGACTTACACGGATGATTTGTATGATGGGGGGCAGGTGGCCATACAGCTGTTTTCACGTCTTGTTTAAGACTGCACACAGCATTCTTGTACAGCTACCGTCTAGTTTATTCTCCAGTCGATTTGTAAGGGTCCAGGTGGTGCAGCCATACAGCAGCACTGATACGACAACGGCCTGGAAGAACTGTCTCTTTAACTTGTCTGTGAGATTGGATTTCCAT
The DNA here is from genome assembly GCA_023376005.1 of Doryteuthis pealeii. NCBI lineage: Eukaryota > Metazoa > Mollusca > Cephalopoda > Myopsida > Loliginidae > Doryteuthis > Doryteuthis pealeii. The sequence goes on along the minus strand of CM042171.1, from coordinate 52,375,398 downwards.
ATACTACATACTAATCCTTGGTCTAGCGCTAGTGAAAAGGGGATAGACTCCCTCGACGACTTTACTTTTACTTACATACTAATAAACAGGAAATGGACAAACAGTGCAATTGTTCAGGATCACCCGCAGCATTCTTGTGCAGCTCCCATCTAGTTTATTCTCTAGTCGCTTAGTTAGGGTCCAGGTGGTGCAGCCATACAACAGCACTGATACGACAACGGCCTGGAAGAACTGTCTCTTTAACTTGTCTGTGAGATTGGATTTCCATATACTACATACTAATCCTTGGTCTAGCGCTAGTGAAAAGGGGATAGACTCCCTCGACGACTTTACTTTTACTTACATACTAATAAATACGAAATGGACAAACAGTGCAATGCCAAATCAAGTCATTCTAAAAAAAAAACAAAGGACTCAGATTGTTTACAGTAGCTGCTGTTGCTTTTTAAGAAATTGACCCTGTATCGCATCCTACTCGTGCGGAGGAGTTTGTAAATATAGATATATATGTTGTCTAAAAGTAAAAATACGAGGTAGTTGAATAATTTATATAAAGTTTAGTGTTTAAACAAACATGAAATAAACATGATTCTAATGTATGTAACTTGAAAATATAATTCTAATAATAAATAAATAGACAGATTTTTTTAAAATTAAGTCACCACTTTAATTTTTTTCTCTAAAAACCGTTAAGATAAAAGGGCTTATCTAGGTACCACCAATTTTCCTAGTGAAATTTACTCCCCCCCCCCATATTTAACACAATGAAACTTTCATAAAAATTAATATTATCTTGAAAAAACTTTTTCCATTCGAAAGAAAAAACATTAAACAAACTCCTGATGATTTAAAAAAAAATTAAGCTTACGGAAATAATGAAAATATGCTGCTGTTGCTTTTATGGTCACCCAGTCACGTATTGAACTGGTTCATAACTGCTTAACTTTGGTGATCAAGTGGGAACCAGTGTTGATTGTTTGATTGTTTGTTTGTTTTATTTTACGCCATATCAACTGAGGTGGGTCATCTAATACCAACAAAGTTTTGAAAGTTTTGTAGTGATACTTTGGAACTCAATTTTCTATTTAACCCATAGATGGGACCCTAACAGGTAATACCACTCCAGGTCAGAGTGGACCTAAGAGCAATGGTGATGAAGGGGTGCTCTACATTTCCCAGAACTGGAACCTCACAATCAGACATGAAGACCCTCAGCCACTGCCTTCTTCCACATATATGATAAAGGGTTGGGCTTGTGATAAAGGCAATAGGGTTGGGACAATCATATAGGTGCTAGGGCTTGTCGTGACCGCTTGTCTAGCCTAAGTAAGGGTCCAAGGGGAGTGTTGTATGTCATGGACTGCTTTATCCATCAGGATTCCGGCATTGAGCATCACGGGTTTCCAACAGGTGGCCCCATTGGGGGGTCTTAAACCTCTGCAGAGGTGCAGTCGGTGTATTCGAAAGCCTCAGCCGTCAGGGATGGTTTCAGATTGACTTGACCATAAACTGATTTTACATATAATTTTTTTAAAAAGCCTCTAGCCATAACTTGTTTGTGGCTACGTTAAATCTCAATTGATTTAACGGCGCAAAAATGTAAACATTGTTTTTCGTTTATAATTTTAATTATTTCCGAGAGCTGAAAATTTTAAAAAATCATCAGGAGTTTAAAAAAAATGTTTCTTCTTTTGAATGGAGAAAAAATTCTCAAGATAATAATAACCTTTATGCAAGTCTCATTGTGTTAAATATAATGTGTGTGTGTGTGTGGGGGGGGGTAAATCTCACAGGGAAAATTGGTGGTACCTATAATATGCCATGATGTGGTGACCGAGATGATTGGAGCCAAAGTTGTTAATGAAATACACAAGCCAAAATATAGTCTTCTGTTTGACATTCAATAATTATTCTGACGAGTATCCTTCTCTTTGTTGTTTTTAGCAATTACAAGATGCAACAGTCACACACCGCCCTGTCGACTGGGGCATTAGAATACACCGACTGCACCTCTGCAGAGGTGTACCACTCCCCTAATGGGGCCATCTGTTGACCGTGGGTGGTGACCCGTGATGCTTGAGGATAGAACCCGGGTGGTTGAGCGGGTCCATGACTTACAATACGCCACTTTGGCCCTTTCTTGGGCTAGACGGGCAGTCGGAGAGCCCCCCCACCCCAATCAATAGGCCGGTCATGTCAAGCCCTAGCACCTATATGGTTGTCCCGACACTATTAACCTTATGGCAACCGCAGCCCTTTTTATCATATGGGTGCTAGAAGGCGGTGACTGAGGGTTTTCATGTCCTGGGAATGATAGGAGGGTGCCCCAGTGTACCGAACATGCAAAGTACAACTTACAACCAAGCACATCCTTCTAAATTGTAACAGTCTTAAACATATCCGTGCCAATTACTATCAAGCAAGAAACCTGAGGAACATCTTTAAGAATACAAACGCTGAAAACATTTTAAATTTTCTAAAAAAAAAGCAACCTTTTCATCAAGATATAACCGAACATAACCGAATATCTCCATAGAACCACTACTTTAAAGACTGAAATCCACAATAACATTTTTGGCATTAAATGACCCACATAGGTTGATATGCCATTGAACAAAACTCAAACAAAACAAACAAACTCTATCTGATGGTGAGGTTCCAGTTTTGGGGGTTTGGGGAATGTGGAACACCCCTTCATCACCATTGCTCGCTGGTACACTATAACCCGGGGTGGTAGTACTTGTTAGGGTTAAATAGAAAAATGTATTTATTAAAAAAAATTGTGTATCCATTAAGAATGACTTTATTTCAAAACTTTATTGGCATTAAATGACCCACAGAGGTTGATAAGCCGTGAAACAAAACTCAAACAAAACAAACAAACAAACTCTATCTGATGGTGAGGTTCCAGTTTTGGAGGTTTGGAGAATGTGGAACATCCCTTCATCACCCTTGTTCCCTGGTCCACTCTGACCCGCAGTGGTAGTACCTGTTAGGTCCCATCTATGGGTTAAATTGGAAAATGTATTTATAAAAAATTTGTGTATCCATTAAGAATGATTTTATTTCAAAACTTATAACCCACGGAGGCTGATATACCGTAAAATAAAACAAACCAGGCCATCTTTGTTATATACAGACAATTTTGACCGATGTACTCTCTGGCCTTCTTTTAGTGATTCTTATCGAACTCAGGAACCTTTTTGGCGAACTGGAGAACCTTCATGTAACCCAGAGCATTCACAAAACTTCCAAACGAAACCTTTACCATCATGAATAGAAAAACATGTTTACAAAACTGATTATCTATTAAGAATGACTTTATTTCAAAACTTTATCGGCATTAAATGAGCCACTGAGGTTGATATGCCGTAAAATGCTGGAAAACAAACCAAACCAAACCAAACCAAGCAACAGTCACATTTCTGCATTAAAAACACAATTAATAAAAAGGTGAAGATAATAAAAGAATTAGAGAAAGAAGAAAAAACCCTGTCATTGATCATTCCATTATTTTCTTTGCCAGAATACAATTACCATTGTAATGTAGTGACAATTCCTCTTTGGTAATTGTTGTGCGGACCCTTGGATGATTCCATTTTTAATCCATATTCCATCAAATCCAAAAATCCTTGGCCAAATGATTGGCAGGTCTCTTCTCTTCAATTTAAAAAAAAAGAAATAAACAAAAAAAATTAAAAGAAAAAAAAAGAAAAAAAAAACAAAGAAAAAAAACTGAGTCATTTCCCTGTAATTGTTTGGACACATCTTGCGCAAGTTAATTTAAGACTCAGGTCTCACCCTCCATCCGAGTAAAAAAAAAAGAAAAAAAAAGATCCACCTTCGTTGATTTTAAGGACACTGCCTTCTCATAAAATCCCCTGAATTAATGAAAAAAGAAAATGTTATTGTCAGCATAAATTCTAGCATCCAAGTTAAAATTTTAGGAGGCACTCGCAGTAAAACGGTTATCGTCATAGCAAAGGGACTCAATGAAAAAACACTGCCCCTCTGTAGAGGAGTAAAACCTCTTCCAATAGGGCCACTGTGTGACCCATAATGCATAAAGATGGGATCCCGGTAGCTGAGCAGTCCATGACTTGCAACACTATCCTTTGGCCCTTACTCAGGTATACGACCAGATCAATTGGCTGGTCACATCAAGCCATAGCACCTATATATATTTACCAACCCCTCCACATGAACAGGATGTGACACACGGTCAATTTCTTAAGCGGAGTTTAACAGGTTTGAATTCAGAGTTTTCATTCTCCTATACCGGTTGCCTAACCAAGGATAAAGAGTCAAGTCTACCCTACTATTTATCCATAGCTGGATGGGGAGTAGGATTCATACCTTTCCCAAGAGTATTAGCCATAGCACCTATATGATTGTCCTGGTGGCAAGCCTCAACCCTTTTTTATCATATGTGTTCTAGAAGACGGTGGCTGGGTATGGTTCATCTAATGGTGAAATACCAGTTCTGGAGCTCTGGATAGTGTGGAGTACCTCTTACTCCCAGGTCCAATGACACAGAGTGGTAGTACCTGACCCTTCTAATAGAAAAAAAATGAGTTAAAAAATTTGTTGAATACACATCAAGCATTAACAGAACAAAATGTCTTCAACATAAAATAAGCCAACACAGTTTGATGTGCCGTAAAATCCAATAAACCAAACCAAACTACAGGGTGTCCACAAAGTATTGAAACAGATTTAAAATTACATTATATTATATATATATATATATATATATATATATCTTATTATAATGGAGATTGTGGGTTTGTCTGTCTGTAACCGAAACTATATTACTATACAAGTCACAATTCCTTTAGTTATTTACATCATATTCTCCATGATTTTATTTTTATTTAAACCTCAATTATTAATAAAATTGTTTTACATTACTTACACTGTTGACCATATCTACATACTAATAACACGCAATTGTATTTATATATACAACAAAATAGAGGTTTACAGTGTGAATGGAAAGGCTAATTTGCATATTGATCTTAAAAATTTGATTTTAATAAATATATGCTTAGTATTATTGATTTCTAATTGTTTGGATTTATCTTATTGAATATGAGCAAAAATCTCTTCAATAAATCTTAAAAGAAATCCCTTAACAAGAAGAAATAACTGTAATATTATTCTTTACTTCATATTCTAACTAAATAGTTAAATTAGGAAAATTTACCAATGAAAGACGGGAGTAAGGGAAAATTATGGAGGAGTTAGTTTCAAAGTTGTTCTATTTTTCAATCATACCCCCTCTGTTCCAATTTTTTTCTGCATTCTTATTCAGTTTCATTAGCCTTTCTAATTTAATATCATATTTTATTATAAAATTTAACTAAAACTACTTGCACCCGGAGGGTGCATATATTTGCTAGTATATATATATATATATATATATATATATATATATATTACAATATAGGTACCTATATTGTAATATATTTGCTCTACTAACGTATTGAGCACGTTATATTTGTTATATCGCTGACTTACCTTCCTGAATTCTGCACCGTCTAACGATCGTGACCATATTCACCGGTAAGTCACCTTTTCCATTATACAGACACACACACACACACACACACACACACACACACACATATATATATATATATATATATATATATATATATATATATACAGGGTGTCTACAAAAGTCTTGAAACAGTTTTTAAAATTTAACATTTAATAACTCACATTGTACAAATAAAATCTTTTCATAAAAAAAAACATATAAAAGTTCAACTCTTAAAGTTTTAATATTAAGTATTTTTATATTATTGCATTTTTAATCCAAAAATAAACTCAAAAAGAGTTTGATGTAAATATATAAAAAAGTGTAAGAGATTATCAAAAATGTTCAAAATATAATCCAGCTATTAAGTTGTTTAATGTTCACAGCACAAAGAAGTGTATTTTGGCAGCATTTTTTCTTTTATACAAGTTTTTGTTGAACTGTACAGACAATTCCTGTCGGACAAGTTTTTGGGTTGATCCTTTCAAAATTTTCGGGCCATCTTTTGGTGTCTGGGGTTTAACTGGTGTAATAGTCCACCAAGGTTTCAAAAACGAGCGCTTTCGGAAATACAGGTTTGCCATCATCAGGTAGGAAAACGATGGTATGGTTTCGTGTCTCGTTTTTAACGAGAACGAGTAGTAGCAAGGAATTAGAAGTGGGAGGTAATAACCATTGGTAGTTAAGGAGGTTGTAGGAATGGTAGTGGTTTGAGCGATCGTTGCAGTAGTGAAAAAATCAATTGGAACAGATCACCCACAAACTTGTCCGACAGGAATTGTCTCGCTACAGTTCAACAAAGGGGCCGGGGTTAGCTCAGTCGGTAGAGCGTTCGGCTAGTAATCACAAGGTTCCTAGTTCGATACCGGTCCTCGCCAACTCAGCGTATGAGTAGCGCAGGGATCTGTGCGGAGTGAAAGTAAGGAGCTGATGGTAGGGTGTGGCGCTCGCCACCTCAGACGCCAAAAAAAAATATCTCCTTGGTCTAGCGCTATTTGAAAAGAGGATAGACTTCCCTCACTGACTGGCTGATACCGGTTTGTAGTCGACTTTAGGCACCCCGATTACTTTACTTACTTATCGTATATATATATATATATATATATATATATGCCCACTAATCAAAGCCTTCTTTCAATGATAACTGGTTTCTTTACCGTTAATCTGGGTGCCCTAATCCAGGTGTAGATCTTGTAAGACTATCACAAGGTCACCAATG
>CM042171.1:52365110-52368537 GCA_023376005.1 Doryteuthis pealeii | reverse complement strand
AGTAGTGAAAGTGAGAAAGAAAGAAAAGAAAAGAAAAGGAAGAAAGGAAAGGAAACCTGATATTAATAGGAGAAATAGTGAAAGTGAGAAAGGAAAGAAAGAAGAAAAGAAGAAAGTAGAAGAAAGAAACCTGATATAATAGGAAGAAATAGTGTGAAAGTGAGAAAGAAAGAAAAGAAAAGAAAAAGAAGAAAGAAAAGAAAACCTGATATAAATAGGAAGAAATAGTGAAAAGTGAGAAAGAAAGAAAGAAAGAAAGAAGAAAGAAAAAACCTGATAAATAGAAAAATAGTGAAAGTGAGAAAGAAGAAAGAAAGAAAAAAGAAGAAAGAAAGAAACCTGATATAATAGGAAGAAATAAGTGAAAGTGAGAAAGAAAGAAAGAAAGAAAAGAAGAAAGAAAGAAAAAAAACCTGATATAATAGGAAAGAAATAGTGAAAAGAAAGAAAGAAGAAAGAAAAGAAGAAAGGAAAGAAAGAAATAGGAAGGAAAAAGAAAGTGAGAAAGAAAGAAAGAAAGAAAAGAGAAGAAAGAAACCTGATATAATAGGAAGAAAATAGTGTAAAGTGAGAAAGAAAGAAGAAAGAAAAGAAGAAAGAAGAAAAGAAACCTGATATAATAGGAAGAAATAGTGAAAGTGAAAGAAAGAAAGAAAGAAAAAAGAAAGAAAGAAACCTGATATATAGGAAGAAAAGTGAAAGTGAGAAAAGAAAGAAAGAAAGAAAAAGAAAGAAAGAAAAGAAACCTGATATAATAGGAAGAAATAGTGAAAAGTGAGAAAGAAAGAAAGAAAGAAAAAAAGAAAGAAAGAACCTGATATAATAGGAAGAAATAGTGAAAGTTGAGAAAGAAAAAGAAAGAAAAAGAAAAAGAAAAACCTGATAATAATAGAAGAAAAGTGAAGTAGAAAAGAAAGAAAGAAAGAAAGAAAGAAAGAAAGAAAGAAACCTGATATAATAGGAAGAAATAGTGAAAGTGAGAAAAGAAAGAAAGAAAGAAAAGAAGAAAGAAAGAAACCTGATATAATAGAAGAAATAGTGAAAGTGAGAAAGAAAGAAGAAAGAAAAGAAGAAGAAAGAAAGAAAGATATAATAGGAAGAAATAGTGAAAGTGAGAAAGAAAGAAAGAAAGAAAAGAAAGAAAGAAAAAAACCTGATATAATAGGAAGAAATAGTTAAAGTGAGAAAGAAAGAAAAAAAGAAAGAAGAAAGAAAGAAACCTGATATAATAGGAAAGAAATAGTGTAAAGTGAGAAAGAAAGAAAGAAAGAAAAGAAGAAGAAAGAAAGAAACCTGATATAATAGGAAGAAAATAGTGAAAGTGAGAAAGAAAGAAAGAAAGAAAGAAAGAAAGAAAAAAGAAGAAAGAAAGAAACCGGAATAACAGGACTAAGTAGAAAAAAAAGTAGGAAGATTAATTAGAAAAAGAAAGAATGAAGAAGAAAGAAAGAAAAAAAAGAAAGGAAGAAAGGAAGAAAGAAAGACAGAAAGAAAAAGAAAAATGGAATGGAAAAGAAAGAAAGAAAAAAAAGAAAGAACCGGAATAACAAGAAGAAAATAGAAGTGAAAGTAGGAAGATTAATTTTAAAAAGAATGAGTGATAAAGAAAGAAAGAAAGAAAAGAAGAATGAAAAGAAAGAAAAGAAAGAAAGAAAGAATAATAAGGGAGTGGAAGGAGAGAAAGAAAGAAAGAAAGAACCGGAATAAAAAGAAGAAATAGAAGAAGTGAAAGTAGGAAGATCAATTTTAAAAAGAATGAGTGATAAAGAAAGAAAGAAAGAAAAGATGAATGAAAGAAAGAAAGGCCGAAAGAAAGAATAATAAGGGAGTGGAAGGAGAGAAAGAAAGAAAGAAAGAATAGAAAGTTTCCTCGAAAACAAAATTGTAAAAGATGTGAATTGTAATGTACAGAAAATAAAGGAAGAAGAAAAGAAGAACGAAGAGAGAAGCAATTAATTTATAAACAAAATGATATTTCGCCATAAATGCTCGCATTTAAAATGTTTTACCCGCCTAAAACCAAAACAAAACAAAAAGAACAAAAAAAACAAAATAAATACAAGCGGCAACATGCTCAAAAATTGACAGTTCCAATTGGCTTGCAATTTTGTATGAAAAGAAAAAAACATTTTTAAAAAAAGACATAAAAAATAAAAGACCAAAAAAACTATTTAAAAAAAAATAAGGAAACATTTTCTGATAATCTAAAAGCAAAACAAATCAACCTAGAATCTAAAAGTAAAAAGAGCAAATATAACGATGATATTAAGAAAATCAAACCGAGGCTCGTTGATAACTAGAGGGCGCTATTTCTGCAAATGTAACCCATTGGCCAATGAGATCAATTAGTTTTTTGCTGATTAATTGGCGGAGTTTGTGGTGATTAGCTATGGTTGAGTGACATTTAAGACAGTCGATGAGTGAGGGAGAGAGAGATAGACAGAAAGAGAAGAGAGTGTGTGTGTGTTTGAGAGAGACAAAGTAGTCAAAAAAAAAACAACAGAGAGAATTTAAAAACAAATAAAAAATATAACAAAAAAATCTCTGAATAAATAAAATAAAATAAATAGAATAGAATAAGCTATGGAGTTTGTGAATTGTATCCAATTGAAAGTGGCTAAGAGAGCAAAGCAGAAACCGGAAGTTATAAAAACAAAAATGGCGAACAAAATCAAGAAAAAATGGCGAAAAAAAATGGCGAAAAAAATGGCGAAAAAAAATGGCGAAAATATATTGAATAAAACCAGACGACTCTAAAATGATTGAACAATTATATGGCTGTCAGAGTTTTTTCTGCGTCAAAAATGTATATTTTCTTTTGTTTTTAAACACTTAAAGGATCCTATCCAAGTTGACAACAAAATATTATAATCTATAATAATTCCATGTCAAAACATCCAGAAAAAAGTAAAATTGTCACCCACCCCCTTCAATTTTTCTGAAATTTTGTACAGGTGTGGACTAGGTTAAAGTTAGACAATCCCCCAAATTTGAGCTTCCAATTCGAAAAATTGGTCGAGTTATATCGATTTAAAACTCGACAAACTTGGGGGTGGGCGAGAAAAATGGTGACCCATTTTATAGACAATTATAGATTACAAAATGTCACCATTTTTCTGGCCCCCCCACCTCAATTTTTTTGAATTGGAAGCTCAAATTTGGTTGATTGTCTAACTTTAACCTAGTCCACACCTGTACAAAATTTCAGAAAAATCGAAGGGGGTGAGATGGCCTGGATGATTTGACAAGGAATTGCCCATGGGGTACCAAGCGGTTTTGCGTTTTACATATAAAAAGGTGGCTGTGGTTATTCCTGGTGCGCATTTTTAGAAATGAAATAACAAAAGACTTAGAGATTTAGCATTATAGTCTATTTCAGGGAGCTTAGACAAATAATCTAACTCTCCTGACTCATCAGATGCGAATG
>CM042171.1:52352610-52362610 GCA_023376005.1 Doryteuthis pealeii | reverse complement strand
AATTAAATTTTGACCATACAACAAAATGGTATATGCATAAACCAGAATATGTTCTTGAGAACGAAATAAAAACGGATCACCTTATCCCAAAAAGAAGACCAGACCTTGTGTTGATTAACAAAAAAAAGAAAAAGAAAGAACTTGTCAACTGGTGGATTTTGCAGTTCCAGCAGATCACAGGGTGAAGCTAAAGGAAAATGAAACAAATGGACAAATACCTGGACCTTGCCAGAGAACTGAAAAACTTATGGAATATGAAAGTCAAAGTGGTACCAATTGTAATTGGTGCACTTGGAACGGTCCCAAAAAGATTGGAAAAGTGTTTGGAAAGTCTGGAAATCAGAGGAAGGATTGATACCAGAGGTGGGTCTTTCTCTATAGGGGATACAGTCAGCGTATTTTTGCCCCGCCGACAGGGAGGTGTAAAGGAAGAGCTACAATTGGTCAGTTAATAGTAAAAGATAGTTGACCCCCCACTACCTCCCAGGCTGCTCTGTGTCCCGACTGTAAGGGAAGTTGGTGAGGGGTGGAGTATGGCCTTTACCACCGAATTTACCTGAAGATTTTTGCTGTTTAACACGCACGGACATCATTTGGCCCCTGATGTCTGTCCATCTATCAAGATGGCAAAAATTGAATTCTCCCGGACCTGGACTAATCCAACCCCCCAAACCTCCCCCTAACCGTACTCAATCCCATTCCGAACCGATAGCACCATTAAGTGCAGGTCAGGTGGAAAAAGCCAGAACAAAATGTTAGACCATTTAGCCCCCTCTCTCTCTTACCCCCCCCCCGCCCATCTACGCGTCCCCTGAAAATGAAAACAGAACAAGATATACTATGCAATGGGCCAATTTATCAACATATCTAAATGCACCAGCAGGCGAGGCTCCATTATCGAAAATCACTCCCCCCTTAATATGAATAAAAGAATAAACGAATGAGGTCGCTCCTTCCTTTAAAACGGCTTTTACTTTTTCATCCTTTCCTCGTTTTGTCAATTTGCCGCGCTTCCGATGCCGTCGGTGGTGGGTGGTAGCTGAGGGTCTAGGGCCGTTTCGAAAGAGACACACCAAATATCTCAGTGACCAGCACCCCTCCCCCATGATTTTTCTTTCTTTTTCTTTTCTTTTCTTTTCTTTTTTTTCCACTTCACGATTGCCTATGACTTCTGTTTGGAATAACGTTGGGGTCAGATTATAGTGTCGGGTTGGATAGGGTGGGTGGGGAGGGGTTGCATTCAGGTAATGGAAAGAGGGGGAGAAAGGTGAACAGACACACAGACGGACAGACAGACAGGCAAGACAAATGAATGAATGACTAAATGAATAAAGAACACACTGATCAATACCAGTTACATTCAACTGATATTTGCTGAGTTATTGCATTTTCACCTCTGACGCATTCCGCTGAATGAAAATCACGCTTACTTTTCACAGCTTTCGATTTGGTTTGACAACCGAGCGGCTTTGGCCATCTCTTCTCTTCAATTGTCAGAGAGAGAGAGAGAGAAAGAGGGGGAGGGGAGAGGGAGAGACAGAGAGAGAAGGAGAGAGAGAGACAGAAAGTCATATTTATCCAGAAAAAAAAAGATGGCGTCCGTATAAAAAGAACTTGCCGACAACATATTTATTTTAATCATTTATTAATAAGAGCGCAGAGAGAGAGAAAGAGAGAGAGAGAGAGAGAAAGAGGAGAGAGAGAGACAGAGAGAGACAGAGACAGAGAGACAGAGAGACAGAAAGTCATATTTATCCAGAAAAAAAAAGATGGCGTCCATATAAAAAGAACTTGCCGACAACATATTTATTTTAATCATTTAATAATAAGAGAGAAGAGAGAGTGTGTGTGAGAGAGAGAGAGAGAGAGACAGACAGACAAACAGACAGACAGAAACAGAAACAGAGATAGAGACAAGGACATAGAGACAAGGACAGAGAGACAAGGACAGAGAGACAGAAAAACATATTTATCCAGGAAAAAGATGGCTTCCATATAAAAAGAACTTCCCGCTAAAATATTTATCTTTATCATTTATTAATACGAGAGAGAAGAGAAAGAGAGAGAGAGAGAGAGAGAGAGAGAGAGAAGAGAGAGAGAGAGAGAGAGAGAGAAGAAAGAAATTAAAAGACAGACAGACAGAGAAAACAAACATATTTGTCGACAAAAAAGATGACGTCTTATAAAAAGAACTTCCCTCCAAAATATTTATTCTTATCATTGATAAATGATAATAGAGACTGAGAGATGGGGAAGAGAGAGAGAAGAGGGGGAGAGAGAGAGGGGGAGAGAGGGGAGAGAGAGAGAGGGGGAGAGAGAGAGAGGAGAGAGAGGGAGAGAGAGAGATGGGGGGAGAGAGAGAAAATAGGATAAAGGAGACAGACCGATAGATAAATGGAGACACAGAGAGATATAGAGAGACAGAGAGAAATAGAGAGACACATTTATCCACAAAGAAAGATGGCGTCCAGAAAAAATAACTTCCCACAAAAATATTTATTCTTTTTCCTTTATTAATGAAAAGAGAGCGAGAAAGAGAACATATATACATATTATAATATATATATATATATATATATATATAAGAGAGAGAGGAGAGAGAGAGAGAAAGAGAGAGAGAGAGAGAGATAAGAGAGAGATAAAGAGAGGGAGAGACGAGAGATAAGGAGCGGGAGAGACGAGAGAAAGAGAGATAAGAGAGGAGTGACGAGAGAGAGAGATAAGGGAGGGAGAGACGAGAGAGAGAGAAGAGAGAGAGAGAGAGAGAGAGAGACGAGAGAGAGAGATATATATAAGAGAGGAGAGACGAGAGAGAGATAGAGAGGGAGAGACGAGAGGGAGAGACAAGAGAGGGAGAGACGAGAGAGATATATAAGAGAGGGAGACGAGAGAGAGAGAGATAGAGAGGGGAGAGACGAGAGAGAGATAAGGGAGGGAGAGACGAGAGAGAGGGTAAAGAGAGGGAGAGAGATAAGAGAGAGGGTAAAGAGAGAGAGAGAGAGATGAGATGGAGAGATGAGGAGAGGGGAGATAGAGATAAGAGAGGGAGAGACCAGAGAGAGAGAAGCGTAGAGAGAGAAGAGACGAGAGAGAGAGAGAGAGTAAAGAGAGAAGAGAGAAAATAGAGAGGCAGACAGAGACAGAGACATAGAGACACAGAGAAACAGTAAGATATATTTATCCACAAAAGCAAAGATGGCCGCCATAAAAAAAAGAACTTCGCGCCAAAAATATTTATTCCTTCCATTTATTAAACTCCATAGCAAATATATGTTTACGTATTAAGTTTGAAAGAAGGTTTTATTAGTCGAGTAGTTTATGTGGTACAACGTCAACACGACACGTTTTACCAACGCTATTAAAAGCATTCATAGATTTAAATGACATTAGACTAATGGTATGGTGAAAATGTGAGTGTGGCACCAAGGGCAAAATGGTTTCACGCACTGAATAAGCTGTATTTAAAAAAAAAAGGGAAAGTATCAAGACTAAAGCTGTGTTTACCATGAAGAACTTCCCCATTAGAATTTTATATTTCGTATTGGCCTATTAGGATAGTTGCGTCCAGAACTAAAATACATAAATGCTACTCCAAGTTTCACTGAAATTTGAACAACGATTTCTGTAAGATTAAAAACTTTATTTTTTACGGCCCCCCCCACTATCTTTTCTCTCTCTCTCTCTCTCTCCCTCTCTCTCTCTCTCTCTCTCTCTCTCTCTCTCTCTCTCTATCGTTCACTCACTCACCCACTCTATCTATCTATCTATCTTTCTCTCTAGAAAGACAGAGAATTAGAAAGAGAGAAAAACGAGAGAATGATGGAGAGAGAGAGAGGGGGATGTAACAAAGAGGCACAGAGGGAGGAGAGAGGGGGTGGAAACAGAGAGACACAGAGAGAGAGAGAGAGAGAGACAAACAGACAGAAATTTCTAATTTTCTATCTCTTTCTCTTTCTCTCTCTCTCTCTCTCTCTCTCTCTCTCTCTCTCTCTCTTTCTCTCTCAAACAGACAGAATTATCAAATTCTCTCTCTTTCTCTCTCACCACACTCCTCTCTCTTCATTCTCTATTTCTAGAAAGAGAGAGTGAGAGAGAATGAAAAAAGAGAGAGAATGAAGAGAGAGAGAGAGAGAGAGAGAGAGAGAAAACAGAGAGAAGGGGAGAGAAACGACTGAACCAGAGAGAGAGGTACGAAAACAGGCACACAGACAAACAGAAAAACAAAATTCTCTAATTCTCTCTCTCTCTCTCTCTCTCTCTCTATATATATATATATATATATAAAGGGGGAAGTAAGAGGCTTGTCATCACTATCCTATCTTTTTAACCTAACTATTCTCATTCGTGACCCGATCGTTCTACAATTTTCCTTTCACCATAAAACCAATTCGCACAATAGTCACCAAAACTTCTCATTCACTCCTATAAAAATCCTACACCTAACCCATATTTACATATTCATTAGGGAGAGGGAATGATGATATATATGTACAATTAAAAACCCCAATGAAAAAATGAATCAGAAAAAAACATTGTAAAAATAAAATGATTATTAGTATGGGCTCCCCCTCACTTAATATCGGGGTCGGGTCTCGGGGTCGGGTATACGCCCCCGCCCCGGGTCAAAATCACGATCGTCGATCCCAGGGGGCCAATCCCCCCAGGCAACACCTGCCCCCTCGATTTAAAGGGGTAGGGCTGGGTTTATTGCCCAGTGCCTGAGGCGCCCCCCTTGTAGGTGGTCCCACGTTAATAGGGCCTTGTGCCTAACCTAGTACAAGTGGGGTACAAGGATAATAACCCCCCCTCACTTAATATTTATGGCGCGAAAAACTAGTTCACCGGTTCGAAAAAAAATTGCTTAGAAGAGAAACGAAAACCATTGAAATAAGAAATAAAAAAATAAAAATGTCTCCTCAAGCGGAGAACTTGAATTTCTGTCACCTAATGGGGATGGGGGGGGTATTTATGTCTACTCCGTGTGTTAACGGGGAGTCCCAGTGGTGCAGTAGCTAATGTACTGTACTGTAAAATTGCAGTACCCGAGTTCGAGCTCGTGTCGCGTTTTTGCGTTCACTTTTCGAGAAAAGATTCCCTTTGGTTTGAGTTTTCCTTCTCCTAGACAAATTGCCATACTAAGGTTAAAGAACCCTGTCTGCCCTATCATTTACAGGTTAAAATTGCAAATCGGCGTCAAAATTAAAACGGAAAATTTTGGCTTGGGCATTGATTTTAATGAATTTAATCATTAGTAAAGACATGATTTATGTTATTTTTTACTTAAATTTTAACCGTTAGTTGTGTTTAAGGAAAGAAATAGATAAAATGAAACAGATGAATGATAAGAATAGTCAGAATTAATAAACATGTACAAACAAAAAACTTACTTTCTATTTCAATATTACAGGCGACGCGTGCTTTTCTTAAGTATAGATAACCAAAGTTGTAACAATCCGTGTTTTTTATGTTTATAAAATCTCGGAAAATATTTATCTCCCTTAAAAATTAGTTCTCTTGCGGCCCTCTGTAGGAAAATAACGTCCAATGAAAAACGGTTAAAAACACAACTAACGGTTAAAATTTAAGTCAAAGTTAATGAATTTAATTATTACTAAGGACACGATGTGTGTTATATAAATCGTGTCCTTAGTAATAATTAAATTCATTAAAATCTATGCCCAAGACAATTTTTCCGTTTTAATTTTGACAACGATTTGCAATTTTAAACCATTTAGCCGTAAGTGAAGAAAGAATAGTCTGATTTGCACCTTTCCCGAGACTATTAGCGCTATATGAAATGTAAACAGCCGCGTCCAGGATTTTAAATTATTTCTACCAGTTTATCAATACAAATGAATTTAAACAAAATTTATGTGTATATATATATATATATATATATATATATATATATATATTATATATATATATATATATATATATATAATGTTGTTCTGGTCCAACGGGAGAAAATTCAATATTTTATAAAAAAGGAAGGTCCGCAAAATGTATTTTGTTTCAGAAAATTTTTTAAATTCTTTTTGTTTTACATATCAATACGTGTTTCAGATGTTCTGGTATCTTCTTCAGGCTCTGAAACACGTGTTGCATATGTAAAACAAAAAGAATTAAAAAAATTTTTTTCTGAGAACAAAATACATTTTGCGGACCTTCCTTTTTTATAATATATATATATATATTATATATATATATATATATATATTGTGGTGTTGTGTGTGTGTGTTGTGTGTGTTGTGTGTGTGTGTGTGTGCGTGCGTGCGTGTGTGTATATGAGATACTATACAATTAAAAAGCGTTTTGTCACCATTGGTTTCAAAGCGGTGTATAAGACGCTTATCATTAGGACAAAGCGCATTAGAAAAATATTTTTCCAACGTGCTTTCTCCTGATGATAAGCAGCTAATACGATGCTTTGAAACCAATAGTAACAATTGCTTTTTAATTGTATAGTATCTAATAATTAATAACTATAGCTCTTACACCTGTAATAAGGTACTTTATTTTCCTTTCTCCAAAATAAAATACCTATATATCTTATTATAATGGAGATTGTGTGTTTGTCTGTCTGTGACTATATTACTACTTAATTCACGATTCTCTTAGTTATTTACTTCACATTCTCCATGATTTTATTATTTTATCCCTTAATTATTAATAGAATTGTTTTACATTATCAATATTGTTGACCACATCTACATACGAATAACATGCAATTGTATTTATATATACAACAAAATAGCGGTTTACAGTGTGAACAGGAAGGCTAATTTGCATATTGATCCTAAAAATTTGATTTTAATAAATATGTGTTTAGTATTATTGATTTTTAATTGTTTGGTTTTATCTTAATGAATTTTATTCTTTACTTCCTATTTAAAACAAAAACCTTGACGTTGCAAAAATGAAAAAATGAAAAAGTTATAGAATAATTTCGAATGTGGGCCCTTCCGCCGCATTTTCCCGGTGATCAGATTATGTATATCTTATTGTAACAGTTTAAAAAAAAAGAAAATATAATGAAAAGATTTGACACTAGACGAATTCTCTTATTCAATATATATATATATATATATATATAATATATATATATATATACAGAGATTGATTTTTCTCGATTTGTTTAGCCTTACATTTAAATAGGTATGCCCGCCTAATTAATTAATTATTAATTAATTAACTTTCAAAATTAGGTACAACTTCAATTAAGCACATATTCTCCCAAAAATTGTCTGCTAAAAAAAGCCATATCATAAACACACCGTGTGTCTATTTACTTCTCATACTGTCGTGTAGAAAAAGTCACTATAAGAGGAATAGAAACCTACTTCTAAACAAAACGAAAAATCTAAGAAAGTCCGGTTAGTGTAGGGGTTACGATCCTCGCCTGTCAGCTTGACAGTCGGGTTTCGAATCACGCACAAGGCGGCTTTCCTATCTATAGTTCAGCTAATGAGGCCTAATAAGCCGAAATGTACATACAGAGATTGATTTTTCTCGATTTGTTTAGCCTTACATTTAAATAGATATGCCCGCCTAATTAATTAATTATTAATTAATTAACTTTCAAAATTAGGTACGACTTCAATTAAGCACATATTCTCCCAAAAATTGTCGGCTAAAAAAAGCCATATCATAAACACACCGCGTATGTATTTACTTCTTATAATATATAATATATATATATATATATATATATATATATATTGTGTGTGTGTGTGTGTTGTGTGTAAACAAGAATTGGCATTAAATAACCCACATGGGGTGATATGCCATTAAACAACAACCACCAATCCAACCAACCAGCCAATTAAAGTTTATATTTTTCCTACTATTATTATTATAATTCTTTCAACTCCATCTAATTATTTTAATAATAATAATAGCGTAATCCGTATACATTTTGATAAACAGACCGAAACACATGTGTAAGTGATATCGATTAAAAGTGATATCGATTAAATTCATTTTTATCCATCTACATTTCTTTTCTTTACTCATTTTTTCCTCATATATATATATATATATATATTATATATATATATATATATATATATATATTGTTGTGTTGTGTGAGTGTGTGTGAACAAGAATTGGCATTAAATAACCCACATGGGGTGATATGCCATTAAACAACCACCACCAATCCAACCAACCAGCCAATTAAAGTTGTGAGAAATTGATTACATTTCCATAGTGTTTTTCCTCGGGTGCCTCGACCAAAATAATTTCTGAATAAATTAAAGTTTTCAAAAATGAGAAATCTTTCGACAATTTTCATTTTTTTTATCAGCCATTTATTTATCGCATTGTCTTTTTTGTATTTTGTCCGGGGTCTTTCTTTTCTTTTCTTTTTTTTTTCTGCCCGGGTTGAGAATCCTTCTTTCCAAGTGATGAATTCATAGCTATTTTTTCTTGGAGCAATATATTTAATTCCCTTTTGTTAACATCGCTTGTACCATCAATGTTGTTGTCTGTCGAAGGCAAACGGGGCTAAGGGAATAAATATGGTATTACATGTTTTTGTTTTTGCTTTTTGCTTTTTAAAGAAAAGAAAAGAAATGACATAGAAAAAAGAGAAGGAAACAAAAAATTGCTCGCAGCATATGAAGATTCAACAACAGCAAGAAACTTAACAAAAAAGATGGAAAGGGAGAGAGAGAGAGAGAGAGAGAGAGAGAGAGAGAGAGAGAGAGAGAGAGAGAGAGAGAGAGAGAGAGAATCTGGAAAATCTGTGAAAATAGAGAAATACTATTCAAGATATGCAAGTGATGATAGTTTGATATTTTACAATGATCGGATTGTTAGTCTGCGAGCTAAATTGGAAAATCTTATTAAAAAAATCTTCTTTTTTTTACATAACGGTTATCGTTGTAGGAAATGAGTTCAGCGATCCGAGTTCAAATCCTGGACAAAGTTCACTTTGAATTTGATGTAAAAATGTTTTTTGTTGTTTTTTTTTTGTTTTGTTTTTTGTAAAGTTGGGTTTTTTGTTGTTTCTTTATTTTTCAGCTTAGGTGGGACTTTATTTTGACAAATATTCTTGGGGGATGAAAATAAATGAACAAAGACTTTAGATGTTGTATGCGCACTTAGCATGGTTATCGTGGTAAGAAACCCGAGTTTAGCAATCCGAGTTCAAATCCTCGACTATTTCAATTTGGATTCGATGTAACATTTTTAAGAGCTGTTTTTTTTTCAGTTTTGGTGGGACTCTATTTTGAGCAAACCTTTTTGAAGATGAAAACAAATTAACAAAGACCTTAGATGTTGTAGGCGCACTTAGCATAATGGTTATCGTGGTAGAAAATGAGTTCATCGACCCGAGTTCAAACCTGAATTATTTAACATTTTTAAGAGCTGTTTTGTTTTTTATTATTTTTTTTTTTTCCAGCTTAGGTGGACTTTATTTCGACAAAAATTCTTGGGGATGAAAAATAAATGAACAAAGACTTTAGATGTTGTATGCGCACTTAGCATAATGGTTATCGTGTAGAGAGAGTTCAGCAATCCGAGTTCAGCAATTCGAGTTCAAATCCTCGACTATTTCATTTGGATTCGATGTAACATTTTTAAGAGCTGTTTTTTTTTTTCAGCTTTGGGACTCTATTTTGACAAAACTTTTTGAAGATGAAAACAAATGAACAAACGTTTTAGATGTTGTAGGCGCACTTAGCACAATGGTTATCGTGGTAGAAAATGAGTTCAGCGAAACGAGTTCAAATCCTGGACAATTTCACTTTGGATTTGATGTAACATTCTTAAGAACTGTGTTTTTTTTCCAGCTTCGGTGGTACTTTATTTTGGAAAACATTCTTGGGGGATGAAAACAAATGAACAAAGATTTGACATGTTGTATGCACTCTTAGCATAATGGTTATCGTGGTAGGAAATGAGTTCATCGACCCGAGTTCAAACCTGTATTATTTAACATTTTTAAGAGCTGTTTTGTTCTTTTTATTTTTCTTTATTTTTCCTTTTTTTT
>CM042171.1:52315110-52350110 GCA_023376005.1 Doryteuthis pealeii | reverse complement strand
AGTATATATTAAATTTTTACTTGAAGGCACTTACAACGCATGTATCGCATAAAATTCGATACTTTTTCTTATAGAAAATAAACTTGACAAGTGTAATCCCAACAAAGGATGGCTCGATGTGTAGAATACCGTACAGACTGTTTCGACTTTATTAAGTCTCATCAGCGGTATATACTAACGATTTCCCTCCGACAGAAATCGAAACCGGGACTTCAGCAGACACAGTGAAACACTTTATCGCCTCGGCCACAGTACACAGCTGACCATCCTAGCGAAATTAAGCTTGTCAAATGATACACACGCCTCTACCATAATAGGTAAGGGGGCGTTATTGAGAGAATAATAACAGTCTGTACGGTATTCTACACACCGAGCCATCCTTTTGGGGATTACACTTGTCAAGTTTATTTTCTATAAGAAAAAGTATCGAATTTTATGCGATACATGCGTTGTAAGTGCCTTCAAGTAAAAATAATATAATATATATAATTATATATATATATATATATATATATATATATAAAATAAAAAAAATAAAAAATAAAAAATAAAACGGTTTTTTAAAAAAACACCCTATATTTTTTTTAATGAATAAAGGGAGGCAACTTCGTTGGCATTACTTCAAAAAAATTCAAATTTTTAAAAATAATAACAGCGTTCGAAAAAATTAACCGACGTTATTTACAATCCTAAATGTGACTTTGAGTAAAGAACCACAACAAACACCATTGGATCTTGCTCCTCAACCTGATGATTGCTTTTAGCATGAAACCGCGGTCGTTGATAATGAACATTGATCTATGAAAACATTGTAAAATAAATAAATATATATATATATATATATATATATATTGGAAATAACACTTTCAAAATTAAAACGCTGATCAAATACAGTTACATAACTAAAAAGGTTTTCATCTCCTGTCACATATAAAAACATCCATCATTTTCTTCACCCCAAGAGACATCCTGATGAAGGTTCAATGTAACCGAAATGTTTTAAACATCGATTATTAAATTCTCCCAATTTCGGAATACTTGTTTTTTCAAATTTTCTTTATATTGTCGGATTTAATTTCCATATTTACTCCCATATATATATATATATATAATTTTATACATATTTTAGACACAAGTAATTTGGAAATAACAATTTCTGCTGAAGAACCAGAAATGGTAAAAATTTTGTTAGGTAGTGTAATTACAATACCACAGCAGACATTCTCTTATTAGAATTATGAAAATACCATTCTTTGTGATGCCATTTAGGATTTCTGGAATTTAAATTTCAGACGCAATTTAATAGACTTGCAAAAAAAAAAAGATAAAAGAAAAAGAAGAAAAAGAAGAAAGTATTGTTTTCCTTTCTTTCTATTCTGTTACAATTGGCTTTTATCTATTAATTAAAGTCCCTAATTAGTTGTTTTATTTATTTGTAATCAGTTTTTGAAAGAACGGCTAATCAAGATGTGCAATAAATGTTTACTGTGAATTTCTTTTTTTTTATTTGCATGTCTAATTAATTAAGATATTGTTTCTTATTGGGTCAGTAGATATAAAAACATATACAAGGCACTGTGCAATTCATTCTTTCTTTCTTTCTTTTTTTTTTCTTTTCTTTCTTTCTTTCTTTCTTTTTCTTTCTTTATGTGCAATTACTTTAGTTATTTATCTATATGTTTATTTTGTTTTATTTCTTTATTTCTTTCATTCTTTCATTCATTCTTTCTTTCTTTCTTTTCTTTCTTTTCTTTTTTCTTTTTTTCTTTCTTTCTTCTTTTTTTCTTTTTTCTTTTTCTTTCTTTTATCTTTCTTTCTTTTTATTTTTTGTTGTTTTTATTTTCGTTTGATTGTTCTGTTCTAGTTGTCATTTGTCATTATCTGTTCTTCTCTCTTTGTTTCGTGTTTCTTTATTTGTTTTTATCTTTTGTTTCTTTCTTTTTTACCTTTTTCTTTTATTTAATTCTTGTCTTTGCTTTTTTGATTTTGTTTTTTAGTTTGCTGTTAGTTTTCAGTTCATTTCATGTGTGTTCATTCATGTGTTGTTCATTCTTTATTTCTTTCCTTTTTCCCTTTTCTTTTCTTCTGTTTTTTTTTTTATTCTTTTTTCTTTCTTTTTCTTTTTTTTTCTTTTTCCCTTTTATTCTTTCTTTCCTTTTTTATCTTTGGGTTTTATTTTTCTTTATTTCCTTTCATTTATTTCCATATTTATTCTGGTTCAAGTCTTTTGTGTCTTTTTAATCTTTTCTTTTTTTCTTTTCTTTCATTTCCTTTTATCTTTCTTTTTTTTCTTTTTTTTTTCTTTAGTGATTTTTTCTTTAAAGTGGGTATTACCTTTTAATCTTTTCTTCGTTTCTTTCTTTCTTTTTCTCCTTTACCTCGCTATACTTCCTTCCTTCTTTCTTCTTTTTATCTTTTCTTTCTTTACTTGATCAATCCTTCCCGATTTTTTTCTATAGAATATTCTTTATCTCTACCGAACTTCCTTATTACATTTATGTTTCTTGGTTGTGTTCTATTGTATCTTGTGTTCTCATATTAGCCCTTTTTCTTCTTTTTTCTTTCCTATTTTAGGTTTTGTTCTTTCATTTCAATGTTCACTTTTTGTTGCATTGCGAGTGTGTTCTGTCTTTGTTCTTGTGTTTCTTGGGTTCTATTTGTTAGGATATATGTGAACACGATTAATACAGGGCCACTTGGTTAGTTGTACGTTTAATATGTGTGTGCGTATTAGTGTTGTTTGTGTTGTTAGTAGTTTTTGTGTGGTGTTTTGTTTGTATTTTATTTTCTTTTATTTTCTGCGTTTAAATGTTCCATGGAGTGATCTTCCCATTTCATTGAGCTGAAAAGTTGGGAATCCGCCTGTATCATTATCTTTCTTTCTTGATCAATTTCCTTTCTTTCGATTTTAAGCTTTCAATTCTCTTATCTCTCACTTCTATAATCCCTCTCTTGATCTTAACATCTTTTTATCTTTGGTCTCTTGATTTGTCTGTTTTTTCGAGTTTCATTTCTCTTTTTTTGTCTCTGTTTCTTTTTCTTCCCTCTTTCTTTTCTTTCTTTTCTTTTTTGTTTTCTTTCTTTCTTTTTTCTTTCCTTTTTTTTTCTTTCATTGGTTTTTTCTTTTTTTTCTCCTTTCTTTCCCTATTTTGTGCAACTGTGCCCAATTACTTAGTTAGTTAATTTATAATTTTATTTTTTATTATTTCATCGCTTATTTCTTTCATTAATTCATTCTTCTTCTTTCTTTCCTTTCTTAATTCTTTATTTGCTTTTTTTCTTTTTCTTTTTATCTTTTCTTTCTTTCTCTTTCTTTTCTTTCTTTCTTTTTTTAGTTTAAATTTTCTTTTTTTTTTTTTTTCTTTGCCCTTTTATCTTTCAATTTAAGTTTTTCTTTCTTTTCCCCTATTTTTTAGGTTTCTTTTTTTCTTTCTTTTTCATTTTGTCCTTTTCATTACTGTTTTTTTCTTTGCTTCTTTGCTTTTCTTTTTTCAGTTTATTTGTCCTATTTATTTTCTTTTTTCTTTCGTCTTTCCTTTCTGTCTTTTTTCTTTTATTGTTCGAAAATTTGTTCTTGGTCTTTCGTTTCTTTGTTTTCGTGTTCCCTCCTTTTAGCTAGTTTTCGATTGTATTGCTGCTTTGTTTTTTTTTGTGGTGTTGTTTTTTTCCTTTTGTGTTTTTTTTTGTGTTTGTTGTTTGTTTTTCGTTTTTTGTTTTGTTTTTGCGGTTTTTTGTTGTCGTGGCTGCTGATTGCTGTGTTGTGGCTGTTGGTTTTTTTTGTTTTTTTTTCTTTTCTTTCTTTCCTATTGTTAGATGTGCTTGCTTTCATTTCCTTGTTCATCGTTCTTTTTTGTCTGTTTCTCTTTATTTTTTTTTTTTTTTTTACTTTTCTTTTTTTTTTTGTTATCTTTCTNACATGTAACAAGAAGAAATAAAGTGTTAATTATCTTCTTACTTCCTATTCTGTCTGAACTTAAATAGTTTAGAATAAGGAAGAAGTTTAACTATAAACACGAAGTTACGGGGAAACATGCAAAAAAATAATGAAGAGTGTAGGTTTTACTTAAAATCTTTTCTATTTATTCGATTATAAAACCTCTGTTTCAACTCATCATCTTATTTAGTTTCATTAGTTTTTTCTAATTTAATATAGATAATTTTTACATCCAATGAATATCGAATAAATCTCTGAAATAAAATTTAAAAGAAATCATTAACTAAAAGAAATGCACTGTACATTTTATTTTTATCTTCCTATATTTGAATTTTGGAAAATTAAGCAACGAAAAACTGGAGAAGGAAGAGTAAGTTTCAGTATGATTCCTATCTGTCGATTATAACGGCCACCACCCCTGTGTTTCAATCTTTGTTTAACCTGCTTCGCTTATTTAGCCTTCATTAGCATTTTCTAATTTAATACATTTATTACGTAGATAAAGGATATGAAAACAGAGCACATCGATGTAATAAAGTGAAAATAAAGTTTTATATCATGATTCCATGAATGCTAATATTAGGAACAAATATTCGAATTTATAACAAAAATTCATCTTCACAGAGCTTAGGTTTTTTTAACTCCGGACGATGACATCGAACAAGAGTTACAATAAATTCGAATCCATCGTCTCCTCCTCCTCGATGAGTCTGAGGAGTAAAAACAATCTCTGAAGATGATTTTTTATAAAAATCGAAAATTTTGTTCAATATTAGCTATGGGAATTATGATATAAAATGTTTTCACTTTAACAGCATATTTGTGGTTGTTTTCAACATCCTTATCTATGACCCATTCGTCGGATTCATTTCCTTTCTGCTAATATATATTAGTTATATAAATATAATATATATATATATATTATATATATAGGTACGTAAATACAACACTGTGTTTATTTGATAATGGCTTTTAGGCCGAGCAATTTTTGAGGATAATGTCGTTAATTGAAGCTCAACCTATTTTTTTAAATTAAATTAGTTAATAATGTAATGAATTTAGGCGGCATATAGTTCAATGTAAGAACACAATTGAGAAAATGGCTCTAATCCTTGTCGAGAAATGTACATTCAGGAGGAATTGACAGTTTTCCCCGTATTTGTCTTAGACTTACATTTGAACATACATAATGGTGCCACGCCTAAAGTATAACTTATTAACTAATTATTTAAAAAATTAGGTTATCGACTTACATTAAGCACATATCCCCCATCATATAAAATATAATATATAGACGTTTATAGTAGTATAGTATAATGGATATAATAAGTCTTATCTATAAATAGGGAGAATTGTATGTTGTCTGTCTGTAACCGAAACGTAAACCTCACTTACTCAATCACAATGTCCCCTTGTTATTGACGAGTCCATTCACCATGAATTTAATTTTTATTTAAAGCCTCAATTATGATAAAATTGTATCTTTACTTATTAATACGTTATCCATATCTACATTCTAACACACATACAATTATTATTTATATAGTATCAAAAATAGCGGTTTACAACTATGTGAATCGGGCAAGATTAGATGATGCACTATATTGATATTAAAATTGTTTGTTTAATTAAATCATGTGCTAGGTATTCATTGATTCTAACTGTTTGTGATTAATTTTAATGAACTACATCGGATTAAGCCATTCAAGAATGAGTCTCTTCAATGAATCTTAAAGAAATCCATTAACAAGAAAAAATAACTGTCATTTTATTCTTTACTTCCTCTTTTAACTAAATAAGACTATTCAATTGTAAGAAAAAATTATACAATAGAAAAGCGAGGAGGAGTGGAATAGAAAACCAGATGTAGGGAGATGGTTTGCAGTTTGCGTTGCCACTATATGTTTCGATTATACACCGCGTCTCCCTACTGTGTTCAAATCTTTTTATTATCTGTCAGGTGCGTGCATTTATGTTTCATAGTGCACCTTTCAATTCGCAGCGTAGATATGATATGTATGCGTTATTACATTTAAAACTTAAAGAACTTGCACCTTAGGTCTACATCTCGCATGTGCGAGCAACCCCGGGCATTAGAGGGATGAGAGCGGCTACAGCAAAGTGGTCGGCGTGGAGGGTGCATATAGTTCTGCTACGTATATATTAGTAAGTACTGATATATGAGTATATATTAAAGATATTGAAAACACCAACAAAAGGCTGTTAAGTGAAAACATTTATAACTTAGCTGATATTGAACAATATTTGAATTTTATAAAAATCATCTCAGAGTGAGAGGAGCTTCTGAGTGAGAGACTCTCCGTGTTGTTAAGAAGGCGGAGGATAAAGGTCAAAAGATCGAAAGTTCAAAACAAAAACGCTTGACGTTTGCAGAAAAGAAAAAAAATATTTTCGAATGTGAGCAACTTGAATCCGCCGCATTTTCTCGTCAATCAGATTATGTATATCTTATTATAACAGTTTTAAGAAAATAGAAGATATATGACAAGATTTGACACCTAGAAATTCCTCTTAATTCCAATATATAATATATATATATATTTATATATATATACTATATATATGTACAGAGAATTGCAAATTTTGTGCTCAAGATTAGCGAGTTTGAGTAAGACCGGATACATTTATATAGGTATATGATATAGGCCCGGCCTATTAATTAATATTAATTAATTAACTTTCAAATTCAGGTGTACGACTTCCAATTAAGCACAATTCTCACAAAAATTGTCGGCTAAAAAAAGCCCATAATCATAAAACACCGGGCGGTATGTATTACTATAGTGCTTCATATATATATATACTAGTAGTATGTAAATATATAGTATATAGTAATACTATATATAATAGGGTATATTGATCATATATATAGATATATATATAGAGAGTACTTATATCTATAGGTATATTGTCTTTGTGTGTAGAACAAGAAGATCTGGCCATTGAAAAATAACCAATGGGTGATATGCCATTAAACACACACACCCATCAATCCAACCAAGCCAGGCCAATTAAGTGTGAGAAAATTGATTACTATATTCATAAGTGTTTTTTCGGTGCCTCGACCAAAATAATTTCTGAATATTAAAGTTTCAAAAAATGAGAAAACTTTCGACAATTTTATTTTTTTTATCAGCCAATTTATTTATCGCATTGTCTTTTGTGCGGGGTGTATTTTGTCCGGGTCTTTCTTCCTTTTCTTTTCTTTATTTTTCTTTGCCCGGCGCGTAGTGAGAAAGGCTAGTCTTTTCCGACAAGGGTGATGAAAATGATTGTCCGATGAGCTTAGTGTATTTTCTTGGTAGCAACTATATAGTTAATTCCACCTTTGTTTGTAGATCGGCTTGTACCATCAGTGTTGGTGTGTCTGTCGAAAGGCAATCGGCTACACGGGATAAACTTGGTATTGACATGTTTATTGATTTTGCTTTTTGCTTTTTAAAGAAAAGAAAAGAAAAGTGACATAGAAAAAAGAGAAGAAAACAAAAAATTGACTCGCGCATACTGAAGAGTTCACCAACCTGATGCACAAAGAATACTTAAACAAAAAGATGGAAAAGGGGAAAGAGAGAGAGAGAGAGAGAGGATGAGAGAGAGAGAGAGAAGAGGAGAGAGAGTGGAGAGAGAGAGGAGATCTGAGAAAATCTGCGAAAAATAGAGAAATACTATTCACAAGATATGCAAGTGATAGATGAGTGTTGAATATTGTTCAATGATGCGGATGTTAGTCTGCGAGCTAAATTGCGAAAAATACTTTATTAAAAAATCTTCTTGACTTTTTACACATAACGGTTATCGTTGTAGGAAATGAGTTCAGCGCATTATCACGAGTGTCAAAAATCCCTGAGACAAATGTCACTATTGAATTGTGATGGTAAAAATGTTTTTTAGTTGTTTCTTTTTATTGTGTTTATGTTTTTGATAAAAGTTGAGGTTTTTTCGTTGTTTCTCTTTATTTTTCAGCTTGAAGCAGACTTTATTTTGAGCACAGTATTCCATTCGGGGGAGATGTGAAATAAAGAACCTCAAGAGACTTTAGATGTGTATGCGCAGCTTTAGCATGGTGTATCGTGGTAAATAAAACCCGAGTTAAGCACATCCGAGTTAAACCCACTCGAACTAGTATCAATTATGGGTGATTCGATGTAACATTTTAAGAGCGTTTGTTTTTCAGTTTTGGTGGGACTCGGCATATATGAGAGAGAGAGAGTGTGATGGAGACAGAGAATAGCAAGAGCACATGGAGTGTGAGTAGTGGCTATAGTAATATGCACGAGACATCAGGCATAATATGGTTAATGTGGGTAGAAAATTGAGTCGTTCAGGCGAACCTCGGAAGTTCAATACCTAACCGTAGTAATTGTGCATGTGACACAGCCGAGTGTATAATGTAAGAGCAGCGTTGTTATGGTTTTTTATTTATGTTTTTTTTCGCTGAGCTATTAGGGTGGTGTCATTAATTTCGACAAAAATTCTTGGGGATGAACGACGAAAAAGACTTTTAGATGTTGTATGGCGCACTTTAGCATACATGGTTATCGTGGGTAGCAGCCAGAGTTGCATGCCATCCGAGTTCCAGCAATGCGAGTTTTCAGCAATCCGAGTTCAGCAAATTTCGAGTTCAAATCTCTGACAATTCACCTTGGATTCGATGTAGACATTTTTAAGAGCTTGTTTTTTTTGGGGGTGGGAGGTTCCAAGCTTTGGGGACTGCTATTTCTTGACCAAAAACTTTTGAAGTAACAATAGAACACAACGTTTCATTAGCATGGTTGTAAGGCGCACAATTTATAACACCAATACTATATGTGAGTATCGAACAATGAGCAGTTATTGATTACCGAAACGAGCAGTTAAGTCAAATCCTCGGACTGATGGAGTTCACTTATGTATTTGATGTAACATTCTTAAGAACTGTGTTTTTTTTTATCCAGCTTCGGTGGTACTCATTATTTGGAAAACATTCTTGGGTAGGATAGAAAAACCACAAATTGGAAGCACCCAGTGAACTGACCCAGAATTTGACATGAGTGCTAAGTTTATAAATCTGTGCCGAACTACTACTAGCATAATGGTTTATTCCGGTAGGTAGGATAAGTAGAGTTCATCGACTCCCGAGTTCAAACCTGTATTACATTTAGACATTATTTAAGAGGTGTTTTGTTCTTTATTATTTTTCTTTAATTGTTTCACCCTTTTTTTACACCGATTAAGTGTGAACGGAAACTGGCACATTTCAATTTTGCGACATATTCTTGGGAGGAATGAAAAACAAATGAACAAAGATTTTGAGATGTTGTATGCGCTCACCTTAGTCATAATGGTTATCCGTGCGTAAGGCAGCGCCAGAATTACGCAATGCCGAGTTTCACAAATCCTCGACACAATTTCACCTTGGATTCAAGTGTAGACATTTTTAAAGAGTGTCTTTGATTTTTTTCAAGTTTGGTGACTCTATTTTGACAAAATTTTTCAGTGTGAACGAAAAACTGAACAATAGACTGCTTATGAATGTTGTACTCGTACTTTGCAGAATGGATTATACAGTGGTAGCAATGAAGCTCCAGCGAAACGAGTTTCAAATACTGGACAATTCACTTCGTGATTCGAGATGTACATTTAAGAACTGTGTTTTTTTTTTCTCAGCTTACGTGCGTACTTTATTTTGAGACAAATATTCTTGGGATGAAAACAAATGAACAAAGAATTGAGATGTTGTAGGGCTCACTTAGCAATAATGGTTTACGCGGCAAGTCCGAAGTTTAAAATCCTGGACGGGGATGAAAAGGCAAAACAACATTTTTAGATATTGTTGAGCACACTCTAGGGGTTATCATCATAAGAAATAGAATACAAGTGTGCGAGTGTATATGCTGTGGTGAACACTTCAGCGTAACGGGTATGATCGTTCGTAAGTAATGAAGATGCAGCGAAACGCAGTCCAAATTCTCAGACAATTTCACCTTGCAGTTTGACTGTAAACATATTTAAGAGCTGTATATTAAATATAGTACTATATAGATAAGGGTGACTCATATTGAGTAATAATATATGTGTGTGTGGTGTGCTGTGTGTGATTGTGTAAAAATTAAGTAGTAGAAAATGCAACACAAAGAATGTATAAAAGTTCG
Source organism: Doryteuthis pealeii (assembly GCA_023376005.1). Lineage (NCBI taxonomy): Eukaryota > Metazoa > Mollusca > Cephalopoda > Myopsida > Loliginidae > Doryteuthis > Doryteuthis pealeii. Next base: position 52,340,024 of record CM042171.1, on the reverse strand, counting down.
GTGAACAGAAATCTGTCTGTTCGAACATTTGAATATTCTTTAAATCAAAAGCAACAATTGTAAGCGGAAAAAACGAGCAAATACAGATATAGTATTCATTAATATAATAATATATATATACTATATATAACTATAATATTATTAGGTGATAGTATTATATATTATATATATGAGTATTAGGACACGGTAAAAGCGAAATTCATCTTAAATAAGCGATGGAAAAAAATTACCTGAAAAAAAAAAGTTAGCGGTACCGGCTTAATAGATTGAATGTATAATCTAAAATAAATGTCTCTTTTTTCGGGGTACAAATTCATCATCAAGAGAAAATAGAGCATTATGGTTGATTGTTTGAGAAAAAAAAAGGTAAACCAGCCCCTCCGTTATCAAACTAGGCTAACGAGAGAAAAGCAGCGCAGAGAAATTACGAAACCGTGCGGAGGGTCGAAATACTTCTTCTTGGTTCCGATATATACGTATATTATATATATAGATACTATATCAATATATATGAGAGAAAGGGGGTTGGATGAAAATCCGACAGAATGTGGTAAATATAAGGAATTAAAGGACAGAAACTAGACAATAAAGTGTGTAGTAATATTATCGCCTGAGGTTTTGAACGCTCTTCTTCAGGCTTATTTTTTTTTGTTTTTTTTTTTTTATTGAATTATCAGGAATCATTACACAAATGTTATAATAGAGGATGGGGGAGTGAGGGTAGGTGGGTAGTTTTTGTGTGGGAAAGAGTTTGTTGGTTATAGGGAGAGATATCTTTGGGGAAAGATGAGTAAGGGAAATCGCAGGATGGGAAGAGAGAGTGCACGGTCGGAGAGCGTATGTATAATGTAGTAGTTATCGTATAATCGAACGTCAGTATGTATGATGTAAATATGTATTAGTATACGTATATTATGTAAGTATTAAGTGTATTGGTATATATACTATGTACTATGTAATAATAATATGTTATGGCATATAGTTCTATGTATATATACTAGTATACATATAATAACATAATATAAATCCTCATATATATAATATTAATTCTAAATAAAAATTAGATGGATAAAAGTGACATGAATGGATGAAAATAAAATGAATGAAATGAGGGGGATAACTGAAAAACTCCTTTCAAGTGACCCCCTCGTAAAAAGTAGTTGTAAAGACACTTTTTTGAGAGTGGGAGTCCCTGATAGAAACAGTTTTCTCATCTATATATTAGACTGCCTTTGAAGCATCAAGTGTAATATAATTATTATCTTTACTAAGATTACTTAAGAGAAGATAAAATAAGGTCACTCTTACCTTTGTGAATACTGTTGAGTAATGGGTTAGTAATTTATATATAAATACACTAGTAATATATATATGTATATATGTGATATAGATATAGTAACTATATACATATATAATACATCTTGGTTCTGGTTAGACTTCTCGGTAGAATATTTGCTACATTGTACCTATCTTGAATTTCAAGAAAGTACAAAATAAAACGGTCAAATGAAAGAATGTTATTTACTTAGCTTTTATATATATATATATAGCTATACATATATAATCAATCACTATATAAGGGTACACTTTAGGTATATATCATAAGCTAATTATAAAGGAAATGAATCCGATGGTATGAGTTAAGTGGGACTAAAAAGGATATGAAAAATCACCGAATGCTGTTAAAAGTGAAAATATGTTATATCCATATTCATAAAGCTAATATTGAACATATAAACTACCACATGACTTTTTTTGCAAACATCAAATAGTTTTCGTTTTGAATTCAATAATTATTTCGTCTCCGGCTCTTTTTTAAGTCCGGAGTAAAAAAACAAGCTCTGAACCATGATCTTTCTATATAATCAAAAGAATATTGTTCAATATTAGCTATGAGAATATGATATAAAATATGTTCACTTTAACAGCACTAAATTGTGTGGTTTCGTTTCATGATCCGTTTCATCCTATCTAATCATATATATCATATAGTTATATATCTTAAAGATTTGTTGATTGCTTTTTTTTTTAAGAAACGTTGCTGACATTAAAGGTATATATTACATATATTACTTGATCACGCACTCAAGACCGGCATTATCAGCATAAAAATTCGAATCTATTTCTCACTTATAGAAAATAAACTTGTACAGTGTATCCGCAACTAAAGAGGATGGCGGTCGATGATGTAAGAATACCATGGTGAAGCATGACTGTTTCGAACTATTACTTAAGTCTCATAGCACGCGGTAATACCATTTAAACTAACGATTTTCCTATCTCGACCAGAAATCGAAAACCGGGACTCTCGCAGAATCACGTGAACACTTATATCGAGCCTCTCGGCCCACAGTAGCAGTCAGATAACCATGCCTAGCGAAATTAAGCTTGGTCAAATGATACACACGCCTCTACCATAATAGTAAAGTGGGGCGTTATTGCAGAGAAATAATAACAGTCTGTACGGTATCTACAGCACGGCGTCGAGACGCATACTGTGTGGCCGGGATATATCACGTTGTCATTTAATTTGTTCTATAAAGAAAAAGTATCGAAATTCTTAATGCGGATACAGTGCGTGTGTAAGTGCCTTCAAGTAAAAAATTTAATAGTAAAATATATCCATAATTTATTATTGTATATATATGTATTATATATAAATATAAAAAATAATACAAAATAAAAAATAAAACGGTTTTTTTAAAAAAACACCCTATGTTTTTTTTTATGAATAAAGGGATGGCAACTTCGTTGGACATTAGCTTCAAAAGAAATTCAAATTTTTAAAATAATAAACGAGCGTCGAAAAAAAATATAAACCGACGTTATTTACAATCCTACATGTGACTTCTGAGCGAGGTAAGAGAACCACAAACAACACCATTTGCGATCCTTGCTAGCCTGCAACCTGATGATGTCGCATTTTTACATGAACCATTCGCGGTCGTTAAGATAAATTGAAATTGATTCTATGTGAAAAAACATTTAAAATCATCAATAAATATATAGAGCTATTTAGATATATATATGATATAATTGGAAATAACACTGTCAAAATTATAAACAAAATCAGTTACATAACTAAAGGTTTATATCTCTGTCACATAATAAAACAATCCATTCATTTGTTTCAACCCCAAGAGACAGATCCTCATGAAGGCTTCAATATGTAACCTGAAATGTAGTTAACACCATCGTTATTAAAGTTCGAATAGCCCAATTCGGATACTTGTTTAGTTAAATTTTCTTGTATATTGGTCGATTTATTTCCACAGTATGATTATCCCAATATCATGAATATATAGTATACCAGGGTATAAGTATAGGTATGCTTTATAGAGCATATTTTAGACAAAGTAATTTGGGAAAATAAACAATTTCTGCTGAAGAACCCAAGAAATGGTAAAAAATTTTGTTAGGTTAGTGTAAATTACAACTACCACAGGCAGAACATTCCCTTATTAGAATGTAGATGAATAGCAATTCTTTATGTGAATTGCCTATTTATGAGACGAGTATTCTGGAATCTTAAATTTTCAGACGTTCAAATTCATTAATAGAGAACTTAGTGGCAAAAAGAAAAAAAAGAAGTAAAACGAAAAAGAAGCAAAATACGAAGAAAGTATTGTTCTTCCTTCTATCATATTCTGTAAAATGTTGGCTTTTATTCATAATTTAAGTCCTAATAGTTGTTATTATTACTGTTTGTTAATTCAGTTTATTGTAAAGAACGGCCCTATTTCAAGATGTGCAATAAATGCATTTACTTGTGATATTTCTTTTTTTTTAATTGGGCATGTCCTAATTTTATACTTAAGAATATTGTTTTCCTATAATTGGTTGCTCATCCTAGAATATAAAAATCATGGACTACATACGGCACTGTGCGAATTCATTCTTTCTTTTCTTTCTTTCTTTCTTTCTCTTCTTTCTTTCTTTTCTTTCCTTTATGTGCAAGTTACTTTTAGTTATTTATGCTGGATATGTGGATATTTTTGTTTAGTTCTTATTTCTATCTCATTCATATCATTCAATTCTTTCTGTTCTTTCTTCTTTCTTTATTTCTTATCTTTCTTTCTTCTTTTCTTTATTGCTTTTTTCCCTTTTATCTTTCTTTCTTTTATCTTGTTTTATTTCTTTTATTTCTTTCATTCATTCATTCATTTCTTGTCTTCTTTGCTTTCTATTTCTTATATTTTTTTTATCTTTCTTTCTTTTCTTTCTCCTTTTCTTTTTCCTTTTCTTTTCTTTCCTTGTTTTTTATTTTTAGTTTTATTCTTTATATTCATTCTCAGTGTGCATTCATTCATTCTTTCTTTCTTCTTCTTTCGTTTCTTTCTTTTTATCTTCTTTCTTTCTTTCTTTATTTTCTGATTTCTTTTACTTTCTTTCTTTTTATTTTGTTTTAATTTCTTTATTTCCTTTCGATTTATTCATTCTTCTTTTATCTTCTTTTTCTTTTTCTTTTTATCTTTCTTTCTTTCTTCTTTTTTTCGTTTCTTTATTTTCTTTTCTTTTTATTCTTCTTTTTCTTTCTTCTTTTCTTTTCTTTCTTTCTTTTATCTTCTTTCTTTCTTTCTTCTTTTTCTTATGTCTCTTCTTATTTACTTCTATTCCCTTTATCTTCGATAGTTTGTTTGTTTCATTTCTCTGAGGTTAGGTTGTTGTACTTATCTTTTCATTCTTGTCACTGTACTTCCTATTCTGTAATCTATGTAAGGTATATAAACATATCAGTCACTTTAGTTTATTCTAGCGTGAGGTTTTTATTTTGTTCTATATTTAGTGTGCGTGTTATTTCTTCATCATTTATTCATTCATTCAATTCATTTTTCTTTCTTTCTTTTCTTTCTTTCTTTCTTCTTTCTTCTCTTTCTAGTATCCTTTTCGATTTTGCTTATCTCTCTTTTCCTTTTACTCTATTTCTTTCTTTCTTTTCCTTTTGTTTAGTTTCTCTTCTGTTCTTTTTTCTTATCCTTTTTCCTTTTCATTGGTTTTTTTCTTCTTATCTATATTTTAGGCACTTGGTGCACATTACTTAGTACGTTTAGTGTTATATTTTTATTTATTTATTTGTCTTTTATTTCTTCCATTTATCATCTCTTTCCTTTCTTTCTTTTTTATCTTTATTTCATTCTTAGTTTCTTTTATTGCTTTTTTATATCTTTTCTTTCTGTTTCTATCTTTCTTTTCTTTTCTTTTTGTAGTTTATTTCCATTTTAATTTCCTATGCACGTTCTTAATGTTCTGTTCTCATTTCAGAGAGTAAGTTTTAGTTCTTCCTATAACTATTTATCCTACTTATGTAAGTAATTTTATCTTATACTTGTCATTCCTTATATATCATAGCTGATTTTTCTTTACTATTATCTTATTATTACTAATTTGAGTTATTTCATTATAAATGATCCTTTTTATTACATTTACTTCCTTTATCTCATTTTCTCTTTAAATTCTCAAGATTCTCGTTCTGTCTCGTCTTACTATGTTCGTTTCTTTTACTCTATTAACCACATTGCTTTCTATGCTATATTCTTGCATTCCCTAGTTTAGTTTGTATCTTTCATGAATCTGTTCATCTTTTTCTTTAGTGTTTTTGACGATTCCTCTCCATATAATCTTGTAAGTTGTTTTTATAGTTTCGTTTTCGTTTCCTTGTTCTCAACAGTGCTTACATCTCAATTTTGCTATATCGATGCTGTAAATTTTGGTGCAATATTACTATTCTATTCGTTTTTCAGTGTTCTTATTCTATCTTAATTCCTTTTCTCTCTTGTCATCACTCGCTTGTCTTTTTTCCATTCTCCCTTTTTACATACTTTTCTTGTCACTATACTTATGTTCTTTACTTTTTTCTTCAGTGAGGAGTGAGAGTGTGTCTCTTACCTTATTTTCGTGATTATCGAGTTACGATATCTTTCTCTCCTTTCCATCTTTCATTTCATTTACGCCTCTTTCTTTTTTTATTTCCTTTTTTAATCCACGTTTCTTATCTTTTTTCTTTATCGTTCTTTTCTTATCCTTTTTTATTTCTTTCCTTATCTGTGTGTCTTTTTTCTTCCTTTTTTTGTTTCTCTTGTTTGCTTTTTGCTTTCTTCTTTCTCTCTTTCTTTCATTTTTCACATTCTATCTTATACTTCTTTCTTTTCTACTCTCCTTTCTTTCTTTCTTTCTTATTCCAATTGTTTTATTTCAGCTACAAACTTTCAGAGCTTTTTCTGATATCCATATTTATTATTTATTTTTTCTTCTTTCAAGATTATTTCTTTTATTCATTTGTTTTTTGTGTTTTTTTAATTCATTCATTATTTTCTCTCTCAAAATGATTAGATTAATATGCAAACTTATGTTTGTACTTTAATTAACATTGAAAAAACATATTTCAATTTTTACTTTATTCTTGGATACATGAAGAAATTTTTTCATTCAATAATAATAATAATAATAATAATATAAATAATAGGTAGTAAGTAGTAGTAAATAGATCTTACAATCCAGATCAAGAAGACAGCAACTTGTCATTATGACAGAAGAGGAAAATAAATACTTGAGATATGATGAGGAAGGTGCTGTGCTTACATAATTGTTAGTAACCTAACACTTATTTACAGTATGGTAGAAACCAAAAATGGCTGTTAACAAGTTGCAGGCCGGTGGCAATTGAAGAATTGAGTGACAAGCTTTGACCTCATCTTGATCCTTCGGGTGGATACCGTGAGAAATCGGTGGAGAGGAACCCTTTCCGGTTTAGATTAGAAACAGAGTTTTTAGTCAGTATCGGCCAAACCACGAAAAGTGGTAAGTCACGGTTAAGCGCACTGGCGTACATTAATCTGCGCAAATAGTCTGGTGGTGGATTTCGAATAAAATATGATCTAAAACAAATCGAAGTTCTTGGGTTATTATCTAAAAACTACCAATGACACAGGGCTTCTGATAAAGAGAAATCCCCAATGGAAGACCAGACACGGGGTCCCAAGACGAAGTCCAACGCTAGTAAGAAGAACGTAAAGATACCAAAAGATGAGCAGAAGAACATAATAGAGTAAAGAAAGTATACAACAGCTGGAGATTTGAAGAGACTTGCTTGTCACTCGATCTCCATAGTGATGAAGAAGAAGAAAAGAATGAGTGAAGGAGTGGAAGAGATGAATAAATTAAATAATAATAAATAATGGATTATAATAGTAAATATAATAAGATACAAATTACTACTACATGTACTACTACTACTACTAATAATAATAATAATAATAATAATAATAATAATAATAATAATAAAGAGACAAATACTTGGACCTTGCCAGAGAACTGAGAAAATATGAAGGTAAAGGCTGTACAATTGTAATTGGTGTCTTTGAAAACTGTCCTCAATGGTCTTTGAAAAAGAGTCCGAATGAAAGTGGAAATCAGGAATTATTATGTAATTATTATTATTATTATTAATATTCTTCTTTGAGGTTTTCACACACATTGCTAATGGTCTTTCACTGGAGTAATCGAGTGACAGCAAGTCTCCTCAGGTCTCCAACTCTTCTGAGTATTCGGCAGATTGCAAACCAGTGCAGTGTTTCTGGATAACACTCAATCCTTCCTCTGATTTCCAGACTTTCCAAAACCCTTTCTAATCCTTTTTGGGAACTGTTTCCAGTAGCACAAACTCAATTGGTAATCACTTTGACTTTCACTATTCCCATAAACTTTTTCAGTTCTCTGGCAAGGTCTAGATATTTGGTCCATTTTTCATTTTCCTTTAACTTCACGCCTGTGATCTGCTGGAACTGCAGAAATCACACCAGTTTGACAAGTTCTTTCTTTTTTGTTTAATCAACACAGGTCTGTCTTCTTGCTGCGATAAGTGATCAGTTTTTATATTGCCAAAGTCCCAGAGAATTTTATGCGTTTTCCGTTTCCAGACCAGATTCTGGTTATGTCAATCATTATTATGTGAAAAACTCCATAAATAAAGGCAGAAAAATAATTATTAATTAAATAGATCTATTGAACCATAGAAATGGGACCCTAAACGGTGGTACCTACTCACCCTGGGTCAGAGTCCGACTGGGGAGTATGGCAATGAAACAGGTTATACATACAACACAGATCTCTAGAAGCTGGAGCCTCACTATCAGATGGAGTTAGTGTCATATCCAGCACACCCGTGGGGTGCTATTATCCCTCAGCAAGTGCTACAGTCATGGAGTCTAACCCCTTTCAACTGGGAGTGAGGATTGATAATAGGTTACAGACACTTATAATTAGACAAGAGACAAATTAAAGGAATTGCACATGAGATGACTTGACATGGCTAAGAAAAGGAAACCTGAAAGAAAGACTTAAGAAAAGATAGATAGATAGATAGATATATAGATTACAGCACTAACTAACGTCATAAGAACTGATTAATATATTATATATAATATATATTTATATATATATAATATATAAGAGTATATATATAAGTAAGTAAGTCGTCGGGGCGGCCTAACGGGTCGGTATCAGCCAGTCAGCGAGGGAAGGCTATCCTCTTCAATAGCGGCTAGTACAAGGAGATTGTTTTTGGCATTCCTGAGGTGGAGGGAGATGCGCCAAAACCTACCATAGCTTCCTTACTGTTACCGCACAGATCCCTGTGCTACTCATACGTCTGAGTTGCGAGGACCGGTATCAAGACTAGGAAACCTTGTGATTAACTAGCCGAACGCCTAACGCGGGACTGAGATAACCCGACACACACAGCACACATCACACATATATATATATATATTCATAATAATATATAATATATATACATACATATATACGAGTACATATATATATATAACATATATACATTATATTATAATATAGTATATAACATCACTGGCTACATATATTATATTGTATATATTATATATATCTTATATATATATGTATTATATATATATGTATATATATAATATATGTGTTATAATATATATATATATATATAGAGAGAAGAGAGATAGATAGATAGATAGAGATAAGAGAATAATGATAGATAGGAACACATGAAAGATATTTCTATATATACAAAAAATAGATTAGATATAAACGGATTGAGATAAATAGAGAATAGATAGAGAGATAGATAGGAACAGAATAACGCACACTATTATTATATATATAATATATATATATATATTATATATATATATATATATATATATAATATATATATATTATATATAGTATATACAAATTGATGATAGATAGATAGATAGAATAGTGAACAGAATGAGAGAGATATTTTCTATATCCATTTATATATGTGATATTTGAAATAGAGATAGATAGATGATAGATATATAGATAGGAACAGAATATGATATATATGTTTATATCTAACTATATACCAAATAGAGAGCTAACTAGATAGATAGTGAACAGAATGGGTAAGACAGAGATAGATAAACAGAGATATTGATAGATAGATAGATAGATAGATATGAACAGAAGGAGATAGATATTTTTCTATATCTATTTAATATATGAGATATTTGGATAGACAGATATAAACTGATATATATATATATATATATATATATAATATATATATATATATATATATATTGTAGAGAGAGAGAGAGAGAGAGAGAGAGAGAGAGGAACATAAATAAGATGTATATGTCTACATCTAATTATATATCAATTAGATAGATAGATAGATAGTGAACAGAGTGGGCTAAATAAACAGATAGATAGATAAATAGATAGATAGATAGATAGATAGATAGATAGATAGATATGAATAAACTTTGATAGATAGATAGATAGATAGATAGATAGATACTGAATAAATATGAGCAAATTAGGTTAGATAAGCTGATAGATGAATATCAACAGACGGAGATAAATAGATAGATATATATATAGATAGATAGATAGATAGATAGATAGATGTGACATTTTAAAACAGATTGATTTAAGGTAGATATTTAGATATGAACACAGACAGACGACAGACAATCAGATAGATAGATAGATAGCGGAAGAAAGATAGATTTTTCTATATCTATTTAATATGAGAATTTGGATAATACATATAAAGAGAAGTATAGTAAGATAGATAGATAGAACAGAATAATATAATATATAATAATATTGTCCACATCTATTATATATCAATTAGATAGATAGATAGAATAGATAGATAGATAGGGAACAGTGGACTAGATAAACACACACGGCCACACATACACACACACAACACACACATATATATATATATATATATATATATATATATATATACATAGAGAGAGAGAGAAGAGGAGATAGATAGATAGATAGATAGTAAGATAGAGCTAGATAGATAGATAGATATTTTAATATTGGTCCAAGTGAAGAGAGATAGATAGATAAGATAGAAAAACATAGATAGATAGATAAATAGATATGAAACCGACTGAGATAAGATAGAAAGATAGATAAATAGATATATATGAACCGACTGAAATAGATAGATAGATAGATAGAATAGATAGATATGAACAAACGGAAATAGATATATAGATAGATAGATAAATAGATATGAACATACTGACATAGATAGATATATTGATAGATATGAACAGACTGGGATAGATAGATAGATAGATAGATAGGTAGATAGATAGATAGATATGAACAGACTAAGAGATAGATAGATAGATAGATAGATAGATAGATTATAGATAAAGATACATAATAGAATATGAATAAACTTTGATATATATATTCTATATATATATAGTAAGTAAGTAAAGTCCTTGGGCGGCTTAAATCGATTATTAGCAGTCAGCGAGGGAGACTATCCCCTTTTTCCAATAGCGCTAGAACAAGGAGATTATTTTGGCATCTGAGGTGGAGCGCCACACCCTACCATCATAGTCTCCTTACTTTACCGCACAGATCTGTGCTACTCAATACGCTGAGTTGGCGAGGACGGTATCGAACTAGGAACTTGCGGTTTCTAGCCGAACGCTCTACCGAATTATATATATATAACACAACATGAATATGTATATATATATATTATATATATATTATATATATATATATATTATATATAATATATAATATTATTAATATTATATATATATATATATATTATATGGCCACTGCTCCCAGAAATAGACCAAACAGAAAGCGCAAATATGAATATAAGATAAAGATTGATAAGAAAGATAGATAAATAGATATATATGAACCGACTGAAATAGGATAGATAATAGATAGATATAAAAAGATAGATAGATAGATAGATAGATATGACAAATTAAAATAGATAGATAGATAGATAGATAGATAGATAGATATGAAACATACCTGACATAGATAGAATAGATAGATTGATTGATAGATAGACTGAGAATAGATTGATTGATGTTGAACAGACCTGGGATAGATAGATAGATAGATAGGTAGATAGATAGAATATGAACAGACTGAGATAGATTGATAGATATGAACAGACTGGGATATATATATATATATATATATATATATATATATATATATATATATATAATATATATATATATAGAGAGAGAGAGAGAGAGAGAGATAGATAGATAGATATGAACAGACTGAGATGGATTGATAGATATGAACAGACTGAGATAGATAGATAGATAGATAGATAGATATGAACAGACTGAGATATAGATAGATAGATTATAGATAGATAGATAGATAGAAAGATAGATAGATAGATAGATAGATAGATATGAATAAACTTTGATATATATAGATATATATATCTAAACATGAAAATAAATTACAACATGAATATATATTATATATATATATATATTTATATATATATATTATATATATATATATATATGGCCACTGCTCTCAGATAGACCAAAGAGAAAGCGCAATATAGATATAAGTTAGATGTTGGCGTTGCTAAGTCAGCTGTCATATCCAGACAAAGTTCCATTGATTTTCGGCATGGCTGGCCATGGCACATCAGGTCATCAAGATCCTAATATACAAAAACAACAGTTCATCTGCATCTTCTGTGTACTTCGGCCGTTCTTACCTCTGACTTTTATCTCAGGGCAACAATAAAAGGAGTTTTTAAATAAATGGAAGAAGGAGAAAAATCAAGAGAGAATTGAAATGTTTTACCAACGAAATAAATTTTATAAAAATTACTTGCCTTTTGTTGTCTCACTTCAAATTTTACAAGAGTTTTTTTTGTCAAAAATAATATCTATTTCCTAAAATTCTTACAAAATTTATAGAAAGATAAAGTAAAATTCTTATTAAATTCAAGAGACAAATTGAAAAGTTTTAGCAACGAAATAAATTTTATAAAAATTACTTGCATTTTGTTGTTTCATTTCAAATCTTACAAGTTGTTTTTTTTTTGTAAAAAATAATATCTATTTCCTAAAATTCTTGCAAAATATATGGAAAGATAGAGTGAAATTTCTTACAAAGATGTAGCCATCTAAGTACTACTGTTTGGCAGCACCACTTGGACTCTAACAAAATGCTTAGAAAAAAGCTACATGGGAACTAACCATTGCCATTACTCCCAGGTCCACTGAACTAGAGTGGTAGTACCTGTTAGGGTCCCATCTATGGGTTAACCAAAAAAAGGGGAACATCAAGAGAAAATTGAAAAGTTTTAGCAACGAAATAAATTTTATAAAAATTACTTGCCTTTTTTTTTGTCTCATTTCAAATCTTACAAGAGTTTTTTCTTAGTCAAAAATAATATCTATTCCCTAAAATTCTTGCAAAATATATGGAAAGATAGAGTAAAATTTCTTACAAAGATGTAGCCATCTAAGTACTACTGTCTGTCGGCACTACTTGGACCCTAACGAAATGCTTAGAAAAAAATCTACATACGAAACTACACCTTCATGGCCATTACATCTAGGCTTACTCTGACCTAGAGTGGTAGTACCTGTTAGGGTCCCATCTATGGGTTAAACAGAAAAAGCAGAATCAAGTGAAAATTGAAATGTTTTACCAACGAAATAAATTTTATAAAAATTTCTTGCCTTTTGTTGTCTCATTTCAAATTTTACAAGAGCTTTTTTTTGTCAAAAATAATATTTAGTCCCTAAAATTCTTGCAAAATATATGGAAAGATAAAGTAAAATTTCTTACAAAGATGTTACCATCTAAGTACTACTGTCTGGCGGCACCACCTGGACTCTAACGAAATGCTTAGAAAAAAGCTACATTGGAACTACCCCTTGCCATTACTCCCAGGTCCACTGACCTAGAGTGGTAGTACCTGTTAGAGTCCCATCTATGGGTTAAACGGAAAAGGCGGGGAAAAATCAAGAGAAAATTGAAGTTTTAGCAACAAAATAAATTTTATAAAAATTACTTGCATTTTGTTGTCTCATTTTAAATTTTACAAGAGATTTTTTCTTGTTAAAAATATTTTTTTTAACCCAGAAATTCTTGCAAAATATAATAATGGAAAGATAAAGTAAATTTTCTTACAAAGCTGTAGCCATCTAAGTGCTACTGTATAGCAGCACCATTTGCTTAGAAAAAAGCTACATGGGAACAACCTCTTGCCATTACTCCTACGTCTACTCTGACTTAGAGTGTTATTACCTGTTAGGGTCCCATCTATGGGTTAAACAGAAAAAATAGGGGAAAAACTAAGAGAAAATTGAAAAGTCGTAATCAGAAAATAAAATTCGTTATTTCCCATAAGTCTAACATAAACCCTAAACCCTAACCCTAAACCCCGTCTTCTTTTTTCCTAGTAGATCAATAGATAAATAAATGATTTATCAGTCAAGAGTGATTCCCCTTTTTTTATGTTAGATTTATAGGAAATAACCATAAAATTTTATAAAAATGACTTGCTTTTTGTTGTAAATAGGGCCGTTGTGCCTGACCTTGTACAAGAGGGGTACGAGGAAAATATAATGTACACCCGGGCTCCTTACTTTGGTCTGGCCTTGCCCATTTAAATCTTCGATATTCACCAGCATTTTAAGTACACGTCAATACTGTTACATCCGGGTTACTACTAACAGCATTTCAGCGACGAGGAGGTAGCGAGTTCAAATATCCGTGGCCACTCGCCACACTCCCCACCTCCTCGCACTGGCCAAACATATCCGGACGCGCTTTGTTCGTGGGGGTTGGGAACCTGCTCGTCCACAGATCTGCCTTTCAATTCCGCTACATGTGCCTTTACCTTCATGTTCCCCAAATATGGATTTTTGAGGGCTGATCAGTCCATGACATTCAACACTACACTTTGCTCCTTACGTATATAACTATTTATCGTTATACATAAATTTGATTACTTTATTTAATTCTTTTTTTTTTCTTTTCCAAATGCTAATTTGAAGTTTAGCAAATCGTGTCAGTTATATTTTATTTAAAAAATATAGTTAATCATTGAATTAAAATTTCTTACTATATCATTATGTGATGGGCAAAACTTGCAAATCGGTCGGAAAATTACAACAAAAAATGAAAGCATTCCTAAAATATGAAGCTAGGTAAAAAAAAAAACAAATAAATTCTGTTTTTCTTTTCTTCTTTTCTTTATTTACTTTTTATGTTTTTGCTTTTGCGGCCAATTAATAAGACATTCCAGTTAGCAACATTTTCATAACCTCTTTTTTTTATATGCATCGAGCAATATCACATTAACTAACAATAAATGTCACTGCCTGTCTGACATTATAAGAAACTCCTGTTTGAGATAAGTGCTCCTTAAAGATAGGTAAACATAAGCAAAACTGATGTCTCTAAATACAATAATAGAAGAAAAAAATGTATGCCAACAACCCCCCACACACACACACACACGCACGCACACACACACACACACACTCGCACACACGCACATACAAAGAGAGAACACCTACACACACATATGTATAGGTCTGTGTAGATTCTTAATCGGTTCTCTATAGCAGGGTTCCCAACCTTTTTCAGACGGCCCACTTTGAAACAGAATAACAACACAGGTACGTGTAGATTCTTAATCGTTCTCTATAGCAGGGGTTCCCAACCTTTTTCAGCTCACCCACTTTGAAACCTATGGACACACAAACACACACACACACACACACACACACACACACTACGCACACACAACGACACACATACAAAAGAGAACACATACACACACACATCTGTGTAGGTTGTGTAGATTCTTAATCGTTCTCTATAGCAGGGGTTCCCAACCTTTTTCAGCTCATGGCCCACTTTGAAACCAGAATAACAACACACACACACACACACACACACACACACACACACATACGCACCACACACACACACACACAAACACGCTTGCACATACACATACAAAAGAGAGAACACATACGCACACATATGTATGGGTTTGTGTAGATTCTTAATCGGTTCTCTATAGCAGGGGTTCCCAACCTTTTTCAGCTCACGGCCCACTTTGAAACCAGAATTTGTAATCCAATGGGGATTGGTGCCCAGCATCTAGTGGTAAGGTCCCCATTCTAAAACTTTGGGGAATGTGGCATACTCCTTCTTTACCATTACCCCAAGGACCACTCGGCTTCCATCTATGTGTTAAACCAAGAAATTAAATGTTTCTCTGACTTGGATCAGTATTATCTGCGTTATTCGGACTATTGGAACTTGTCTCGGGAACCTTCTCAGACTTTCTCGGACTCAACCTTCTTTTCGAACTCTGGAACTTTCTTGTCGTAATCGGGAGCCATCAGGAACTTTGAACTAACCCTTTAGTCCACGGTTATCCTGTTCTCATCCCGCTAACCAAAGCTGGGTTAGGAGTTGTGTTAATTATTTTTCTATGTTACTGCCTCTGCTCAGGGTTGAACCCGGTATCCAGAGATAACTGTCACTTAGAACTGTCTTAACCTAACTACCTTATCCACTAGGCGATGTGTCCAATTGAAATACCTGAAGAAAGCCGGACAAAAAGAGCAAACTCAAACAAGTAGATTTAGGATATATATTTCGTCCTGTCTTGGGCAGGACTTCATCAGTCATTAAATGACTGATGAAGTCCTTTTTTCTTCTATTTCTTACCACATTCTGTCGGATTTATTCCAACCCTCATATCCTCATATATATATATATATATATATATATATATATATAGTCAACGGGTGGCCTAAAGTCGGTATCAGTCAATCAGCGAGGAGTCAATCCCCTTTTCAGTAGCGCTAGACCGAGAAGATTGTTTTTGTGTCTGAGGTGGAACGCCACACTTACCATCAGCTTCTTACTTTACTGCACAGGTCCCTGTGCTACTCATACGTTGAGTTGGCGAGGACCGGTATCGAACTGGGCACCTTGTGGGTTACTCGCCGAACGCTCTACCGATGGAGCTAAACCGGCTCTATTCCCAACGGTAACGCAACAGACTAATGAATTTTTTTTTATTAGGCTTGGTAGTGGTTCGTCTCATGTTAGATGTGGATGACCATTGGCTGATGGATTTGTTTATCTACACCCAGATAAGGCTTAGAGGCTTAGTGTAGAGATAGATAGTGTTGTGATGTTAGTCCCAACAGTAAAAAGAAGTCAAGTCGAGATGGGGTAAAATAAGACAAGTGTATTTACAATCAATGGTACATGTACGACTAGCTTGTCGTTAACGGGAACAGTGCTCCCTTTCCACTCGGTGTCTCACTATTTATAGTGAGAACCGGTGCATGTTCTCCACTGTAGGAACGGCCGGTACAACAGATAGATAGATAGATAGATAGATATGCATAAATTTTGTAGATTATATGGTTCCTATATTTTCAAGCAAACATATCTGAGTTAAGGTAGCGTGTACATGCAGTCAACATCTGGTTACTGATAGTTTTACGCCTATGTGATCTTCATACAAAAAACCTTCTATTTTTGATCTGAAGATCACATAGGCGAGAAGAGAGTACCTTAATATATATATATATATATATATATATATATATATATATATATATATATATATCAATAAAGGAAGAACTCAATACAGTAATCCCATAATAAATTTATTTCGACAAAAATTGGGGCCCATATAAATCTAACTTGATTTAAACCGGCTCCCCAAATTTTTGCCTCATCAGATGGATCATTTAATGCCGATAAAGTTTTGAAATAAATCAATTCTTAATGGACAATACAATTTTTTTTTAAATACATTTTTCTATTTAACCTATAGATGGGACCCTAACAGGTACTACCACTCCGGGTCAGAGTGGACCAGGGAGCAATGGTGATAAAGGGGTGCTCCACATTCCCCAAACCTCCAGAACTGGAACCTCACCATCAGATAGAGTTTAACGTCATTCCCAGGACATGTAGACCCGCAGTCACCGCCTTCTAGCACCCATATGATAAAAAGGGGTTTGGGCTTGCCATGAGGGCAATAGGGTTGGGAAAATCATATAGGTACTAGGGCTTGACGTGACCAGCCGATTGATCGGAGGAGGCCTCTCCGACCGCCCGTCTAGCCCGTGTCTATTTGTATCTCTGTTAGGGGACTTAGAGGATTAGTGTTGTATCGTCGAGGCGAAATAATACATAGTGTTTAAGTAATTGAGTTCTTTATACTGATGAGGCGAAAATTTGGGGAGCCGGTTTAAATCAACTTAGATTTATATGGGCCCCAATTTTTGTCGAAATAAATTTATTATGGGATTACTGTATTGAGTTCTTCCTTTATTGATAAATATTGCTCTGTATGTAATCTAAAAGGTTATTTTACATTGAGCTCTCTTTAGGGATTTAATGATTCACTGTATTTATACATACTGGATCATCAATATTAGTACAGTGGATCTTGAAATCACATATAGAATCATCCCTTACTACCAAGTTTTGGATAAATCTTATATATATATATATATATATATATCCATAGAGTGGAGAATTTTAGATCATCCCAAATGTTACACAAACGGCTCTAAGTACTGCAATTTATGTGTTACGGAAAAATTTAGGATATTAAAAAACTTAATTTCCTTTAATAATAATAATAATAATAATAATAATAGAAGTTTAAATAAAAAATCGGAAATCTTCAAACAATGTCCCCATAAAAGAAAATTCTTCCTAAATGCATGGAGGGGAGATACTCAACATCCACCCTGAAAATCAATTTCGCAATTGTTTGCAAAGATATCTGATATTTCAACAGTGAAAAAATGGTTTTTCGACAGAGGAACAACACCATCCACCTTTATATTATGTTGGAAAAAATTTAAAAGACTCTACCATATATATTAAAATGTTTTTTTAAAGACATATGCATCCTTTGCCAAACGGAATTAATTTAAAAATAAAAAATAAAAAAATTTTTTCAAAGTTAAAACAAACGTTTTATTTTTAACGAATAAAGGGAGGCAACTTCGTTGGCATTACTACAAAAAAATGCAAATTTTGAAAAAATTATTTTTAGTAAATCCGAACTATAATAGCGTCCGCGGAACTAACCGACGTTATTTGCAGTCCAAAATGTGACATTGAGTAAAGAACTTCAACAAACACCATGAGATCTTGCTCAACAACCTGATGATTGCCCCTTGCATGAAACCTGGGTCGCTGTTTATAATGAACATTGATCTGTGAAAACTTTGTAAAATAAATAAATATTAGCTCTTACAATGTGTGATTGAGCACTGTATTTTCTTTGTTTCATCACAAAAAAAATTTTGTTTTTACATATACCTATATATATATATATATATATATATATATATATATATATATATATATGTGTGTGTGTGTGTGTGTGTGTGTGTGTGTGTGTGTATGAAATAGACTCTCTCGTCGATTTTCGACACATGAGTGTTCATCCAATGAACAACCAGCACAGTGATTTGTTTATAGTGGTGAAGGCTTGTGTAGGACCCATTTAGTGACACCCACATTTTATTACCAGGCCGAGTAATTAAGTTTTATATTAAGTCCAAATGGATTATAGTTTTTCAAATTGTTTATCCATATGTCTTCCAGCTTTTAGATTTTATCTTGATGTATTTTTCATTTTCTTTTTATGATTCTAAATTTAGCATTCCTGTTAAAGTCGTGAGCGTTAGAGCAGAAGTGTTGTAGATTGATCAGTATTCAACTGCAAGTTGAATCTGCTTCTGACAATCCGGACTTGGTAAGTAGTTTAAGTAGCAGGTTGGCCTATTCTAGTATGTGGTATGGTCAAGTCTATTTCCAGGATTTTGATTGGCCGGTAGTTTTAGTGTGGATATTTTCATCCATATATACCGAACACTTTACCATATTTGGTCACCTGCTACATACTTTAAATATACGCTCCTACATTTGGGGCGCTGATGGTTGTCGTCAGTGATGTAATCCGCAGGGCTCATTGGGAAGTTTCGGATCTTCCAGGAGTGTATTCGGTTACACTATGTATTTTTTGTATTGTGACTGGACGCTAGTCACGGCCTTCTTATATATATATATATACGGTGTAACTTTTTGCATCTGATTTAGTTAAGAATTAAAGAAAAAAAATATCTCAAAAAATTCTTATAAGGTGAAAAAGCTTTTTAAGAGAAATGTTTTTTTTTAATTCTTAAAATTCTCATATATATATATATATATATATAATATATATATATATATATGTGTGTGTGTGTGTGTGTGTTAAGTTTCGTTTTATTTCGTTTAATTTTTAGAGCACTTGCTTCTCTTTTATGAACACACACACACACACACACATATATATATATATATTATATATATATATATGAGAGAGAGAGAGAGAGAGAGAGAGAGAGAGAGAGAGAGAGAGAGAGAGAGAGAGAGAGAATATAAGTAAATACCAAGCTGAAAATGTAAAAAAATATCCAAGTTAAATAGGTTAAATAGGTAAAAAAGATGAAGCTAAAATGGATATATATATATATATATATATATAAGAGAGAGAGAGAGAGAGAGAGAGAGACAGACAGACAGACAGACAGACAGACAGACAGAGACATAGACAGAGGGAGACAGAGAGAGGTGGATAGAGAAAAATAATGTTATCAAATAAGTAACTATTAGTTAGTGAGTCAAATGACTAAAGAAGAAAACTATATATATATATATATATATATATATATATATATATTCTAGGCATGTGCTATTGAACAATACGGAGTATTCTTTTTTCATTTTTTGGATTTTTATTTTTTGCAGTCTTCTTGCGATCTTTCTTGAGTCTGGATCCAATTGGTATATAATATTTCCCATACTTATATCCCGAGCGCTTTCGACTGTTTCGCCAGTCGTCATCATGGGGTACATAATTCGGTTTTTAGTTCATATTTTTAGTTCTTTTAGTTTTTATCAAATTTGGAGAGTCTATTATTTTTTAAGAAGGGGGTGTAACTTAAGTTTTAATAAAAAGTTATTTACCCCATGCTGACGACTGGCGAAACAATCGAAAGCGCTCGGGATATAAGTATGGGAAATATTGTATATCAACTGGATCCAGACTCAAGAAAGATCGCAAGAAGACTGGGAAAAATAAAAATCCAAAAAATTAAGACAGAATACTCTGTATTGTTCAATATCACATGCCTAGAAAATAACTTGCTGCCAAATACACAACATATATACATATATATATATATATAGTTCTTCCAGGCCGTTGTCGTATCATTGCTGCTGTATGGCTGTACCACCTGGACCCTAACTAAGCGACTAGAGAATAAACTAGATGGGAGCTGCATAAGAATGCTGCGGGTGATCCTGAACAAGACGTGGAAACAGCATCCCACGAGAAAACAGATGTACGGTTACCTGCCACATATCACCCAAACCATCCGAGTGAGACGGACAAGACACGCGGGACACTGCTGGAGAAGCAAGGACGAACTCATAAGCGACGTTCTCCGGTGGAAGCCAACACATAGACACGCCAGTGTGGGCCGACCAGCAAAGACGTACATTGAACAGCTCTGTGCGGATGCAGGATGCTGCATAGAGGACCTCCAGAGAATGATGAGCGATAGGGACGGATGGAGAGAGATTGTCATGGATATCCGCGCTGATAGTGCGACATCATGATGATGATGATGATGATATATATATATATATATATATATATATATATAAGTTAAAAGAAAGGAAATGAATCCGACAATATGAGTATGAATAGGTGGATTTTTTGTTTCTTTGTTTAATGGCATATCAACCTTCATGGGTTATTTAATTTCAAAGTCACACAATGCTGTTAAAGAAGAAAACAATTTATAATATAATCATAGCTGATACTGATCAATATTTCGATTTTACAAAAATCATCATCAGAGCTCATTCACTCCCGTAGTTGTTTGGGTCGGAGAGGAATGTCAAATCAGTTTACAAAACAAAAAACCTTAATACTGCAAAAAAGAACGAAAGTCGTTACAATATTCACCAATGTGGGCATTCGCGCCATATATATATCGGTCATGTCTCTATGTATACCTTTTGTCATCCAAATGTAGCGGATTTTTTAGATGTTGGCAACAATGTATATATATATATATGTGTTGTGTGTGTGTGTGTGTGTGTGTGTGTGAATGAGAGAAATAGAAAGAGTAGATGTAGATGGAAAGAGGTAGGGAATATAAGTAAGTAAATAAAAACGAAAAAACGTCTAAGTTAAATAAGTGAAAAAAAAAAATAAAAAAAAGATGAAGCTGAAACGAGACAAAATTAATTTAGCTTCATCACTATATTGCGAATTTCCCGTTCCATGTTCAACAGGATATTAGAGAACGTATTCTTTGGGCATTGTTCAACAGACGTTCACTTTTCGCTTCAAACTTACTTATTCCTGTTAATAAATTGAAAAAAGACTACCTTGCCCATTTTGTCTTCATCAACTCCTCGGGGGTGGGGAGGGGGAATGGAGTGGGGATGGCACTCCCCCATGAATTATATATATGTATATATCACCCACCTTCGAGTGATTTACATAATATATATGTCCTCATTCCCAATTGCTTCCGTTAACTGGGTAAATAACTCGCTGTGTTGCTCACACTGTTCATAGACCCAACGCAACCCACCATGTCCCACCAAAACAACCCCAGCCCACGGTCTCCTCTGTTTAATACATTTTAAGATTCAGATATCTCACTTCAGTATACATTTCCAATCAATATATCGTCGTCAGGCATAAAGTAAAAAAGTAAATTCGTCGGGGCGGCCTAAAGTCGGTATCAGCCAGTCAGCAAGGGAGTCTATCCCCTTTTCAATAACGCTAGACAAAGGAGATTGTTTTTTGGCGTCTGAGGTAGAGCACCACACCTACCATCGGCTTCGTACTTGACCGCACAGATCCCTGCGCTACTAATACGCTGAGCTGGCGAGGACTGGTATTGAACTAGGAACCTTGTGGCTTCTAGCCGAACGCTCTACCGACTGAGCTAACCCGGCCCCTTTCAAGCCCTCCGCACGAGTAGGATGTGACACAAGGTCAATTGGTTAAATCGAACTTAACGGACCTAAATTCCACCATTGTATGTCACCCCGCCGAAAAAAAAAAACCAAAAATCAAGGAATTAACCGAATTTAATGAATTGATATATTAAAGTTAACTGACCTAAAATATGTAAAAGTTTTTAAATAAAATAGCTGGTGCATTATGTCTTTTATTCATTAATATATCAACATTCAATGGGTTCTTAGTTTAATGGCATATCAACCTTCACGGGTTATTTCATGCCAAATTCACGCTTGTAGATGAACAGTAGTGATACTATTTAACTTGTGGGAGGATCATACCTTTCCCAAGGGTATTAGTTAGAAATTGAACATAATAGCTTGATTTTTTATTGTTTCTTTGTTTAATGGCATATCAACTTTCATGGGTTATTTAATTTCAAAGTCAACCTTGTAGATGAACAGTAGTGATAGTATTTGACCCATAGCTGGAGGGATAAGGGGTTTATTACATCTAGAAGAAAGAAAGATAAGGGGGTATTAGTTTGAAAGTGAACATATAAGCTTGATTGGAGATTAAACTCACTTGAGGAATGAGGGAGTTCATGCCTTTCCCAGAAGTATTTGTCAGAAAGTGAGCGTAATAGCAGGACTGAAATTCGAACTCACTCACTACGATGCTGCAGTCCGGCACTTTATCCACTAGGCCACTGGGACTCACCTTCCCCCACCCCTCTAATGGATGATATTTCTCGGGGATATGCACATATAAATCAAATGAAAATGGTGAAGGGGGGGTTCACAATAATTACCGTTGACTGTATCCTATCAGACATTGGGGGGCTTAAAGCTTCGACTATTTCATGAACAATAACGGACCAGCCAGTGAGGACGACGACGACGGCGGCGGCGGCGACGACGATTGCGTCTACCCAGGAACAAAACTATAAATGGAGAATGGAGAATGGGAATTTTTCTATTTGGTCAAATAATTGAAGGAAAATCTCTGGGTTTTTTTTTTTTTGTTGTTTTTGTTTCTTTGCACTTCAGTGGATTACAAGGTTAAAAAGAAAGAAAGAAATAAAGAAAGAAAAGAAGAAAGAAAGAAAAGAAAGAAAGAAGGAAAAGAAGAAAGACAGAATGAAAGAAGAAAGAAAGAAAAGAAGAAAGAAAGAAAGAAAGAAAGAAAAAGAAAGAAGAAAGAAAAAGAAGAAGAAGAAAGAAAAGAAGAAAAAAGAAAAGAGAAAGAAAGAAAGAAAGGAGAAAGAAAGAAAAGGAGAAGAAAGAAAAGAAGAAAAGAGAAAAAGAAAGAAAAAGAAAGAAAGAAAGAAAAGAAAGAAAGAAAGAAAAGGAGAAAAGAAGAAAGAAGAAAGAAAGAAAAGGAGAAAGAAAGAAAAAGAGAAAGAAAGAAATAGAGAAAGAAAAAGAAGAAAGGGAAAGAAAGAAAGAAAAGGAGAAAGAAAGAAAAGAGAAAGAAAGAAAAAAGAAAAGAAAAAAAGAAAAAAAGAAAGAAAGAAATAAGAGAAAGAAGAGAACAAAGAAGAAGAAGACAAAGGGAGGGAGAGAGAGAGAAAGAAGAGAGAGAGAGAAATGAAAAGAATGAAAAAGGAAGGAAAGAAAGAAACAAATGTATAAAGACAAAAATAGAAGAAAGGAAAAGGAAAGAATGAAAACAAAAAGAAAGAAATAAAGAAGAAAGAACGAAAGATAAGGAAAGAAAAAAAATGAAAAGAGAGGAGGACAAAAAAGAAAAGAAGAAAAAGGACAGTAGAAAGAAAGAAAGAAAGAAAGAAAGAAAGAAAACAAATCAGAAAGAAAGAAAGAAGGAAGGAAAGAAAGACAGAAATAAAGAGATAAATGAAAAAAAAAAAAAAGAAAAAAAGACATGGTCGCTGAAAAGAAAAAAGAAAAAAGAAGAACGAAAAAGAAAGAAAGAAAGAAAGAAGAAAGAAGGCAGAAAGAGAAAATGATCTCCAAATGAAAAAGAAAAGAATGATCTCCGAATGAAAAAGAAAAAGAAAAATGATCTCCGAATGAAAAAAAAAAAAAAATGATCTCCGAATGAAAAAGAAAAAAATAACAAAATGATCTCCGAATGAAAAATAAAAAAAATAAATGATCTCCGAATGAAAAAGATAAAGAAAAAGAATGATCTCCTGATGAAAAAGAAAAAAGAAAAAATGATCTCCGAATGAAAAAGAAAAAGAAAAAAAGAATGATCTCCGAATGAAAGAAAAAAAGAAAAAAAATGATCTCCGAAAAAGAAAGAAAACAAACAAAGGAAATAAACGAAGCAAAATCTCCGATGATGAAAATTTTCCACAATTTTGGCAATAAAAGATTTAGCCAGATCCTCGTCCCCCCCCTTTTTTTATTCCCTTTTTTTTTTTTTTTTTTTTTTTTTTTTTTTTGGTTTCAAACTGTCCTCACCATTCCAGATATTTTTTGCCGCTTGACTGGTCACAGGACAGAAACTGCAGGACAAAACTGTCTCGCTATTCAAAGAAGTCAACAATGGTATTACTGCT
>CM042171.1:52270110-52312610 GCA_023376005.1 Doryteuthis pealeii | reverse complement strand
AAAATTCTCTGGGACTTTGAAATAAAAACGGATCACCTTATCCCAGCAAGAAGACCAGACCTAGTGTTGATAAACAAAAAAGAAAGAAATTGTCAACTGGTGGATTTTGCAGTTCCAGCAGATCACAGGGTGAAGCTAGAGGAAAATGAAAAAAATGGACAAATATCTGGACCTTGCCAGAGAACTAAAAAAGTTATGGAATATGAAAGTGAAGGCGATATCAATTGTACTTGGTGCACTTGGAACAGTCCCAAAAGGATTAGAAAAGGGTTTGGAAAGTTTAGATATCAGAGGAAGGATTGAAACCATTCAGAACACTGCACTGCTGCAATCTGCCAGAATACTCAGAAGATTCCTGCATACATGAGGAGACTTGCAGTCACTCAGACTCCAGCGAAAGACCATCAGCTAATGCTGATGTGAAAACTTAAAAGGAGCAAATAATAATAATAATAATAAAAACCAAACATTGATCAGACCCAACAAAATAGTAAATGTAGACTATGCGGGGACAGAGATGAGACTGTAAACCATATATTCTGCGAATGTAGCAAACTAGCACAACGGGAGTACAAAACTAGACACGACTGGGTTGGGAAGATGATCCACTGGGAATTATGCAAAAAATTACATTTTGACCACACAACAAAATGGTATATGCATCAACCAGAATCTGTTCTTGAGAACGAAACGCATAAAATTCTCTGGGACTTTGAAATAAAAACGGATCACCTTATCCCAGCAAGAAGACCAGACCTAGTGTTGATAAACAAAAAACAAAGAACTTGTCAACTGGTGGATTTTGCAGTGCAAGCAGATCATAGGGTGAAGCTGAAGGAAAATGAAAAAATGATACCAATTGTGGTTGGTGCACTTGGAACAGTCCCAAAAGGATTAGAAATGGGTTTGGAAAGTTTGGATATAAGAGGAAGGATTGAAACCATTCAGAACACTGCACTGCTGCAATCTGCCAGAATACTCAGAAGAGTCCTGGAGACTTGAGGAGACTTGCTGTCACTCAGACTCCAGTGAAAGACCATCAGCTAATGCTGATGTGAAAACTTAAAAGGAGTAAATAATAATAATAATAAAAACAAACATTGATCAGACCCAACAAAATAGTAAATGTAGACTATGCGGGGACAGAGATGAGACGGTAAACCATGTACTAAGCGAATGTAGCAAACTAGCACAACGGGAGTACAAAACTAGGCATGACTGGGTTAGGAAGGTGATCCATTGGGAATTATGCAAAAAATTAAATTTTGACCATACAACAAAATGGTATATGCATAAACCAGAATCTGTTCTTGAGAACGAAACGCATAAAATTCTCTGGGAGTTTGAGATAAAAACGGATCACCTTATCCCAACAAGAAGACCAGACCTAGTGTTGATAAACAAAAAAGAAAGAACTTGTCAACTGGTGGATTTCGCAGTCCCAGCAGATCACAGGGTGAAGATGAAGGAAGACGAAAAGATGGACAAATACTTGGACCTTGCCAGAGAACTGAAAAAGCTATGGTATATGAAAGTCAAAGTGATACCAATTGTAGTTGGTGCACCTGGAATGGTCCCAAAAAGCTTGCGAAAAAAAATTGGAAAATCTGGAAATCAGAGGAAGAATTGACCATCCAGACTACTACACTGTTGCAATCTGCCAGAATACTCAGAAGAATCCTGGAGACCTGAGGAGACTTGTTGACACTCAGACTTCAGGTAAATACCACCAGCTAACGCTGATGTGAAAACTGGTGTGAAAAATTAAGAACTATAATAATAATAATAATAATAATAATAATAATAATAATAATAATGAAGCGGGAAAACAATCCCTGGCAGAAGTAAAAATCCAAAGAGGTATCTTCCAAGGAGACTCATTATCACCACTACTGTTCATTATAGCAATGATGCCTCTCAGTCATATACTTAAAAAATGTACAGGGGGATACAAATTCACTAGCACACAAGAGAAGATAAACCACCTCATGTACATGGATGACATAAAAAAATTTGCAAAAAATGAAAAAGAATTAGAAACCCTGGTACAAACTATTAGAATATATAGCCAAGATATAGGAATGGAATTTGGAATTGAAAAATGCGCTATGCTAGTAATTAAACATTGTGAAAGAAAATTAATTTGCCTAGAGAACTGAAAAAGTTATGGAATATGAAAGTGAAAGTGATACCAATTGTAGTTGGTGCACTTGGAACAGTCCCAAAAGGATTAGAAAAGGGTTTGGAAAGTTTGGAAAGTTTGGAAATCAGAGGAAGGATTGAAACCATTCAGAACACTGCACTGCTGCAATCTGCCAGAATACTCAGAAGAGTCCTGGAGACCTGAGGAGACTTGCTGTCATTCAGACTCCAGTGAAAGGCCATCAGCTAATGCTGATGTGAAAACACAAAAGGAGTAAATAATGATAATATTAATGTAACCTCAAAAGAGAAACCGAATCCCTTATAATCGCAGTACAAGACAATACCATTAGAACAAACTATATAAAAGCAAAAATAGATAAGGCGCAGCAGAATAGCAATTTAACTAAAATACGAATACACTAAGAACAATAAGGAAAGACTAATTGCAGCAGCCAGGAAAAGCAATTGCAACACATTGACAAACAGAAATACATCAAAAACTAAAAGAAAACAGAAATGGGAAGGAAAACAACTACATGGGTACTTTAAGCGTCAAACTCAGGAGATATCACAGCAGAAGAGAAACCGAATCCCTTATAATTGCAGCACAAGACAATACCATTAGAACAAACTATATAAAAGCAAAAATAGATAAGACACAGCAGAATAGCAAATGCAGAATGTGTAGATATAGAGACGGAATGGTCAACCACATGATAAGCGAATGCAGTAAACTAACACAAAGAGAGTAAAAGACTAGTTACGACTCTGCGGGAAAGGTGATCCACTGGGAACTGTGCAAGAAATTAAATTGTTACCATACTGTGAATTGGACAAACAGAAAAGACAACGGAAACAAGAAAACAAAGATGGGAAGAAAACAATTATATGGATACTTCAAATTGGACATGTTGCACATGAAAAGACGTGAACATGGTTAAGAGGAGGAAACCTCAAGAGAGAAACAGAATCGCTAATAATTGCTGTACAAAAGAATTCCATAAGAACAAATTTTATTCCACAAATCATGACTGGTTACAAGTGTTAACATATGTTACAGTCCCTCTTAAATTGGATTGATCCATGGTTTTAGTTGCTTACATAAAGTGAGCTATAGTCTAAAAATGAAAAAACGAACTGGAGCCTCACCATCAGATGCAGTAATACCTAGTACATCAAGACTTTGGTTTACAAAGGAATAAATTAATATCATATAAAGTTAAAAAAGTAAAGTGGGTGGAGTGGCCGATTGTCAGTATCAGCTATGTTACATAATTGTTAGTACGCTAACACTTATTTACAGTAGTGTAGAAACCAAAATGGCTGTTATAAGTTGCAGCCGGCGGCCTTGAAGGATTGAGTGACACGGCTTGACCTCATCCTGATCCTCCTTCCGGTGGATACCGTGAGAATCGGTGGAGAAGACCCTCTTACGGTTTAGATTAGAAACAGAGTTTAGTCAGTATCTGCCAAACCACGAAAGTGATAAGTCGTGTTAAGCGCACGGGCGACTCAATCTGCGCAGGTAGTCTGGTGGGGATTTCGGAATAAAATATGATCTAAAGCAAATCGAAGTCTTGGGTTATTATCTAAAAACTACCAATAACACAGGGCTTCTGATAAAGAGAAATCCCCAAATGGAAGACCAGACACGAAGTCCCCAAGACGAAGTCCAGACGCTAGAAGAAGAACGTAAGATACTAAAGATGAGCAGAAGAAAAATAGAAGTAAAGAGAGTATACAACAGCGAGGGAGTCTATCCACTTTTCGCTAGCGCAAGATCAGGGAGATGATTTTTGCAGAGGTGGAACACTGCAGCGTTGGCGTAATAATATGAAACTTTTTTTTCAATTTTTACAATATTACACACACACACACACACACACAACACACACACACACATATATATATATATATATATATATATATATATATATATATATATATATATACTTCAGTTGTGCAGAAGTATATACCAGTTTCGTGAAGAAGATCATTCAGCTTGCATATTTTCCTACCCGGTGTCTTGCAACTCCCTGTCCCCCAAGGAATCTGGATCGATTATAAAAAATCTTGGATTTATTACTCCAGGGACTCGCTTTCGGCAACAAGGGACTCGCTTGTTTTAAAATTAATTCGCTAATGAATAACCAAATATAACGGAACGGCCAGCTGTTGTTTTGAAATTGCTTGTGAAGCAATATTAAATGACTCTCTTGGCGTTAAATCCTTGCTCGAGATATGTTTCCATAAACCATTCTCGGCATTTGGTTAAGCCCTCGTGTCAAATCCCCTCCCCCCCCCAAAAAAAAACACATCCGCCTCCCCCACAACACCTTCCGAGATTATTCATAATATCAGAGAATTATTTTTTGAATCAAAATGGATTAATCTAGAAAGAGCTTGCGTTGGTTGGTTTAGCGGAGGGGGTAGGGTTAAAATCTCCTCACCCCCCCCCACACACACAAACACAAACACACACACTCATGCCAGTTAGTAGTTTTTATCAATCAGGATTTTTATTTGGGGGGGGGGGTGTTTGGACGATCAGAAGAAGGCAGATTTCTCCCTTGAAAAATTGTGTCTTAACGTGTCAGAATTTAAAATTATCCCTGTTATAATGCAAACGCCCCCCCCCCCCGGCCCTATAATGTCGTTGGGAAACCGGCCTTTTTTCTTTCCTCGCCCTTGCACATCCACCCACAAACCCACTGACCCTGAAAAAACCCTCCAATGACAGTCTTAGCAAACTAAGAGAGCAAAGACATCCTCATCTTTATTTTTTTCTTCTTCTTCTCTTCTTCTTCTTCTTCTTCTTCTTCTTCTTCTTCTTCTTCTCTTCTTCTTCTTCTTCTTCTTCTTCTTCCCTTCTTCTTCTTCTTCTTCTTCATCCTTCCATCCGCTGTCTATTTCTACATCCACCACCTCCCTCCACACGCACCTGCAACTAACCCCACCCCCAACCCATCCGAACCCCTGATGATCCTTATTTCCTCGGTATTGATGTAACTACATGGTCGGTCCTCAAAGAAATTAAGCCAGATAAAACAATGACATATGAAATCATTATTTTCCGATACTCCTGTCAGGGTTCATGAGGATTTAATGTGAGTTTTTTGATGGCGAGATGTGACTGGGTCACCAATCCTTTTCCTGGTCTGTTAACTAAACCAGGGGACAATGTTCCGGGGCTAAAGGCTAAAATCCCTTTTGACACTCTCCCTACAACCAAACCCCTAAACTACAGGCGCCCACTCCTCTTTATCAACGTGTCCCCTTGTCTCACCGGTAACCTTATCTGTCCTCTCCCCAATTTGCTCCTCCCCTCTCCTCTCTCCTTCCTTCTGAAGCAAGACTTAACACATGCTTTTTTTTTTACTATTTCATATCGCAACACATTTCATATAGAAACACATTTCATATTGAAACAACATTTCATATTGCAACACATTTCATATAGAAACACATTTCATATTGCAACACATTTCATATAGAAACACATTTTTTCATATAGAAACACATTTCATATTGCAACACATTTCATATAGAAACACATTTCATATAGAAACACATTTCATTTGCAACACATTTCATATAGAAACACATTTCATATGAAACACATTTCATATAGAACATTTCATATAGAAACACATCATATTGCAACACATTTCATATAGAAACACATTTCATATAGAAACACATCATTTCATATGAAACACATTTCATATAGAAACACATTTCATATAGAAACACATTTCATATAGAAACACATTTCATATTGCACACATTTCATACATTTCATATAGAAACACATTTCATATAGAAACAGATTTTCATATAGATACACATTTCATATAGAAACACATTTCATATTGCAATTTCACACATTTCATATAGAAACACATTTCATATAGAACACAATTTCATATAGAAACTTTCATATAGAAACACATTTCATATTATTTTCATATTTTCATATAGAAACACATTTCATATAGAAACACATTTCATATAGAAACCATTTCATATAGATACACATTTCATATTGAAACACATTTCATATAGATACACATTTAATATAGAAACACATTTCATATATAGAAACATATTTCATATAGAAACACATTTCATATAGAAACACATTTCATATAGAACACATTTCATATAGATACACATTTCATATAGAAACACATTTCAATAGAAACATTTCATATAGATACACATTCATATAGATACACATTTCATATGCATCAGAAACACATTTCATATAGAAAACATTTCATATTGCAACACATTTCATATAGAAACACATTTCATATAGACACACATTTCAATAGAAACAAATTTCATATAGATACACATTTCATATAGAAACACATTTCATATAGATACACATTTCATATAGAAACACATTTCATATAGATACACATTTCATATAGATACACATTTCATATAGAAACATATTTCATATAGAAACACATTTCATATAGAAACACATAGAAATACAAGTAAATAAAACAAATAAGATATTAGGAATAATACGGAGGTCATATAAATACATGGATGAACAAATGCTGAAAAATGTGTTCACTGCATTGGTAAGACCTCATTTCGAGTTTGCTAATGTGGTTTGGAGCCCAAGACTCATCAAGGACACAAAACTCATTGAGGGAGTTCAGAGGAGAGCTACTAAATTAGTGAATAATTTTAAATCCCTTTCGTACGAAGAAAGACTTAGGAACATTGACTTACCAAGTCTGGTTTTCCGACGTATAAGAGGGGATATGATTGAAGCCTACAAATACACGCATGGTTTTTATTCAACGAACTCTGACCTACTAAACATTGCTCAAAATATCAATACCAGGTGTCATAAATTAAAACTCTTGAAATAATTTTGTAAAGCAAACGCAAGACAAAATTATTTTAGTAACAGAAATGGAATAAACTACCATCATCAATAGTGAATGCCTCATCTCTAAACTCCTTCAAGGCAAAATTGGATAATCTGTGGAATGATTATAAATATTCTGTGGAATTAAAATGAATACTTATAAGGAACAGCTGACAGGTCTCAGACCTAATATACTAGCTGAAAAGATATTATTATTATATTATATTGAAACTATGTTTTACTGAAATATATTTTAGATTTAAGCAAAAAAGTAACTTTGTTGTTTGGTTGATTGATTGATAGATTGATTGATTTTAATGGCCTATCAACCCATCTAGGGTTATTTTGTGCCTGTAGGTAAGGTAACCCCGTCTATTGTACATTTTATCTACATGTCTGTATGTACTGGTTTCTTAAGATTATTTTTTTATCCGATAATATAATATCAAATATTTCTATGTGAGCCAAAATTTACATGTTTCAGCAGACAGTTGATTAGATCGCCTCGCGAGTGACCTTCTCATTTGTATATGTTTGTAGTAGTTTTCTTTGTTAATGTATTTGTTTAACTCATTTCCTCTCTGGTGTCTTTATTCTGGCTCCTAACAACAAACATGAAGGTCGATTTCTCGAAGGAAACTTTAAAACTCTGAGTAACGTCAGCGTCTCAATTTAAAACTACGTGACGTAATTTTTCCCCGAAAGTTCTTGGAAACTAATTTTAATAAATGGAAAATCTATTTTACGTCGGTGTCCCCATTTATACTACGTGGTGTGTATGTGTGTGCGAGTGTGTGTGTGTGTGTGTGTGTGTGTGTGTGTCTTTTCTTTCCTCATATTTAAATATCAACAAAAGCAGCTACATACCAAAAGCAGAGGCTTGCAGTCTTTTATTTTCACTAATAATTTATTTTTCCTTAAACCAAGTCCCGAGGAAGGTTTGTTAAACAAACCGAAACACTGCAGCGTCGGCTTATCAAACACCATTCGTTAATGAAACTTGTGTTTTTTTTTCAATTTTTATAATATTACATATTGTCGGATTTACTTCCACTTGTTCTTCTTATATATATAATATATATATATATATATGAAGTAGTCAAACAATGTGTTTGAAATGGCAAAGGCCGATGATTTGTGGGAGATTATGTGCTAATTTTGTTAATTAATTAATTATAACTAAATGAATTAGGCGTGCATATCGGTTTAAATGTAAAGCTAAAACTAATCGAGAAAAATCATCTTTTTCTCGATTTGTTTACGCTTTACATTTAAACCGATAGGCACGCCTAATTCATTTAGTTATAATTAATTAATTAACAAAATTAGGTATGACCTTTATAAAGCACATAATCTTCCATATATATATATATATATATATATATGTGTGTGTGTGTGTGTGTGTGCTCCGCGCGCGTGTGTGTGTGTGTGTGTGTGTGTGTGTTAGAGGCTTTTTTCGTGAAATGGTTACCGTCATACGAAATGGTGAGTGACACAAATTCAAATCCTCGGAGAGATTGTTCACATTTCCCATAGTGCTAATACCCATGAAAAATAAAGGTATTTATCCAATTGTTCTCCCTCCAGCTAT
Source organism: Doryteuthis pealeii (assembly GCA_023376005.1). Classification (NCBI taxonomy): domain Eukaryota; kingdom Metazoa; phylum Mollusca; class Cephalopoda; order Myopsida; family Loliginidae; genus Doryteuthis; species Doryteuthis pealeii. The sequence goes on along the minus strand of CM042171.1, from coordinate 52,303,980 downwards.
GGGTAAATAGCAGGGTAAACTGGGCTCTTTAATTTTAACCATAAACAGACACACACGCTCATATATGCAAAACTGTATATATGCACGGACATATATACGCAAATGTATATATATATGCTCGCATGCACACATATGTATGCAAATGTGCATATACATGCACACATACACACAAATATCTATATGCAATATGTGTATTAATACAACCACCCCACCCCCCACATATATATATATATATATATACATATATATATATATACATGCACATGTACACACACAAACACATACATCAAGGAACACATATATAAGTAAATGTGTTTATAAATAAGCGCCTACACACACACACACACGCACACACACACACACACACACACATATATATATATATATATATATATATATATATATTATATATATTATAAAATGGGTACAAGAGATAACCTACTATAACCTAGCTTATCTCTTGTACCCATTTTATAATAAATTTGCTCTACTTAGTATTGAGCACTTTGTATTTGTTACATCGCTGACTTAACCCTCTGAATTCTACACTTACTAACCATCGTGACCAAATTCACCGGTAAGTCAACTTTTCCTTTATTATATATATATATATATATATATATATATATATATATATATATATATCAAGGTTTATGTTTGTATTTTCAGATGTATTTGCATATAAAGATTTATTCCTATTTATGTGTTAGTATAAAAATACGTGATGCATTTTTATGTGTTTCTCTCTGAAGTCTGTTTTATGAATTCTGACGATAAAAGACAGTCGTCATTTTTCCCGCCATTCGCTCCAATGCTTCCCGAAATATGTTCCTCGCAGAAGTCCATTCTTCCTGCAAGTGGTGCCTTGACCATTTTTATGAAGATGGCGGCATTAAACAGATAAAATCACATTCTGAAAATGTTTACTGGTTTGTATGAAGATGTGCTGAAAAATTCTTGAACTGACCAAGAAGGCAAAGACTCTTTTTTTTCTATTTTTTTTTTTTGGTTCTGGTTTGTTTTGTTTTACGGCATATCAACCCCAGTGGGTCATTTAATGCCGATAAAGTTTTGAAATAAATCAATTCTTAATGGATAATACAATTTTTTTATAAATACATTTTTCTATTTAACCCATAGATGGGACCCTAACAGGTACTACCACTCCGTGTCAGAGTGGACCAGGGAGCAATGGTGATGAAGGGGTGCTCCACATTCCCCAAACCTCCAAAACTGGAACCTCACCATCAGATAGAGTTTAACGTCATTCCCAGGACATGTAGACCCGCAGTCACCGCCTTCTAGCACCCAAATGATAAAAAGGGGTTGGGGCTTGCCATAAGGGCAATAGGGTTGGGAAAATCATATAGGTGCTAGGGCTTGACGTGACCAGAGGGGGGCCTCTCCGACCGGATAGGGCCAAAATGGAGTATTGCATGTCATGAACTGCTCATCCACCTGGGTTCTATTCTTAAGCATCACGGGTCGCCACCCACAGCCAACAGGTGGCCCCATTAGGGGAGTCTACCCCTCTGCACAGGTGCAGTCGGTGCATTCTATCGCCCCACCGGTAGGGCGGTTTTTTTTAAAGAAAATATTTGGTGATCTTCCAATATGTGATCTACCGAAGGTTTGTGATCTACTATGATCTACTATCAACAGCTGGTACATATGGAACTCAGGAATATTCCATTCCTGTGTTTGGTTGATTCCATTTCTTGAATCCTCATTGGCTGCTTGATTTCTATGATGTTATGAGATTTCATAAATACTCTGGCATTCTGCAGTAGGATTGCAACAAGGTTAGACCCGTATCGGGTTACGCTTACTTGTTGCCTTGTCTTACCAATTCGACGGTAATTGGAACTTAGTATGAATGGCCGGGTTATCTTAGTCGGTAGAGCGTTCGGCTAGAAACCACAATGTTCCTAGTTCGATACCCGCCCTCGCCAACTCAGCGTATGAGTAGCACAGGGATCTGTGATGGTAAGAAGCTGATGGTAGGTGTGGCGCTCCAGCTTAGATGCTAAAATAATCTCCTTGGTCTAGCGTTAGTGAAAAGGGGATAGACTCCCTCGCAGCATGACCGATACCGACATTAGGCCGCCCCGACGACGACGATGATTATTCTACAGTGCATGCAAGGGAGTATATCCCATTTTTGCTAGCACCAGACCAGGAAGATTATTTTTGCTGAGGTGGAGCACTACACCTACCGTCAGCTCTATATTTTACTTCACAGATCAGATTTCGAAAGTTGTGCTACTCTTGCACTGAGTTGGAAGGGTTTGGTTTGGTTTAGTTTGTTTTACGGCATATCAACCTCATTGGGTCATTTAAAGCCGACTAAATTTTGGGTTTATAGCTGTAGTTTTGATAGAAAACAAATGTATATACCACGGTGCAAAATGCATCGAGCTGGATCTGGTCGAGATTTAAAAGTCTTCGGCACGAATGATACGTGCGCGGAATCATCATTCCCGTGTTATTACGTAACATCTGCAATCGCGTAATCAAGTCAACGGCCGAAAACAAAAGCGTTTTCAAACTGATAACAAAACATCTCCGATGAACGGATCATATAATCTCTTCTCTGCACTATTTCATTTTTTTAATACCCTGTCCGGTGGCGAAAGCTGCTTGGTAGCGCTAGGAAGTGACAGTCCTGCCTTAGCTACCGAAACTTTGTTATCACTCCTAGTTGGCAGCTGATGAGGGCAGGGTTTCACACGTGCTATCACACGTTGTATGACGAAAATATGTATAGATTTTAACTATTGTTTAATTGTTAATATTTTTTTAGTACAATCCAAATTCTTTTAGGAAATGTAAAATCCTGGATGGTCTTATTTTCGTAAAAAGTTTTTTCAAATTATTTGCTTGGTAGTATTTTGTTCGTACCAAATCAAAGTCTACACACTCTAGCAGTATATGTTTCACTGTAAATCTCTCTTGGCATGTAGTGCATATTGGGGATTCTGTGCCCTCTCTAGTAAATGATGGTGGGTAATATAGGTGTGGCCTATGTGAAAAGTCTACACACTCTAGCAGTATATGCTTCACTGTAAATCTCGCTTGGCATGTAGAGCATATTGGGGATTCTGTGCCCTCTAATAAATAGACAGATGCTATACCAACTGGGCTAAGTCTGCTCCTAGATTATTTATATATTAAAGCGCGTGGTGTAATGGTTAAAGTCTCGGGAAATGGACTCGTCGCCCCGAGTTCAAATCCTGGACTTGGTAATTGCATTTCACTTAGCACTAATACCCTTGGGAAAGATATGAATCCTACTCTCCCTCCAGCTATGGGCAAATAGTAGGGCAGACTGGACTCTTTAACCATAGTTAGGCAACCGGTCTAGGAGAAGGAAAACTCTGAATTCAAACCTGATAAACTCCGCCTAAGAAATTGACCTTGTGTCGCATCCTGCTCGTGCGGAGGGGTTGGTAAATATATGTATCTTATTATAATGGAGATTATGTGTTTTTCTGTCTGCAACCGAAACTATATTCCTACTCAAGTCACAATTCTCTTAGTTATTGACATACATTCTCCATGATTTTATTGTATTTCTAAACCNTCTACTTTGATTAAATTTCAGTTTCGGGAAAATGTACTTATTTAAGACTTGATTGTAATGATATATAATTGGGAAATATATATATAATGCATAATGGAACTATCAGGTGAGATGAGGGGAACATATATCTCAAAAGAGAATGGCATAAACAAACTAAGATAGATAGATAGATATATAGATAGATGAGATAGAACAAACCGAGAATAGATAGATAGATAGAAGATAGATAGATTTGAAAAAAACTGAGGAAAATAGATTGATAGACATATAGATGGATGATATTGTACAAACTGGGATAGATAGATAGAATAGATAGATAGATATGAACAAACTGCGATAGATAGATTGATAGATATATAGATAGATAGATATGTACACACTGGGATAGATAGATAGATTAGATATATACATAGAATAGATAGATATGAACAAACTTAGATAGATAGATAGATTGATAGATAGATAGATAAATAGATAGATAGAGAGAGAGAGAGAGGGGAGAAGAGAGAGAGAGGGGAGAGGGTGAGAGGGAGAGAGATGAAGAAACTGACTTGATTGTAATGATGAATATATTGAGGAATATATATGCGGCAAATGGAAACTATTAGGTGAGATGAGGGGAAACAGATATCTCAATATAGATAGATAGATAGGTATGAAATAAGATAGGATAGACAGATAGATAGATAGGTATATTAGATAGAATTCCGATAGATAGGTAGATAGAGAGATAATAGGTGGTAGGCAGGTATGAACATATTAAGGATAGAATAAAGCTTATAGATCTGATAAATAGATTAGAGAGGAGAGAGAAAAAGAAAGAGAAAGAGAAAGACAAAATGGCATAAACAAAAGATAGATAGATAATAGATAGATATGAACAACTGAGATGATAGAATTATAATAGATAGATAGATAGATAGATAGGTAGATATGAACAAACTGAGATAGATAGATAGATAGATAGATATGAAGAAAACTGAGAAGATAGATAGATAGATTATGAAGAATGAGATAGATAGATAGATAGAATATAAACAAGCTGAGATAGATAGATAGATAGATAGAATAGAATGAAAGAAAAATGAGATAGATAGATAGATAGATAGATAGGTAGATATGAACAAACTGAGATAGATGGATAGATTGATAAGACTTGATTGTAATTGATGATTATATTGGGGAAATATATATAGGTGCATAAATGGAACTATATAGTGGTGAAGGGAAACATATATCTCAATATAGATAGATAGGTTGAATGAATAGATAGAATAGATAGATAGATAGATAGATAAGAGAGAGAGAGAGAGAGAGATACATAGGTAGTGTAGGTAGGTAGGGTAGTATGAACATATTGAGATAAATAAAAAATATATGATGGCCTAGGGATAAATAGATAAAGAGAGAGAAAAAAGAAGAGAAAGAGAAAGAGAGAATGGCATAAACAAAACTAAAGATAGATAATAGATATGATATGAGAAAACTGAGAGATAGATAGAAGATAGATAGTAGAGAGATATGAGAAATAGATAGATAGATAATAGTAGATAGATACAACATACATATATATAAGTAGATAGATTGAATGAAACTGAGATAGATAGATAGATAGATAGATAGATAGACAGATTGAACAAACTCTGAGATAGATAGATAGATGGAGATAGATATGAACAACTGAGGTAGGTAGTAGATAGATAGATAGATAGAAATAGATAGATAGATAGATAGATTATGAACAACTGAGATAGATAAGATAGATAGATATGAACATATACTGGATGTTCACTATTTCCCACACAGTGTATATACCTTGACAAAGGGTGAATGTTCACCTCAAAAATGATCAGGAAAATAAATCGAACATAGGACAGAACAACAGCTGGATATTGAAACTTCTGTTTTTTTTGTTTTTTTTTGTTCACTGTTCATAATTACAAAAAAAAAACATTTACTGAAACAGAGTTATATAACACAATCAATTCGTATATATGTATATATATATATAATATATAGGTACAAGTGATGACCTACTTGAGTTCACCATAAGATCTCAGGTTAAATCCACTGAATAATCGAGATACGATTAAGTGCAGTCGATTACAGTGTGTGTTACATTGCGTAAACGGTTCGCTAACGCAAATGAACACACACGGGTAATCGACTGCAATTCATCGGTATCTCGATTAATCAGTGATTAACCCTGAAAATCCTTATGGTTTGAACTTAGTAGTTATCACGTGTACCGTATATGTAATAAATTGCTCTACTAACGTATTGAGCACTTTGTATTTTATATCGCACTGACTTACCCCTGAATTAGCACCATCTAACCATTGACCATATTCACCGTAAGTCACCTTTTCATTATATATATATATATATATATATATATATTATATATATAGTCGGGCGGTCTAATAGCGATATCAGCCAGGACAACGAGAGAGTCTATCCCCTTTTTAATAGCGCTTAGACCAAGGGAGATTATTTAGCTTCTGAGGTGGAAGCGCCACACCTACGCACAGCTCCTTACTTTACCGGCACATATCTCTGTGCTACTCAACGCTGAGTTGGCGAAGGATGAAAACATTTATTTGTCTTCATACCCCACCTGTATGGACTGGGCACAAGGCCTCCGTTTTTAACGTGGCCCACCCCAAGCGAAGCTAATGGGGGAGAGAACAAAAAAAATTGCGTCGATCCCATCGCCCCCCCCAAGAGGGGCGCCGGCAATAAACCCAGCCCTGTCCCCAAAGGGCAGTATTGCCTGGAGGGATGCCCACGACCGACGCTATTATTATAACCTAACCGGTCCAGCGGCCGCCAAGCTCTGCCGGACCCCCAGTCGAAACCGGGCGAGGAAAGTATGCGAAGGATGAAACATATTTCCATCTGAAACCAGCATAGATCCCAAATATAGGAAACAATAATGATATCAAGCTCGTCTAAAAACATCTCAAAGGATGCTAAAAAGAATGTTGAAAACACAATGAAATGAAATATTAATATTGCCAATAACCACACCCGATAATAATGTAAAATTGATTATTTATTACACAAAAATGTAAAACAACTAACCTCGTTATCCGCAATAACTCTCTCCCCAGACAAGTCGGGCTGATGAGACCAATATAGTATAGAAATTCAAATGTCCCTTAGTAGATTTTGTCTCCCCCAAAATGAAAATATCTACATCGGTTTAACCTCCACGACTTTGTCACGTCGTTTAACTCTTCATATGACAGATAATAGCTCCATTTCAATAATGTTATCAACTCGCTAAAACACATCTCAAAGGATGCTAAAAAGAATGCTGAAACAAAATGAAATAATATATAAAAACAAAACAAAAAATACACTAAGAAAACCCCCTTTTGGTTAATGCTATATTAAAGCATATTTATTATCTTAAACATTTTTCATTTCCTTTTTATCTTTAATTCTTTTTATTGTCTCTTTCTAATTTTTTTCTTTTCCCGACATTTTTTTCTTTTGTCTTTCTTTCTCTCTTTCTAGGATTCATACCTTCCAAGGGTATTAGCGCTAAGTGAAAATGCAATTTACCACGTCCAGGATTTTGAAATTCGGGGCGACGTTTCCATTTCCCATGACTTTAACCATTACACCAAGACGCTTCCTAAAAGTGAAATGCAAATAACCAAGTCCAGGATTTGAACGCAGATTGCCGTTTCCATTTACTAAGATGATAACATCATTAAACCAAGTTATGAACTGCTATAGATGTATTATCGATCATATGTGTTAAGTATCTGGCCACCATCCTTGGCCAGTTGTAAAGAACTTAAAGTAAATAAAGTAAGTAAGTCCGAGTTATAGAATCCTTTGGTAAATGAATATAAGTCCTGTGATTAGAAAATTTTCATATTTACTCATTTTTGTATCTTTTTGTATTAAACGAAACTTTTATCGTTTAAAAAAAAAAAACAATTTCATACATAGACTGATGTGTTTCAAGAAGGTCTTGAACGTTTTGTTGGTTGATGTTTGGTTGATGGTTTGGTTGTTGTATGATTTTTGGTTTTGTGTTTGTTTTGCTTTACGGCATATCAAACCCCAGTGGGTCATTTAATGCCGATAAAGTTTTGAAATAAATCAATTCTTAATGGATAATACAATTTTTTACAATACATTTTTCTATTTAACCCATAGATGGGACCCTAACAGGTACTACCACTCCGGGTCAGGTGGACAGGGAGCAATGGTGATGAAGGGTGCTCCACATTCCCCAAACCTCCAAAACTGGAACCTCACCATCAGATAGAGTTTAATGTCATTCCCAGGAATGTAGACCCGCAGACACCGCCTTCTAGCACCCATATTGATAAAAAGGGGTTGGGGCTTGCCATAAGGGCAATAGGGTTGGAAAATCATATAGGTGCTAGGGCTTGACGTGACAGCCGATGATCGGAGGGGGCCTCTCCGACCCCGTCTAGCCAGATAGGCCAAAGTGAGTATTGCATGTCATGAACTGCTCATCCCCTGGGCTCTATCTTAGCATCACGGGTCGCCACCCACAGGCCAACAGGTGGCCCCATTGGGGAGTCTACCCTCTGCAGTTGCAGTCGGTGCATTCTAAACGCCCCACCGAGAGGGCGGTGTTTGGTTGGATTTTTACGGCAATAACAACCATTGTTAGGTAACTTATACCAAAGACGTTTTGTTTATTCATTTTTGATAGGAGTTGAATTTTTATTTTCAAACTCAATTTACTGTAAACATAATTTTAGAAATAAAACAAAAAGCACAAAAAAACGAAAACAAAAAACAAAACCACCTTTATAAATGTTAGGCAGCAAGCATTTTTTTTTTGTTTGTCATTGTCTTTGGAGATAGTTGGTAAGAGGGTCATAGTTGGTATTTTAAATTGTCTGGTGTTCTCATCACCGTGAAGTTGATAAACACCAAAAAGTGCAATCGTGTTTGACGCATTTCATTCACTTACCAAATTCTCTTGTCAGTTCCGGTTGTGATGTCTATTAAATCAATTCGACTGGCGAGAAGATACAAGAATGGTGTGTTTTTTTAACAACCTGCATGGTAGAGTGGAAAAAACATCTCTTTCTTAGTCGCTTTGTTTATCTTGCTATCATTTTCTTTTCTCTCTCTCTCTCTCTCGCTCTCTCTCTCTCTCTCTCTCTCTCTCTCTCTGTCTTCTCTCTCTCTCTGTCTCTCTCTCTGTCTCTCTCTCTTTCTCTCTCTAAATTTATATCTCTTTCTCTAACTCTGTTATTCTCTCTCTCTCAATCTCTCTCTCTCTCTCTCTCTCTCTCTCTCTCTCTTTCTCGCTTCCTCTTTCTCTCTCTCTCTCTCTCTTCTCTCTCTCTCACTCTCTTTCTCGCTTGCTCTCTCTCTCTCTCTCTCTCTGTCTAAATTTCTATCTCTTTCTCGAACTCTGTTATTCTCTCTCTCTCCTCTCTCTCTCTCTCTCTCTCTCTCTCTCTCTCTCTCTTTCTCGCTTGCTCTCTCTCTCTCTCTCTCTCTCTCTTTCTCTCTCTAAATTTCTATCTCTTTCTCGAACTCTGTTATTCTCCTCTCTCTCTCTCTCTCTCTTTCTCGCTTGCTCTCTCTCTCTCTCCTCTCTCTCTCTCTCTCTCTCTCTCGCTTGCTATACCCCTTCCCTCTATATTGCTTGCTTTCCTACTCTTCTCTGTATATCTCTATTGTCCCCTCTCTCTTCTTTATATCTCTATTGCTCTCTCTCTCTCTCTCTCTCTCTCTCTTCTCCCTATATTTCTATTACTCTCCCTCTCTCCCTCCCCCTCTCCCTCTCTCTCCTTCTCGCTAGCTCTATCCCTTCTCTCTATATCTCTATTGTCCCCTCTCTCCTCTTTATATCTCTATTGCTCTCTCCCCCTCTATGTACCTCTATTACTCTCTCTCTCTTCTCTGTTATTTCTATTCTCCCCCCCCCCTCTCTCTCTCTATCTCTCTTTCTCTCGCTTGCTCTATCCCTTCCCTCTATATCTCTATTGTTTGCTCCCCTTCTCTTCTCTATATCTCTATTGTAACCTCTCTCCTCTTTATTGCTCTCTATTGCTCTCTCTCTCTCCCTCTCTATATCTCTATTGCTCTCTCTTTCTCCCTATATTTCTATTACTCTCTCTCTCTCTCTCTTCTCTCTCCCTCTCTCGCTCGCTCGCTTTGCTCTATCCTTCTCTCTATATCTCTATTACTTTCTCTCTTTCTCTTCTCTCTATATCTCTATTTTCCCCTCTCTCCTGTTTATCTCTCTCTCTCTCTCTCTCTCTCTCTCTCTCTCTCTCTCTCTCTCTCTCTCTCTTCTCTATATATTTCTATTACTCTCCCCGTTCTTCTGGGGAAGCCTAAGCCTTGGAAGAGGTATAAGGATTGCTTACAAAACAACCTTGTAAAAATAAAAATAAATCCTGACAACTGGAAAAAGTAGGCATTGAAGAGAACTGACCTTAGATTTCATGTGGTTGATGGCTGTACCAGTTTTGAGAGTGAAAGAATTGAGCATGAAAACCTCAAGTGTCAACTTCGAAAGGGATACACCTGGAGAGAACATGGAGGATTGGAAATGGCAAACATATGGTCGAATTCTTCTTTCTAAGTCAATCATAAGAAATCTTATCAGGGCCAATTCATGCAAACTCCAGAAACAAACAATGTGTCTTGTGCAATCTGTAACAAAGTCTGTAAGTCACCTGCAGGTCTTAAGAGACATATGGTGGTGCATAAGCATCCAATTTTATCATCTGATCCATCTGATACAACGAGAAGGACGACCTTCCTATGTCATATTTGCATCAAATTTTGCGGATCTGCAGTGGGTTTGATGAGTCATTTGAGGGCTCATGAGAGGAAAGGTTCTAGTAGTGGGGTTAAAGTATTGTGAGGGACAGCAGTGATCTGTAAAGATTATGCAATTGCTATATAAAGAGGGACCGGGTTAGCTCAGCCGGTAGAGCGTTCGGCTAGAAACTACAGGGTTCCTAGTTCGATACCGGTCCTCGCCAACTCAGCGTATGAGTAGTACAGGGATCTGTGCGGTAAAGTAAGGAGCTGATGGTAGGTGTAGCGATCCACCTCAGATGCCAAAAAAACAATCTCCTTGGTCTAGCACTATTGAAAAAGGGGTAGACTCCCTCGCTGACTGGCTGATACCGACTTTAGGCCGCCCCGACGACTTTTTTATATAAAGAGAGTGATATATATATATATATATAGGTATTTTTTACCTGTATGATGTAATTTCTTGAAGTTCCCTGTCTATTCCTCTCAGAACTCATTCTATTCAAATAAAGTCTATTATTGCTGTAAACAAGTGACCCGTACGTAGGGCTGCTGTCAGCGGTTTACAGTAGATCCCAGTAGTGGGTGAGTCGCTATGAGTGGTTTAAAGTAGACAGAGAGTTACGTTGGCGGCCAGCTGAACCGTTACGTCTCACATTTTTGTTTTTTCTTTCTCTCCCACCAAATATTTTGATTTCCCACGCAGCCCAATGGCAATTCGTCTGTTTTGTTTTCTGCAATCAAAACTGATGGTGACCCCTTTTTCATCTTTTTAGCCTTTAATAAAGAATAACTTATTGCTATGCAATTTTGATAAGATCTGTCATGTCAGAATCACAAAAACAGGAAAAAGAATGATCACCTGCAGGGGATCCACTCACTTGCTCTCCCTGCCACCCCTTTCCCTCTCTCTCTCTCTCTCTCTTCTCTTCTCTCTCTCTCTCTCTCTCTATCTATCTATCTTTCTATCTACCTCTGTTCTATCTCTACCTCTGTCTATCTCTTTCTCTACCTCTATATCTCTCTCTTTCTCTACCCCTCCTCTCTCTCTCTCTCTCTCTCCTCTCTCTCTCTCTACCTCTCTCTCTCTCTCTACCTCTGTCTATCTCTCTCATCTTCTCTCTCTATCTATCTATCTATCTCTATCTACCTCTCTCGTATCTCTACCTCTGTCTATCTCTTTCTCTACCTCTATATCTCTCTCTTTCCTACCCCCTCTCTCTCTCTCTCTCTCTCTCTCTCTACCTCTGTCTACTCTCTCTCTTTCTCTTCTTCTCTCTCCTCTCTCTCTCTACCTCTATATCTCTCTCTTTCTCTACCTCTCTCTCTCTCTCTTCTCTCTATACCTATATTGTTCTCTATATATAAACCTCTATTGCTCTCTTCCCCCCCCCTTTTCTCTGCATTTCAATTTTCTCTCTCTCTCTCTTCTCTCTTCTCTCTGTACTCTATTGCTCTCTCTCTCTCTCTCTCTCATCTCTTATCTATATTGCTCTCTCTCTTTTTTTTCTCTCTCTCTCTTCTCTCTGTATCTCTCTCCTTCTCCTTCTCCTTCTCCTCTCTTTCTCTTTCTCTCTCTCTTTTCTCTCTGTATCTCTATTGCTTTCTTTCTTTCCCTTCTCTCTATGCTTGCTCTCCTCTCTCTCTCTCTCTCTCTTCTCTCTTCTCTCTATATCTCTATTACTCTCTCTCTCTCTACATCTATTGCTCTCTCTATATATATATCTATTACTCTCTTCTCCCTATAACTCTCCTCTCTCTCTCTCTCTTCTCTCTCTCTCTCTCTCTCTCTCTCTCTCATTACCATCCTGCTTCTTCCTCAGTACAAGGTTGGTTACCTGCAGGGTATCAATTCCCCCCTCTCTCCCTCTTCTCTCTCTCTCTCTCTATCTCTCTCTCTCTCTCTCTCTCTCTCTCTCTTCTCTCTCTCTCCCTCTCTCTCTCTCTCTCTCATTACCATCCTGCTTCTTCCCCAGTACAAGGTTGATTACCTGCAGGGATCAACTCCACCCCTCTTCTCTCTCTCTCTCTCTATTCTCTCTCTCTCTCTCTCTCTCTCTCTCTCTCTCTCTCTCTCTCTCTCTCTTCTCATCAGAATCCTGTTTTTACCACTTCTTTTTATCTCCATTTATTTATTCTATTTTTTATTTTCCCTCTTTTTTTCTTTAGGTCAAATCCTTTTCCACTCTATTGATCTCACTCAAATTTATTCAGGTCAACTACAGCAAAATGGCTGAACCCTTCTCATACTTTTGCAAGCTCATTTCGTAGACCGATATAATCCCAACAAAATCTGTGCGGCCTATATCGGGTTAGAGGCAACAATCTTCTCCCATGTCTGCCTTTTTCAAATAAAGAATAATAAAATAAGATACTCATAAAATAAATAAATCTTTGTTCTCCTTCGTTCAGGTTTTTCTGCACATGAGCAGCCATTTTGTTTTTTAAGGGAGCCATTTTGTTTTTCAAGGCAGCCATTGTTTAACAGGGTTTCTTTTCCCTTTGTTTTTTGTCTTGTTTTTGTTTTGTTCATGTAAGGTGGCAGGGTTTTTCAGTTTATTTATTTTGGGGACAGATATTGTTTTATCCTCCTGCATAAAACTTATAAAACTTAAAAAGATTATTTGACCATATATATTATTATAGAAAAAAAGAACACATTTTTTTTATTTAAAAAATAAATCACTTGTGTGATTATTAGACAATCTTTTATACAAACTTATAGAAAAATGTAAAGATTTATTTAATTTTAAATATAAATACCTTATCTGATCAGATAATACATATTTTATAGAAAAAAGGAATTTAAAAAAAAAAATAAATACTATTTTAAAATAAAAAAAAATTCTTTTTTCTAAGGAAGAAAATGAAAGTGAAAGAGAGAGAGAGAGGGGGGGAGGGCGAGAGTTATAGGACAAGAGAGTAATAGATATATATAGAGTGAGAGCAATAGATATAGAGAGGAAAAGGAGGAAAATATATATATATTATATATAGAGAGAGAGAGAGAGAGAGAGAGAAAGAGAGAGAGAGAGAGAGAGAGAGAGAGCAAGGATATAGAGAGAAGGGAAAATAGGGTAAATAGTAGGACAGACTGAGCTGTTTAACCAGTCTAGGAGAAGTAAAACTTTCAATTCAAACCTGTTTAAAACTCCGCATAAGAAACTGTCCTGTGTGTCACATCCTACCAGTGCTGGGGGGGGGGTATTAAATACATAAGGGCAAAAGAGTTGTGACAATCATATAGATGCTAGGATTGACGTGACCAATCATTCAAAACCTGGATGAAGCTGGGGTTTTTTTTGGGTTTTTTTGTTTTGTTTTACGGCATATCAACCTCAGTGGGTCATTTAATGCCAATAAAGTTTTGAAATAAATAAATTCTTAATGGATAATACAATTTTTTTATAAATACATTTTTCTATTTAACCCATAGATGGGATCCTAACAGGTACTACCACTCCGGGTCAGAGTGGACCAGGGAGCAATGGTGATGAAGGGGTTCTCCACATTCCCCAAACCTCCAAAACTGGAATCTCACCATCAGATAGAGTTTAACGTCATTCCCAGGACATGTAGACCCGCAGCCACCGCCTTCTAGCACCCATATGATAAAAAAGGGGTTGGGACTTGCCATAAGGGCAATAGTGTTTCGAAAATCATATAGGTGCTAGGGCTTGACGTGACCAGCCGATTGATCTCCGACCGCCCGTCTAGCCCAAGATAGGGCCAAAGTGGAGTATTGCATGTCATGAACTGCTCATCCACCTGGGCTCTATCCTTAAGCATCACGGGTCGCCAACCACGGCCAACGGGTGGCCCCATTGGGGGAGCCTTACCCCTCTGCAGAGGTGCAGTCGGTGCATTCTAACGCCCCAGCCGACAGGGCGGGGATGAAGCTGTATGTCTCTCACTTCATGCTAATGTCCTTAAGAAAGGCATTTATGTATACAGTGATGCTGATAGCTTCTTGGGACGCATGTGTTTGATTTGAATGAGTCCCCGGGAAATTTTATGGGTCCCAACTAAATTTTCTTAATAAATTATAGAGTTTTTTTTAATTTATTTATGAACAACTAAAGCCGTCTAACCCCTACCTTGTACCCCAACTAACCATTTAACACAACAACCAACCAACTAGCCAAATACTTAATGAACCAGCAACCCTCAATCAACTCACAAGTCATCCAACCAACATTTATGAAACTACTAACTAAACAATAAAAAAAAATTAACAAATCATTTAACAAACCATCTATCAACCAACATTTTAACCAACAACTAACTAACCATAAAAACTAACTAATTAACCAACAAACTAACCTACCCGTCAACCAACCATTTACCCAATCAACTACACCTACAACCAGATTACCAACAACTAACCAACCGACCCTTTAAAGAACCTACTAACAAACTAACCAAAAAGAAATTTTAACCAACCAACTAACCAACCGACCTTTTAAAGAACCTACTAACAAACTAACCAAAAAAATTTAAACCAACCAAATAACCAACACCCAACGAACATTTAACCAACCAACTACAACCAAACTAACCAATCAACCAACACACTAACCTACCCGTCAACCAACCATTTACCCAATCAACTACACCTACAACCAGATTACCAAACAACTAACCAACCAAACTTTTAAAGAACCTACTAATAAATTAGCCAAAAACCTTTTAACCAACCAACCAAATATATATTTACCAGCCCCTCAGCATGAGCAGGATGCGACACAAGGTCATTTTTTAAAACAGTTTAACAGGTTTGAATTCACAGTTTTCCTTCTCCTGGACTGGTTACCTAGCTATGGTTAAAGAGCCCAGTCAGCCGTGCTATTTACCCATAACTGGAGGAAGAATTGGATTCACACCTTTCCCAAGAGTATTAGCGCCATGGAAAATGCAATCATAATAACCAACCACCCAACGAACACTTTAACCAACAACCCACTAACCATAAAACTAACCAATAAAACAACAGAACTAACCTATCCGCCAAGCAACCATTTAACCACTCAACTACATTTACAACCAGATTACCAACCATCTAACCAACCGACCTTTAAAGAACCTACTAACAAACTAACCAAAAAAAATTAACCAACCAAATAACCAACCACCCCAACGAACATTTTAACCAACCAACTAACCATACAACTAACCAACCAAACAATAAACCAACTAACCAACCAACAAACCATTTAACCAACCAACTAACCACACAAACAAAATAATCAACCAAATATTCTTTTTATTTGTTTAAACAATCTATACAAATATAAAGAGCCGTTGTGTTTATGTATGTATATCCGCATGAAAATACGAAAATAAAACAATTAACGACAAAATAAATATATATATACACATTAAATATCACCAGTTATTGCCTTTTGCTAAAAGAATTATGAAGATTTTATCTAATCTATTAATAATGGAGATTCGCTTCCGGTTTTTGTCTAACAAAAACTACGTCACTGCTTACGTCACATTACCCAAAATCGTCATAACATAGAATAAATACACTCAAAATTTGAACATGCAGCATTAGACAGTCCTCATTTTTTAAAACGAGTTTTAATAAATACATGACTGGTATTATATATCTATATATAGTTTTTTTTATTTTAATACCTATTTAAAGTTTACATTTCAAATTGTTTTATTTTTCAATCCTTTAATGAATTTGATGATTTTACTTACTTAGGGTACAAACTCGCTGACATTGAATTTTTTACTCCCACCCGTCAGGCAATATGTTTCAAAAATCTATTTCTACATCGCCGGAGGGTGTTTTTTTTTTTTATACTAGTAATAATAATAATGGATCTGCCAACACTAACTTACTAACCTTTACACCACGTTTTTTTTTATCCTTCTCTACCCAGGTGAGGTTGGGTAGCCGCTTCTAGTGTATTAATAAACCACGTTTGATACTTTGCAAACTGTCTTCGTATCTAACAGCCTGGAATACATTGAACTCCCTGTATTTTAGGATCCCTGTCGTGTATCATAGAAATTAGTTTGATCAAAGAGAATCGGTAATTATTCGTTCCCAACATTGCTGATCACCAAATCAAAGACTGGAATTGGTTAATTCTGCCAAAGTAGATTTTACCATTTCTTTGAGATGTTTGTTGGTCACATTTCCACAATGAATTCAAGACAGTCACTTGACAAGATTTAGTTGTATTAGTCATTGGGTTACCGTGTTTATAGTCTTAGTGATTCCTGCTGATCATATCTTGGAACCCCGATAATGAGATTAATTTTTTCCTTTGAGTCGAAAGTGCTCCTGAATAATTTAAGACATCTTCGAGAGTGCCAATCGTTATTAGCTGATTATCAGAACACCCTTACTTACAGAGATGCCAAAAACGGCTTGGAAATTTCGGAGAAACGAACAACAGATACAATCGGGTGTCGAGAGTTAAAAAGAGTAAAAGTGATATTTTTTCCGAGGAAATAACATCGATAAGAAATAGAATTAATGTTTTTGGGGAAAGATAAAGAAATATTTTTTTCAAAATTAGATTTCTTTCTTTTTTTTTCAAAAACAGGAAAATAAGATGTCAATTAATTAGAGGTTTTTGAAGATTGTTTTATTGTTCCAAGTTTTTCTTTTCTTTTCTTTTTTTTTTTTTTTCAACGTAAACAATAGGTACCGCCAAAAATTGGTCACGTGATCAGTTTAGGCCGTATTGAAGGAAGAAACGTAAATATTTTTTAACTTTTTTTTTAAATCTCCCAAAAAAGAAATAACGAACATAAAGAGTTGTTATATCAAATATCATGTATAACATGCACTCCTAACTTTGGACTATGAAATTCTGCAGGAAAAAAAATTCCCATTATCATGAAGTGTTTCTTGGTTTTACATTTAAAAAGACAAAATAAACAACTTACTTTTTAAAATTATTTCTGTATAATATTTTTAAAAAAGTAAAGTCGTCGGTATCAGCCATTCAGCGAGGGAATCTATCCCCTTTTCAATAGCACTGCCGTAAAACCAAACCGGTGACTGCGGGTCTACATGTCCTGGGAATAACGTTAAACTCTATCTGATGGTGAGGCTCCAGTTTTGTAGGTTTGGGAAATGTGGAGCACCCCTTCATCACCATTGCTCCCTGGTCCACTCTGACCTGGAGTGGTAGTACCTCTTAGGGTCCCATCGATGTGATAACTAGAAAAATGTATTTATAAAACAAAAGTTAGTATCCATTAAGAATTGATTTATTTCAAAATTTCATCAGCATTAAATGACCCACTGAGGTTGATATGCCGTAAAACAAACCAAACCAAACCAAACCTTGAAACTAATCAAGAATCAAGCCATTTTCGTATGTATTACCTTGTATGAAAAAAAAAAATTAAAATTCTGAAATAGATCACTAATTAGGACTGAGCCTATTCTGGTAGTGACCACTCCAAACGAATTTAACAGGTCTGAATTCAGAGTTTTTCTTCTCCTAGACTGGTTGCCTAACTATTTATATATAATGAAATAGATCACTAATTAGGACTGAGCCTATTCTAGTAGTGACCACCTCAAGAAGATTTAACAGGTCTGAATTCAGAGTTTTCCTTCTCCTAGACTGGTGGCCTAACTATTTATATATAATGAAATAGATGACTAATTAGGACTGAGCCTATTCTAGTAGTGATCACCCCAAGTGGAGTTTAACAGGTCTGAATTCAGAGTTTTCCTTCTCCTAGACTGGTGGCCTAACTATTTATATATAATGAAATAGATCACTAATTAGGACTGATCTGATTCTAGTAGTGACCACACCAAACAGATTTAACAGGTCTGAATTCAGAGTTTTCCTTCTCCTAGACTGGTGGCCTAACTATTTATATATAATGAAATAGATGACTAATTAGGACTGAGCCTATTCTGGTAGTGACCACACCAAACAGATTTAACAGGTCTGAATTCAGAGTTTTCCTTCTCCTAGACTGGTGCCTAACTATTTATATATAATGAAATAGATGACTAATTAGAACTGATCTGATTCTAGTAGTGACCAGCCCAAGCGGATTTAACAGGTCTGAATTCAGAGTTTTCCTTCTCCTAGACTGGTTGCCTAACTATTTATATATAATGAAATAGATCACTAATTAGGACTGAGCTCATTCTAGTAGTGACCACACCAACAGATTTACAGGTCTGAATTCAGAGTTTTCCTTCTCCTAGACTGGTTGCCTAACTATTTATATATAATGAAATAGATGACTAATTAGAACTGAGCCTATTCTAGTAGTGACCAGCCCAAGCGGATTTAACAGGTTTGAATTCAGAGTTTTCCTTCTCCTAGACTGGTGGCCTAACTATTTATATATAATGAAATAGATGACTAATTAGGACTGAGCCTATTCTAGTAGTGACCACCCCAAGCATTTAACAGGTCTGAATTCAGAGTTTCCTTCTCCTAGACTGGTTGCCTAACTATATATATATAATGAAATAGATACTAATTAGGACTGAGCTCATTCTAGTAGTGACCACCAAACAGATTTACAGGTCTGAATTCAGAGTTTTCCTTCTCCTAGACTGGTTGCCTAACTATTCATATATAATGAAATAGATCACTAATTAGGACTGAGCCTATTCTAGTAGTGACCACCCGAGCAGATTTAACAGGTCTGAATTCAGAGTTTTCCTTCTCCTAGACTGGTGGCCTAACTATTTATATATAATGAAATAGATGACTAATTAGGACTGATCTGATTCTAGTAGTGACCAGCCCAAGCGGATTTAACAGGTCTGAATTCAGAGTTTTCCTTCTCCTAGACTGGTGGCCTAACTATTTATATATAATGAAATAGATCACTAATTAGGACTGAGCTGATTCTAGTAGTGACCACCCAACAGATTTAACAGGTCTGAATTCAGAGTTTTCCTTCTCCTAGACTGGTTGCCTAACTATTCATATATAATGAAATAGATCACTAATTAGGACTGAGCCTATTCTAGTAGTGACCACCTCAAGAAGATTTAACAGGTCTGAATTCAGAGTTTTCCTTCTCCTAGACTGGTTGCCTAACTATTTATATATAATGAAATAGATGACTAATTAGGACTGAGCCTATTCTAGTAGTGACCACCCCAAGCAGATTTACCAGGTCTGAATTCAGAGTTTCCCTTCTCCTAGACTGGTGGCCTAACTATTTATATATAATGAAATAGATGACTAATTAGAACTGATCTGATTCTAGTAGTGACCAGCCCAAGCGGATTTAACAGGTCTGAATTCAGAGTTTTCCTTCTCCTAGACTGGTTGCCTAACTATTTATATATAATGAAATAGATCACTAATTAGGACTGAGCTCATTCTAGTAGTGACCACCCAAGCAGATTTACCAGGTCTGAATTCAGAGTTTTCCTTCTCCTAGACTGGTTTGCCTAACTATTTATATATAATGAAATAGATGACTAATTAGACTGAGCCTATTCTAGTAGTGACCAGCCCAAGCGGATTTAACAGGTTTGAATTCAGAGTTTTCCTTCTCCTAGACTGGTTGCCTAACTATTTATATATAATGAAATAGATGACTAATTAGGACTGAGCCTATTCTAGTAGTGACCACCCCAAGCAGATTTACCAGGTCTGAATTCAGAGTTTTCCTTCTCCTAGACTGGTTGCCTAACTATTCATATATAATGAAATAGATCACTAATTAGGACTGAGCCTATTCTAGTAGTGACCACCCGAAGCAGATTTAACAGGTCTGAATTCAGAGTTTTCCTTCTCCTAGACTGGTGGCCTAACTATTTATATATAATGAAATAGATGACTAATTAGGACTGATCTGATTCTAGTAGTGACCAGCCCAAGCGGATTTACAGGTCTGAATTCAGAGTTTTCCTTCTCCTAGACTGGTGGCCTAACTATTTATATATAATGAAATAGATCACTAATTAGGACTGAGCTGATTCTAGTAGTGACCACACCAAACAGATTTAACAGGTCTGAATTCAGAGTTTCCTTCTCCTAGACTGGTTGCCTAACTATTCATATATAATGAAATAGATCACTAATTAGGACTGAGCTGATTCTAGTAGTGACCACACCAAACAGATTTAACAGGTCTGAATTCAGAGTTTTCCTTCTAGACTGGTTGCCTAACCAAGATTAAAGACCCTAGTTTGTCCTACTATTTTCCCATAGCTGGAGGAAGAGTAGTTGGATTCATACCTTTCCCAAGGGTATTAGCGCTATGTGAACTGTAGCTTCATCCAGGATTTGAACTCTGGCTGACGAGTCCATTTCCTACGACTCTATCCATTACACCACACGCCTTCAGCTAAAAGAAAGTTCAAAAGCCTGTTGGATTTAAAAGGTATTACAATTAATTGGAAGGCTTAGAGTGACCTTCCAACGTGGGTACATATAAGTACAAGAAATATTCCAACAAAGAAGTTGTAGAAGTTATCCTCCAGATATAGAAACAATATGATACTCACCGTCGCAGTGGGGTTCTAACTACCGTCGAGTTAGTAGACGAAAACAACAGACAAGCTGTAACTTAAATACAGTCCTTGCATGCTGCTGGTATTGGTATTCAACTCTGTTAAAAGATGAATGCAAGACTAAAACTAGAGTTTGGTAGGTGGCTTATATGGAGCTTTGGATTGTTCCATTATGAACTCAGGCAAGTTCACTTCCTGAGTTCTGATTGGCTGTTGGATTTCAGGGTGAGTAAGAACATGGATAAGTACCCACTCTTTAGCCATCACTTTGCATTATGCCAGCAGCATGCAAGGACTGTATTTAAGTTACAGCTTGCCTGTTGTTCTCGTCTACTAACTCGACGGTAGTTATAACCCCACTGCGACGGTGAGTATCATATTGTTTCTATATGCTGCTGGCATAATGCAAAGTGATGGCTAACTCTAGTTTTAGTCTTGCATTCATCTTGTAACAGAGTTGAATACTTTATACAAAATCCAACAGAAGTTATGATATATAACATAGACTTTAATAGGGAGCATATAGAAATGCAATTTACGAGGTACAAGACAGGTATACAAAAAGCGATACATAAATGCATTATAAAGAAAGTAGGACGTAGGCTTTCATCAAAAAGAAGTGATACAAGATTCCTGAAGGAATGTCACTTACTTATGACAGGCTGGGGGGCAAAGACCCCCACATAAAAAGTATAGACGCAAATCTCTAACACATGTGTCTTGTTTGCTGTCCCAGAGAAAAGAGAACTCAAATTTCGCGCTTTCCTGACTAAATAATCAGGAGCCCTAGCGGTAAAAAAAACCTGAAACAAGAGAAGATAACTCTTCCAGACAAAACAGGGGAAGACAAATGCTACAGGCCCAAGAAACACCTCATTATTATGACCATTTAGAAAGAGAAGATACATTTAAAAAGTCAATATTTCATTTTGCCTGTTATCTGACAAATCAAGAATCAAGCCATTTTCGGTATGTAACCACAAGGTTCCTGGTTCGAAAACGGCCCTCGCCAACTCAGTGTATGAGTAGTACAGGGATCTGTGTGTTAAAGTAAGGAGCTGGAGGTAGGTTGGGCACTACATCTCAGATGCAAGAACAATCTCCTTGATCTATCACTAGTGAAAAGGGGATAGACTCCCTCACTGATTTATGCCACCCCGACGACTTTACTACTTACTATTTATATATTTTCAAAATGAGCACCTCACATGGTCTAATGGTTTGCAAGGAAGATCAGAAGATCATTGGTAGTGAGTTCGATTCTCACTGGGCGCTCTATACTCTGGCCTTGTGCCACATACAAGCTAAGCTTAGTAAAAGGGCACCTCATGTGGTGTAATGGTTAGCAAGCTAGATTAGCACACATTGTTAGTGATTTCGATTCTCACTGGGTGCCCCATACTTCTGGCCGTATGCTGCAGCTAAGCTACACTTAGGATAGTGAAAAGGGGATAGACTCCCTCGCTGTCTGGCTGATACCAACTTTAGGCCAACCTGACGACTTTATTTACTTTTACTATTCTTCAATTATTTTAGTTTTTCATTCCTCTTATTCTTTCTTCTCAGACACAAAACAATCTCATTGGTTTAGTGCTAGTGAAAAGGGGATAGACTCCCTCACTGTCCGGCTGATACCGACTATAGGCCACTCAACCAACTTTACTTACTTTTATTATTCGTCTATTCTTTTAATCTTTCATTCCTCTTATTCTTTCTTCTCAGACACGAAAACAATCTCATTAGTCTATTGCTAGTGAAAAGGAGATAGGCTCCCTCGCTGAGTGGTTTATACCGACTTTAGGCCACCCCGACGACTTTACTTACTTTTACTATTCGTCTATTCTTTTAGTCTTTCATTCCTCTTATTCTTTCTTCTCAGACACAAAAACAATCTCCCTGGTCTAGTGCTAGTGAAAAGGGGATAGACTCCCTCGCTGTCTGACTGAAACCGACTTTAGGCCACCCTGACGACTTTACTTACATTTACTATTCGTCTATTCTTTTAGTCTTTCATTCCTCTTATTCTTTCTTCTCAAACACAAAAACAATCTCCCTGGTCTAGTGCTAGCGAAAAGGGGATAGACTCCCTCGCTGTCTGGCTGCTACCGACTTTAGGCCAACCTGACGACTTTACTTACTTTTACTATTCGTCTATTCTTTTAGTCTTTCATTCCTCTTATTCTTTTTTCTCAGACACGAAAACAATCTCCCTCGTCTAGTGCAAGTGAAAAGGGGATAGACTCCCTCGCTGAGTGGCTGATACCGACTTTAGACCACCCTGACGACTTTACTTACTTTTACCATTCGTCTATTATTTTAGTCTTTCATTTCTCTTATTCTTTCTTCTCAAACACAAAAACAATCTCCCTGGTCTAGTGCTAGTGAAAAAGGGATAGACTCCCTCGATGATTGGCAGATACTGACTTTAGGCCACCCCGACGACTTTGCTTACTTTTACTATTCGTCTATTCTTTTAATCTTTCATTCCTCTTATTCCTTCTTCTCAGATACAAAAACAATCTCCCTGGTCTAGTGCTAGTGAAAAGGGGATAGACTCCCTCGCCTCGCTGTCTAGCTGATACCGACTTTAGGCCACGCCGACGACTTTACTTACATTTACTATTTGTCTATTCTTTTAGTCTTTCATTCCTCTTATTCTTTCTTCTCAGACACAAAAACAATCTCCCTTGTCTAGTGCTAGTGAAAAGGGCATAGACTCCCTCGCTGAGTGGCTGATACCGACTTTAGGCCACCCCGACGATTTTACTTACTTTTACTATTCATCTATTCTTTTAGTCTTTCATTCCTCTTATTCCTTCTTCTCAGACACGAAAACAATCTCCCTCGTCTAGTGCAAGTGAAAAGGCGATAGACTCCCTCGCTGAGTGGCTGATACCGACTTTAGGCCACCCCGACGACTTTGCTTACTTTTACTATTCGTCTATTATTTTAATCTTTCATTCCTCTTATTCTTTCTTCTCAGACACAAAAACAATCTCCCTGGTCTAGCGCTAGTGAAAATGGGATAGACTCCCTCGCTGTCTGGCTGATACCAACTATAGGCCACCCTGACGACTTTACTTTTACTATTCGTCTATTCTTTTAGTCTTTCATTTCTCTTGTTCTTTTCTTCACAGACACAAAACAATCTCATTGGTCTAGCGCTAGTGAAAGATAATAGACTCCCTCGCCGATTGGCAGATACTGACTTTAGGCCACTCCAACGACTTTACTAGCAGGGATACAGTTAGCAAATTCTAAGCCTCGACAACCGAGTGTCAAATTAGGAGAAGGAGGACACTAAATTCAACTGACCTTTTGTCACATCTTGTTTGTAGTGGAGGTGTTGGGTAGATACATACTATATAGGTATTTACCAACCCCTCCACATGAATAGGATGTGACGCAAGGTCAATTTCTAAGTGGAGTTCAACAGTTTTCCTTCTCATATACTGGTTACCTAAACAAGGTTAAAGAGACCAGTCTAGCCTACTATTTACCCATAGCTGGAAGGAAAGTAGTTGGATGCATGCCCTTTCCACAGGTATTAGCGCTATGTGAAATGCTAACAGCCTTGTCCAGGATTTATTCTGCTAAACAAACTGACCTTTTGTCACATCTTATTTGTAGTAGAGGTATTGGTAGATACATACTATATGAGTGGCTGATACGACTTTAGGCCACCCCGACGACTTTACTTACTTACTTACTTACATTTTTGCATTCAGTACTGATATCGACCAATCAAAATCCATCCTTCTTTTTCACTTTTTATTTTTTTTTATTTCGTATATACTTTTCTTCTCTTTCCTCTTCTTTTTCTTTTTCTCTTTCAAATACTTTCCTATTTTTTTTTTTTTTTTAAATTTTTTTTTTTTTGTTTTGTTCTTTTTTCTCTTCCATCTTTCTTACCTTTCACATTTAACATTCAACATTGATATTAACCAAATCAAAATCCATACCCCCTCTCTCCCCTCTCCCTTCCACTCTCCCCCCGTCCCACCACACCTGCCGCACCTCCCTCCACCA
This sequence comes from Doryteuthis pealeii, assembly GCA_023376005.1. Lineage (NCBI taxonomy): Eukaryota > Metazoa > Mollusca > Cephalopoda > Myopsida > Loliginidae > Doryteuthis > Doryteuthis pealeii. The sequence goes on along the minus strand of CM042171.1, from coordinate 52,279,102 downwards.
ACCCCCACCCCCTCTTTCTCATTGGTCTCTTTAATATTCATTAACACAAGTTGTCTTCATTGAGCGACTAACTTCCCCGCTATCTCTACCAGCCCGCCAATCGCACCTTACCTTCACCCTAGCCCTAGCCCTTACCACCACCCACCCCCCGACACACCACCAACCACCATCAAACATTGTTTCGATCAGGTTGGGAAAAGACAGATTGCGGATTTAAATGAGTTGGATATGCGACAAAAGCGAAACGTCGAATGAAACGATCTTTTCTCTACCCCCCCCCCAATATGCCCGTGAGAGAGAGAGACCACGCCCGTATAACAGTAGACAGATGGGTATTTGATGATGATGGCATGCAACATCGGCTTGTCGTAAAAGCCCGAAGATTAGATAAGGATAATACGAGAGATTTGGACAGCGCCACGAGTCTTGTCCAGTTCCTGAAAATGTCTTTTATGCATGTACGATGCAAAGATGGTTTTATGGCAACGATGTGAATGGGTAGACTAATGGACAGAACGCATAACCGGCAAGAATAATTGAGGTCCTTCTGATGGTGGCCATGTTTTATTTCATTAGTGATTTTATAAGACGACTTCAAAAATGAAGTCTTGAACCCGACAGATAATCATGGCCTTTTCCAATGAAAGATTCATTGGGGGCTTTTCTAGAGAGAGAGAGAGAGAGAGAGAGAAGAGAGAGAGAGAGAGGGGGTTGCTATGTTGGTAAAGAGTAATTCTATTCACGGTGTTATCTTGATTTGTTTTCGAGGGGTCACTCAGATAAAAATGAAGTATGGGCCTTTTTAAATTTATCTGCTGTTTCTAAATGGCCATCATAATGAGGTGTTTCTTGGGCCTTTGAACTTTCTTTCAGACAAGGTAATAAATCCGTCAGGGTAGCCTAAAGTCGGTATCAGCCAAGACAGCGAGGGAGTCTATCCCCTGTTCACTAGCACTAGACAAGGGAGATTGTTTTTGTGTCTGAGAAGAAGGAATAAGAGGAATGAAAGACTAAAAGAATAGAAGAAAAGTAAAAGTAAGTAAAGTGGTCAGGGTGGCCTAAAGTTGGTATCAGCCACTCAGCGAGGGAGTCAATCCTCTTTTCACTAGCACTAGACCAATGAGATTGTTTTTTCGTGTCTGAGAAAGAAGGAAGAAGAGGAATGAAAGACTAAAAGAATAGAAGAAAAGTAAAGTAAGTAAAGTGGTCAGGGTGGCCTAAAGTTGGTATCAGCCACTCAGCGAGGGAGTCAATCCTCTTTTCACTAGCACTAGACCAATGAGATTGTTTTTCGTGTCTGAGAAGAAGGAAGAAGAGGAATGAAAGACTAAAAAGAATAGAAGAAAAGTAAAAGTAAGTAAAGTGGTCAGGGTGGCCTAAAGTCGGTATCAGCCACTCAGCGAGGGAGTCTATCTCCTTTTCACTAGCACTAGACCAGGGAGATTGTTTTGTGTCTGTGAAGAAGGAATTAGAGGAATGAAAGACTAAAAGAATAGACGAATAGTAAAAGTAAGTAAAGTCGTCGGCGTGGCCTAAAGTCGGTATCAGCCACTCAGCGAGGGAGTCTATCCCCTTTTCACTAGCACTAGACGAATGAGATTGTTTTGGTGTCTGAGAAGAAAGAATTAGAGAAAAGAAAGACTAAAATAATAGACGAATAGTAAAAGTAAGTAAAGTCATCAGGGTGGCCTAAAGTCGGTATCAGCCAGACAGCGAGGAAGTCTATCCCCTTTTCACTAGCATTAGATCAGGGAGATTGTTTTCGTGTCTGAGAAGAAGGAATAAGAGGAATGAAAGACTAAAAGACTAGAAGAATAGTAAAAGTAAGTAAAGTCGTCAGGGTGGCCGAAACCTCGGAGTCACACACGGAGCAGTCTTCCAAGTCTATAACCTTGCTGATGAGACCTAATAGGTCGAAATGAACATTCAGGGATTGATATTTTCTCGATTTGTTTAGCCTTACATTTGAACATATATGCCTGCCTAAAATTCATTAATAATTAACTAATTAATTTTCAAAAATTAGGTATGACTTCAATTAAGCACATATCCTCCAAAAATTGTCGGCTAAAAAAAGACATATCAAATAAACACAGTGTTTATTTACGTACTCTCACATATATATATCTTTGGGAGTATGGGAGTAATGTATGGGTAACATGTATGGGAGTAATGCAGAGGTAACGGTCTTAGTGTCCTGGGTATGATTTTAAACTGCATCTAATGGTGAAGTCCCAATTCTGGAACTGTAGGGAGTATGGAGTACCCCTTCATCACCATTACTCCCAGGTACACTCTGACTCGGAGTAGTAGTATCTGTTAGGGTCCCATCTGTGGGTTAAGTAGAAAAAATGGGTAATTTATGAGATAGTGTGTCCCGGTCTCCTGCTTCAAAAATTGCTGCCCGGTGACTATAAAAATAACAACCTCCAGCTCGTCGTAATTCTTGTTTATTTATCGTAATTTGTCGTAATTCTTGTTTAGATATAAAGATAGATATATAGTTTGGAATAGACTGAGATAGATAGATAAACAAACAAAATAATATAGATAGATACGAACAAATGGAGATAGATAGATATTTTCGACAAGTAAATGTATTTCTTTTTTTCTTTTGTCGTAATTCTTGTTTATTTAAACTAAAAACAAGACATTAAACAAACATGAATTTAAAAAAATCTTAGTGTTTAAAGTAATATAGATAAATATGAACAAATTGAGATAGATAGATAGATATGAAGATGGATAGTTCTGAATAGACTGAGCTGGGTCATTATTTTAATAGTCACCGGGTAGCAATTTTTGAGGCAGGAGACTGAGACGCATTTCCTTATAAATTACCAAAAAATGAGTTTTAAAAATTGTGTTTAAATTTTTTTAGATTTGAATACATATCAAGAATGAATTTAAACAAAATGTATTTGGCATGAAATAACCCAACAAGGGCTGACATGCCATAAAATCTAACCAACTATCCATTAGTTTATACATACCACAATAAAGATGAGGACAACATCAAAATTATTCACAAGGGTTTACATGCCGCAAAATCCAACCAACAAACCAACCAACCATAGCGGGTTACTTTTACGGGTTGAACTACTTCAGTCACGTGATATACAGACCACAAGGAAGTTTGTGGTGCAATGGTTAGAGTCGTAAGAAATGGACTCGTCGATCCGAGTTCAAATCCTGGACTAGCCTGCTTGCATTTCACTTAGCGCTAATACTCTTTGGAAAGGTATGAATCCAACTATTATCCCTCCAGCTATGGGTAAATAGTAGAGTAGAAGGGGTCCTTTAACTTTGGCTAGGTAACTAACCATAGCATTTTTTCAAAAAATTTTTCTCTGCAGTAAATATCTAATTTGGATACCAAAAAGAATGAATAAAACAAAACGTCTTTGGCATAAAATAACCCAACGGTTGACATGCTGTAAAAGCCAAACAACAAACCAACCATCCCACAAACCAACCACACACACACACACACATACATATGCACACATACATATGCACACACACACATATGCACACACATATGTACATAAAACCATGATAAATTAATTATATTTCAACAAATGAAGGTATTGATTTTAACAAACTAACAAACCTAATAATAAAACCTTTTTTCTTTAAATGTTTTCTAAATCTTATTATAATGGAGATTGTGTGTTTTTCTGTCTGTAACCGAAACTATATCACTACTCAAGTCACAATTCCCTTAGTTATTTATGTCACATTCTCCATGATTTGATTTCTATTTAAACCTCAATTCTTATTATAATGGAGATTGTGTGTTTGTCTGTCTGTAACCAAAACTATATCACTACTCAAGTCACAATTCCCTTAGTTATTTATGTCACATTCTCCATGATTTGATTTCTATTTAAACCTCAATTATTATTATAATGGAGATTGTGCATTTTTCTGTCTGTAACCAAAACTATATCACTACTCAAGTCACAATTCCCTTAGTTATTTATGTCACATTCTCCATGATTTGATTTCTATTTAAACCTCAATTCTTATTATAATGGAGATTGTGTGTTTGTCTGTCTGTAACCGAAACTATATCACTACTCAAGTCACAATTCCCTTAGTTATTTATGTCACATTCGTCATGATTTTATTTTTATTCAAATTAAGTGAAGAGAAGAGATGTGTTCATGCCTTTTGCAAAGAGAATTAGCACAAAGTGAAATGCAAACAAGAAAAAACCTATATCAATCAGCTCTGTACAGATTCTGAATGCCATGGGGAAGACCTGCCAGGGGCGTTCTTTTTTGGTATACATTTAAAGAAGTATTTTAAAAAGGGTACACCCTTGGTTTGAAACATTTTCAAGATTTTTTTTAGTTCTCAAAAAGATTAGGAATTTTTTTATAAAAAATTAGACTCTCTTAAAAATTATAGCTAAAACGGTTAAATCTTTTTAAACCATTTTGGGCCGGGTTAGCTCAGTCGGTAGAGCGTTCGGCTAGAAACCACAAGGTTTCTAGTTCGATACCAGTCCTCACCAACTCAGCGTATGAGTAGCGCAGGGATATATGCAGTAAAGTAAGGATCTGATGGTAGGTGTGGCGCTCCCCTTCAGACGCCAAAACAATCTCCTTGGTCTAGCACTATTGAAAAGGTGATAGACTCCCTCGCTGACTGGCTGATACCGACTTTAGGCCGCCCCGATGACTTTAAAAAAAAAAATCATAAAAAGTAGACTCTCTTTCTTTTTTCTCAGAATTTTTGGACACATAGCCTAGTGGATAAAGGTGTTAGGTTTAAGACAGTTCTAAATGACAGTTATCTCTAGACTGCAGGTTCAATCCTGGGCAGGGGCAGCAGTAACATAGAATAATAATTAACAGCTTAACACATCTACCCCAGCTGTGGTTAGCGGAATGAGAACAGGATACCCCCAGGGACTAAATAAAGAGTTAGGTTCAAAGTTCCGTGATGGCTCCTGATTACGACAAAAGGTTCACAAGTCTGAGAAGGTTCCTGAGTCTCACAAGAAATACCTGAAGAAGGCCAGAGGGAACATTGACCGAAACATTGTACAGATAACAATGAAGATGAGGACAATAGTCCGAATAATACAAATAATACTAATTAGCCTCATCTCAAAAATTCAGAGAAATATTTGAATCTATGAAGTATTATTAAAAGCTACTTGGTGTTTAATGGCATATCAAACCTTGTGGGTTATTTAATGGCAAATCTTCTTGTTTTTTTTACATATATATATATATATATATAATATATGTGTGTGTGTGTGTGTGTGTGGTGTGTAATGGTTAACGTCATGGGAAATGGACACAAAGAGATGAGTTTCAATCCTAGACCAGACTGTTTTCAATTCACATTGTACTGATATTCTCCCTGCAGCTATGGGTAAATAGTAGAGCAGATAGGGCTCTTAAACCTTGTTTAGGCAACTAGTATTGGAGAAGGAAAACTGAATTCAAACCTGTTAAACTCTGCATAATATAGGTACTGGCAAAAATATTGGCTGCTACAAGTTTTAAAAGTGAATTAAAAATAATTAAATCTATTATTTAAAGTCAAACTTTGTCTAAATCAATAAGAAGTAACATAATGACCATCATTAAAAATAGAAAAATATCATTACATATGCAGTTTATTTCTAATAGATTTAAAACGATTTGTTTTGGTCAATTTTGACAAGATCTGCCATTCTGTTTATTTTTCAAGGGTTTTACGTGCTTGTTTGCAATTTTAATGTAACATTCGTGATTGCAAAAAAAATTTACCAAAGATCAGGTAATTATCCAATTTTAATGAAATTTTCAGTATTGATATATCAATTAATGAATTTTATAATGCATCAGTTATTTTATTTCAAAACTTTAATTTAGTATTTTTGCTATGAAAAATTAATATATAAAATTCATTTAAAATGTGAAAAGCCTGATGTTAAGTTTAAAATGTTATATTTTTAGACTCTAGAAATAAATATCTACTTAATACAAACCTTATTTTTTAAAAAAAAAATATACATTTTGAAGAAAAACTCTATTGAAAATGTACCCCCCCCCTTTTTTAAGAAGAAAAAATATCGATGTATAATTTTTTCTTTTATAAGATAATAGCCAATTAAATAATTATCAAAATAAGTAAAAAAGAAATCTCCAAAAAATTAATTATTTATTATTTTTTTCACATTTTATTTTTCGATTTTCAGAACTTATTTTCTCATAGAAAAGCCACCGTGAAAAATGTTTTTTTGTTTCTATTCATAACTTCGGTCTTTTATCTCATTATTTATACTGTAATTAGTACCAAAAATGACCAACTCACAAAACTGTTACGCCCCCAACATAAGGGGGGGGGGTTCAAAATTAAGTGACCTGAAAAAAATGAGAAAGTTTTGAAATAAAATAAATAATGCATTTTAAAGATCATTTATTGATAAATAAACACTGAAAGTTTCATTAAAATCCGATAATTTCCTGATTTTTGGTAAATTATTTTTGTCAAAAACACATTTTAGGCTCAATTTGCCAGTACCTAGCATGATAAATTGACTTTATGTCAAATTCTTCTTATACAGAGGGGTTGGTATATATATATATATATATATATATATATATAGATCTTTGAACTTTTTTTAATACAAGCAAAGACCACCAGCAACAAATACTATCAAACAAGAAACCTGAAGGACCTCTTTAAAAATACAAACCCTAAAGACTTTTTCAACAAAACATAACTGATATATGTGGGTTAAGGGATATATTATGAAGTTGGTAATTGGTATATTATCGCAGTAGTAGTTGGTGCGTCGAATAACAGTACGTCTTCCGAGCAGTCGTAGTGTAGTCTGGTGAGTAAGTTTAGGCTTAGGTGTTTGTACTACCAGTGTTGAATATTTATAGATGACACTGTCAAATAAGATTATAGCGAGGGGGCACCAAGGTATTTACATATTCATTACATCAATAACCAAATATCTCCACAGAACCACTACTTTAAAGACTGAAATCCAAAATAACCTTTTCTGGCATTAAATGACCCATAGAGGTTTATATGCCATTAAACAAAACTCAAACTGAAACTCATGTTAAGACATAGCAAAAATGGATTTGTTCAAATTTACCCAAAAGTTTCAAGCTTGGCACTTATCGGATTTTATAAGAGGATTTGTTGATTAGATTTTACAGCATGTCAACCCATGTTGGGTTATTTTATACAAAAAATGTTTTCCTGATAGATTCAAACCTGTTAAACTCAGCTTAAGAGATTAATCTTGTGTTACATCATGTTCGTAAATATATTTATATATATATATATATATATATATATATATATATATTTGAAGTTAAGTAAACAAACAAATGTGTTTATTTTTATATGGCTTTAAGCCGACAATTTTTGGAGGATATGTGCTTAATTGAAGTCATACCTAAATTTTGAAAATTAATTAGTTGATAATTAATGAATTCAGGTGGGCATATACGTTCAAATGTAAGGCTAAACAAATCGAGAAAATGTCAATCCCTGAATAGGTCGAAATGTAAATTCAGGGATTGATATTTTCTCGATTTATCGATTTCTCGATTCGTTTAGCCTTACATTTAAACATATATGCCCTCCTAAATTCATTAATTATTAACTAATTAATTTAAAAAAATTAGGTATGACTTCATTTAAGCACATATCCTCCAAAAAAAAAAATAATAATATATATATATATATATATATATATATATATATATATAAAGTGTTGATATTGGTCCAACGGGAAAAAATTAAATATTTTATAAAAAAGGTCTGCAAAATGGATTATGTCTTTTTTTTTTAATTTTTATTATTATCTTACATTTGTGACACGTGTTTCAGACCTTCTGTTATCTTCTTCAGGCATTAATTAACCATATTCTGTCTGAGAAAATATAGTTAATTAATACCTGAAGAAGATATCAGAAGATCTAAAACACGTGTCGCAAATGTAAAAAAATAATAAAAATTTAAAAAAATAAACATAATCTATTTTGCAGACCTTCTTTTTTATAAAATATACATATATATATATTATTGATATTTTTGAAGGCAATTACAATGCATATATCGTATAAAATTCAATAATTATTGAAAATAATCAAGACAAGCAAATTTTTTTTGTATTGATTATTTCCAATAATTATCAAATTTATACGATAAATGCATTGTAATTGCCTTCAAAAATACTAATAATATACTTTAGTTAACAATGCCTCTAAAATAAATTACCAAATACTATATGTATATATATAAATAATATATATATATATATATATATATATATATATATGTGGGGGGTCAAATGAGGAAATCAATAGTAAATGTAAAATAATAATTAAAATTAAAATTTGAAAAATATAATCCATTTTGCGAACCTTCTTTTTTATAAAATATACACACATATATACATATATATATATATATATATATAAAGATAAATCTAATGAGTCAGATGAACCTACTATTAGTTTTGCTTAATGCTCTTCAGGGCTAAGAGTCAGATCTTAGCCCTGAAGAGTATTAAGCAAAACTAATAGTAGGTTCATCTGACTCATTAGATTTATCTTTATTATTTGCTCTACTTAGGTATTGAGCACTTTTTACTTATTAGCTATTCTCCTAGCGGTTATATGAATATATATATATATATATATATATATATATCTTATATATATATATTGTACATATAAAATTGTTTTTTCTTTTGGCCAAATACTGTACCAATAGATTATTTTTTGTTGGTACGACTATCTTGGTCTTTTCTTTTTTTCAGAAATTTTTTTCTCCCCGGTTGATGTTTGGTAGTATATTTTTACAATCAAACTATTTGCTGGTTTTTTTCTCACCGCAAGGATTTACCAACACGCTTGGAATATTAAATATATATATATGTATATACATATATATATGTATATATATATATATATATATATATATATGGGTGTCAAATGAGGAAATCCGACAGTATGTG
>CM042171.1:52261170-52267510 GCA_023376005.1 Doryteuthis pealeii | reverse complement strand
CGCATTAAATATCACCGTCTTTTTTTTGGTGGGGGGAAGTGCAAAAATTATGAAGATTTCATTTATATTCAAAGATAATATTTAACGACACACCTCCTCACATCACTACCATAGAAATAGCATTAACATCTGCTTAGAAATGTCGCAGCATTTGTAAATCTCAAAAGTAAACAAATAAATACACCAGGTGTGTTTTTTTTTTTTTTTGCCCTCCTTTACCATTAGGTGACTCTGGGTAGTCCTTCTAGTATAACATAAATACAATTTTTATGCCATTGTAACACAGCAAAAAGGGACACTTGGTGTATCATGTTGCCTCCCCGACCCCCACCCGACACCCAACCAAGCACCACCCCCACTTTTACACGGTCACCCCCACCACGCATGACTCCACCTTGTGCTTACTCTATCATCTCATCGACCCACCCACCTTCCAACTGACTCATCTTGCTCGCGTCTCCTATCCTACTTCCTCCTCGAGCCCAGACAACTGATGTCCAATGGGGACCGCAATTATCAGTGTGGAGGAGCCGCACCACCACCCCTTAACTCTGCTTTAAATATTGATGACAGGCACTATTCACTTGAGCCTTCGCCAAGACTTCGCACACTTCCCCCAATCCTCCCTCTGGTAAACTCTGTTGAAAATACCCAACCCACCCACAACCGGTCGAGCCCTTGCGACAGTACCACCGCCAGCGACAACTCCTTTACTTTCCAAGGATCGAAAAATTAGGTTTACCTTTTGATAATCCCAATTCACATGCCAAAATCATTAGTAATAAATAGAATAGTTACTGTGAAGAGTTGAATAATGTTACATATTATGTGGTAGCAATGGGATTGTTAACCAGACCCTGTATGTGAAATTCAAGGGGGGCCAAGTGGATAAAATCCAAGTCTCCCGTTGGTAACCCTGAACCCCGAAGAGTGCAAATCTCACACCGTCACGTGATTTAGAAGAGTTTAGATTTATTTCACCTGAACGTTTGAGCAAAGAGGATGCCTATCTAATCTGCTGGGTTGTTAAACTCCCCGTGCGGTGATCAAGAATGGAGTAATAAAATCTGAATCAAGAAATAAAAGTCTTGTGAGTCTGAATTAATTGCATGACTAAAAAAGTTAGCCCTTAGAAAGATGCAAGTAGTCTACTCAGATCTCTGTCTCTGTCCTCTCTCTCTATATATATAAATATATCACCCGAGTTTAACTCTCTCATGTATGAAAATAACCCACAATATACGATGTATGTATACAGAATATATAAACAACAATAATGGCTTGAAAAAAAAAAAAAAAAAAAGACCAGCATTTAATTAATAACCCATAAAAAGAGTTGATATACTATTAAACAAATAAGCCAACTAACCGCAAAAGATTAATTTGATCTACACATTGTTTTAACATAGAAGGTGCTTGCCTCGGTCTATCCCGTCCTCACTCCCACGCACGTCAACGCGCTATCCCTTCTGGTGTGAGGCCATTTGCATTTCACACATATCACTAATATCCTTCGGAAAGATATGCATCGCCCACCCTATCTCGCTCCCTTGCAGCTATGGGGTATATAGTAGGGCAGACTGGGGCTCTTTAGACATTGGTTAGGCCCAGGGTGCGGTACGGAGACCACGGCAACACCCACTTCTCCAATACACACACTCTGCTTTCAACACCTCTCTCCGCCTTCATATGTAGTATATAGCAAACCTTTAGAGTTTGTAAGCTTCCTTGTTATGATGACAGTAGGCATGTTCTTGCACATTAAGAAATATACCGCGATTACTCAGACTTAAACAGTATGGTCTATCACATCACTTAGATAGTAAATTATTCGATATACAAGAAAAATTGTGGACTATGGCTTGAGGCATACGGAAGGAGAGTGAGAGATAGGAGAATAGTTATGCGCGATAGACAATAAAGTGTTATAATTATCAGGAGAGTAAACAGAGAAACACATTACAATCGGGGCTAAGCTCTGAGTTATATAACACACTCACTGATATATCATGTTCAACCACCAAGAAGGAAATCATTCTTTTGTAACATAGGAGCATATGTAGTCTTTATGAGTGAGTACCTCTAAGTCGAAGAATTAAACGTGTCATGATGTAAATTAATTATATTTAGGTGTTTTTTATTAGTTAATTTATACCAAAAATATGAATTTTAATTCACCTACCCCCTGATAACTACTTAATTTCCAATCTATTATATTAATAAGAACTAAAGATTGTAAAAAGTGAGTAAAGTCGAGAGCACTATTACTATCTTCCGAGCGTCTGCCAGAATTGAGTGAATATGATAGAATAGATAGTGAGAACACTAATGTAAAATTGAAAAACACGTGAACGGTTCACACACTAAACACACGTAGATTATTATATATTTATTACATGGAATGATGCTATAGATGGAGCGCTGCCCTAAAGTTGTTTCAGTCGTAATATTATTCTAGTATTTGGTTAGTGTAGTCCTTTCTTTGTCAGTTGGGCTCTTTTGTTTGAGTTAGTATATATAAGTGAAAAAGTAATTATTTTATATCAAACAGAATAATAAGAAGAACCACTGAGTGACACAGCTGTTTCTATTAAGGTTGAGTATTAGTTTGTATTTTATAAAAATAGTTTGTGTAGATAGTGGAAATTATTAATAGAGTGCATTTAGCTAAATCGTTGATGATAGCTAATATTTAAACGCTGGATAACAACACACACAACAACTGCTAAGAGAATAGATATTGAGTGTCATACAAATCCTAAGTTGGTTATATTCATAGAAACTCACCGTTTATGACTGCCACGTTTGATAATATTTATTTTGTTCTCAATGAGTTACTATAAAAGAATTCTAGCTTATCTTACTTATGCGCAACACATGTGTATTTCCTTGATTTCTGAGAGAAAACTCTCTGTTTGTTACATATCGAGGAACTTGCATTAATACATTGTTGGCTACCTTACACCTTAGCCTGGTTGGTTGCATTTTGGTATTTATTAGAGCGTGCGATAGTGTGTTCTAGTCCTCCTATTTGGGTTATTCGTAGTGAACCTCAAGAAGCGAGAAACGAACGAAATTTATGTATTATATCATTATATCTTGTTGGGTATTATATCCAAAAATATTTTTAAAAACACTCACTAAATTCATGTTTAAACACTCATTTTATATAACTCTATTTTTTTCTATTTATAGTCCACTATATAGAGTGGTGAATCATACTAACTAAGGTTATACACCCCAACCACAAACCACACACATAATAATATACACATGAATAAGATAAAAGGTATTAAGTCGGTTATATTATTTTGTGAAGTTGGAGAACATTGCAATTACGAGTAGTGCCGTATCCACAGATACACCACCTAAATTTATGATTTATTTTGGGTGGCTATGTCAACATTGCAGCTTTTATTCTTATCTACTTCAATGCCAACTCCCATAAATCAATATACTATTTCTGCACTGCAGTTATTTTCCAAAGCAATTATATGGAGTCTTCTTTACACCTATGATAAGGAATTGCCTAGCCAAGAAACCAAACGGTTGTAATGACATAGTTCACAACCTAAATATGACCAAAATAAAAGAGCAGAGGAAGTCTCTATACTCTCTCTATTGAATGATATATTGTATCATCTATTGTGATTGACTTATTTAATCATCTAGAGAGTAGTAACTCACTAGACTAGATTCCTCACTAGATCTTGATTGCTTTCTCATTCGTAGAGTAACGGACTGTAAATCAACATGGGAGGATCTTTATACCCTAAGCGCCTGATTTTCCTGTGAGAGGCTGTGAGAGTGAGCAGGCTGACCTCTCTAGTCTTAGAAGCATCAGAGGAGGAGGCATCATATAATGAAATGTAACATAAGTTATTATAATGCGCCTAGGATACGTAATGAATTACTTTCTATCGTAATGGTATGACCAAACAGAAGATAACTAAAGTAATTAAAGTTGAGTGCACTCAGTGGTATTTTATTATATAGAAAGGAAGCATACTATCTAGAACTTAATACTACAATGTTGATTATTAATTAAAAATACGGCTCCATCCATGGACCAAGCCCATCATTTTGGTTAAAAGATCGCGAGACACATCAGGAATGATAATTTGATATTGAGATATATTAAGAGAGATAGAGATAGTAGTAAGAGATGAAGTGAGATGAGAGGATCAGAGAGAGGCAGTAAGAGAGATGAAGAGCGGCAGATATTACAGCAGAAAAACATACGGGCTGATTTATGTGATGTTATATAACTCATTTAAGATCTTTGTAAGAGAGCGAGGAGAGTAGAGTGGTAGGAGGTACGAGATAAGAGAGGAAATAATAAATATAACTAGTAGACAAAAGGCCAAGTATTAGTATACCGAAAATGAAGAAGTTCAATACTAAGGAGTATCGGATTTGAGGTAGAGAGTAGAGGGATAAGAGAGAGAAACGCTTGAGCGCAGGAGATCAGCTGTAGGAGAAAGTCAGGTAAATACGAGAGAGAAGATGCAGACGCCACGGGAGAGAGACGTATGAGTAAGATGATACAAAGCAACTAAGAGATGCTTTGATGAGGAAAGAGTCCTAAATAAGGTGCCAAAAAGGAAAAAAAAATGAGTCATCGAAGAAAGTACACAAAGATAAGCAAAGAAATTGAGATAAATAATCACACGCAGATTAATCGAATTGTTAGTGAGATGCAACTTATAAATGATAAAGAATAAATAAGGAAAAGGAAAGAAAAAAAAGGAAATAAAAAAAGGAAAAAAAAACAACAAACAAAAAAAAACAAAAACTAAACCCAGCTGCTTTTAAATTAATATAAATGAATATAAAAATATATTACACCTAAAAATCCCAAAAAGAGTTATAATAAAATAGCAAAGGGATTGCATAATAAACATAATCATTGAGAGGAGTATTATATAAAAACACACAATTAAGTCTAAAAAAAAAAAGACCCTAAGTAATTTTATGCATTATCTATTTTTATTCATCTTTGTTACTAACAAGCATTTTGTCTATCGCCTTTTCAATGTTGGTAGCTTATATTAATTAAGATTGGAATTGCTTCACTCGGCGAAAAGCTTGCTCAAAAAATAAACTCACATTATGTAGATAATTAATTCATTATATGTGCGTTTTCAAGTGAATTGGCCTTTCAATATATTAGAACATTAAAGCAAATGACTTATTTTAATAATTATCAACTGATTTAGTAAATGTACGAGCATTAGTAAGATATTTATTTAGGCGTGAGTGGCTATTGAGGAATGAAAGAAGTAAGGAGAAGCAATAAAAAAGAAAAACAACAGTTCGCGCAAGTCATTAAATAAAGCTTTTTTGAAGCATTTTCTAGGAAAAACATTATATATATGAAACACAAATAGAGATAACACCGTAGGAAAAGAAATAAAAACAAACACACACTATAAAATAAAATTGTTCTATCGTACATTTTTCCGAATCTATAATGATATTTGTACTAATTATATCCATGTAATATACCACACACATATAAACACTTAATATATATATCGACGAGATACACCATTGTACAATTAATAACATAACACACATTTATCTTGACGTAAAATCTATATACGGAGTATATATATACATTAACTATTATTTTAAATTAATCACACATACATTATATCAGAAATTGTGAGATATCGAACTTTCGTCTAATCTTTTAATAATTACAAACATATAATGTATACATTAAAGGTTTAATCACACTCACCAACCAACACGACTCTCAATAGTAACACAATCACACATATCACTAACACACACAATTATACTTTACATCACAGTAGTAGTATTAATAAAATATATTAATTATAATACAGAGAGTTATATCTATTAATATAAACTATTAAATAGTAACCATATATACCACATGAGAAGTAAGTAACTGTTAAATTGAGTTTATAAAATCTTATAGGTTCCTTTAAGTCAAACTTTACTAGATACGCTATATTTTAAATTTAAATGAGGAAAATGAGAATGTATTTTGTTTTTGTTCTTCCATTGTGATTTTTTCCAGAGTAAATTTTTCTTGATCTTATATATATATATATATATATATATTATATATTTATATATATATATACTAGCAAATGTATGCACCCTCCGGGTGCAAGTATTTAAGTTTTAATGTAATAAAATATTAGATTAATTTAGAAAGGCTAATGAAACTAAATAAGAATGCAGATAAAAAGATTTGAAACTGAGGGTGTAAAATCAAAAAATAGAACAACTGAAACTTACTCTTCCCCCACTCCGTCTTTTCATTGCTAAATAATCCTAATTTAACTATTTAGTTAAAATAGGA
>CM042171.1:52241170-52256170 GCA_023376005.1 Doryteuthis pealeii | reverse complement strand
CTCCACAGCTGGAGAAAACAGTGATGTTGTGCAACGGTTACGGGGGAGTGATATTTGAAAAAACGTAATTTTTAATTTATAAGTAATATTATTTACTTTATTCTCTTTATTTTCTTTCTTTATTTATTTATTTATCCTTTCAACATATATATATAATATATATATATATATATATATATATATATAGATAGATAGATAGATAGATAGATAGATATAGATGTGTATATATATATATATATATATATATATTATATAGTATGAACAAAAAGTAATAAGACAAACAGGAATATTTTTTATATATGTTATTTATTCTCAACTAGTTTCGACCTTAGGTCATCGTCAGGAGAAAATTTCTTATTTGAAAAAATTGTTTTTAGATTTTTTGAAAGGGAGGATTATGGAAGAACTATAAAAATTGGAGTATTTTTGAGGGTTTGACATGCTATTAAAATCCGGGTAGAAGAGTGTGTTAGTAATAGCAAGTCCATCTGTTCCGTGAAAAACCTCTTTGAGGTGGGTTATTTTTTGAATGCTCTTATATATGTGAGGGAGGGGATAAATAAGGGGAAATTAATCCGACAGTATGTGGAGAAAGGTAGACAAACACGGGATGTTGTTGAAAATGGATGTTTATTGTAGTGGTGTCAATGTTGTAATGTTTCGGTCTGTTAGACCTTCTTCAGGACCTTAGGAATATAGTTCTTGCTTCAATGGTGGACATTTTCATATTCACGACCTCCTAATTCACCAGTATGAAAGTGTTCACCATTGAAGGAAGAACTCAATCTAAAGTCCTGAAGAAGGTCTAACAGACCGAAACATTACAACATTGACACCACTACAATAAACATCTATTTTCTACAACATCACGATTTTGTCTATCTTTCTCCACACACACACACACAACACACACACACACATATATATATATATATATATATATATATATATATATATATTATCACGCAGATTAACATTACACTTATCTGATTCCAGCTCCATTAATCAACACCTTAAAACACATTCATGCCCCCCTCTCTACCTATCGCAAAATTCTAACAGAAAATACACGCACACTACCTAAAGAAAAAAAACAAACAAAAACTTCAAATAATTGAAGCTTTATAAATCAAACAAAAAAACCTACCTTAAACAAAATAAACTTTGAAATAAGTCAACATATTCTCAAATGCTTATAATCTTCCGCCTATCCTCCTTCCATTATACCCCTCCCCTTCTCAAAACTTGTGCACCCCTTCCCACATAAAATCACTTCTGCATCGCTCGCTCGAACCACTACCATTCCTACAACCTCCCACTACCAATTGTTATTACCTCCCACTTCTAATTCCTTGCTACTACTCGTTCTCGTTAAAAACGAGACACGAAATCATACCATCGTTTCCTACCTGAGGATGGCAAATTGTATTGCCGAAAGCGCTCGTTTTGAAACCTTTGGTGGACTATTACACCAGTTAAACCCCGACACCAAAAAGATGGCTCGAAAATTTGAAAGGATCAACCAAAAACTTGTCCGACAAGAATTGTCTGTACAGTTCAACAAAACTTGTATAAAAGAAAAAAATGCTGCCAAAATACACTTATATATATATATATATATATATATATATATATATATATATATATATATATATACTAGGGACTGGTAAACGGAGCCTAAAATGCGTTTTTGACAAAATGACTTTAGCCCCTCCCCTACAGAAAATAATTTACCAAAATTCAGGAAATTATCGGATTTTAATGAAATTTTCAGTATTTATGTATCAATAAATGATCTTTATAATGCATTATTTATTTTATTTCAAAACTTTCTCATTTTTTTCAGGTTGCTTAATTTTGACCCCCCTTATGTTGGGGGCGTAAAATGTTTTGCAAGTTGATCATTTTTTATACTAATTACAGTATAAATAAAGACCGAAGTTATGAATAGAAACAAAAACATTTGTTTTACGGTGGCTTTTCTATGAGAAAATAAGTACCAAAAATCGAAAAATAAAATGTAAAAACATAATAAATAATTAATTTTTTGGAGATTACTTTTTTACTCATTTCGATAATTATTCAATTGGCTATTATTTTATAAAAGAAAAAATTATACATCAATGTTTTTTCTGCTTAAAAGGGGGACGGGGTACATTTTCAATCGAGTTTTTCTTCAAAACTTATTACTTTTTGACGCCTAAAATAAGTTTTGCATTAAGTAGATATTTATTTTTAGAATCTAAAAATATAAGATTTTAAACTGAACGTCAGGCTTTTCATATTTTAAATGAATTTTATATATTAATTTTTCATAGCAAAAATACTAAATTAAAGTTTTGAAATAAAATAACTATTGCATTATAAAATTCAGTAATTGTTAAATCAATACTGAAAATTTTATTAAAATCGGATAATTACATGATTTTTTGTAAAATCTTTTGCAAACGCATTTTTACTGTAACATTCTTACAGTAAAATTTTACTGTAACATTCTTACAGTAAAATTGTAAACAAGCACTTAAAAACATCGAAAACGAGGCTGACTGGTTGATATCGTCGAAATTGAGCAAAACAAATACTTTTAAATGTATTAAAAATAAACTGCATATGTAATGATATTTTTCTTTTTTTAATGATGGTTATTATGTTACTACTTATCGATTTAGACAAAATTTGACTTTAAATAATAAATTTAATTATTTCTAATTCGCTTTTAAAATTCCTAGCAGACGACAAAATCGTCTATGCCTAATATATATATATATATATATATATATATATATATATATATATATATATATATATATATATATATATATATATATATATATATATATATAGCGACACATTCGAAACACATATCATACTCAGGTTCCCTAAGTTATAGAGATGAGTCAGGTGAACAATAAGCAATGACTCAATTTCTATGATTAACTATTTAAGTCAGTTATTTTTCCCAACTGACCCTGGATATGGACACATCCATTATTGATGGACAACAAACTCTCTGAAAGGGAAACTCCAATTAATGATACATAAAAAAAATCTGTGGCCAGTAAATAACAATAATTATGAATTGAATGTTACTACACAAGGGCAGTAAAAAAAAAGGGGACATTTATTGAAAGAACAAAAGGAACGAATAACTAGATAAATAGCTGGTGTTCATATCGTGCTGATAGTGGGGGAGGGGTTCCACCTAGACTAGATCTGCGACAAACAGGAAGGTGGGATTATCATTTGGAATTGGGATTACTTTTCGGATCGCTTCGATGACTTCACATATTTTTTATTACGTATATATATATATATATATATATATATATATATATATATATATATATATATATATGTGTGTGTGTGTGTGTGTGTGTGTGTGTGTGTGTGTGTGTGAGAATGGGAAATGAATCCGACAATATGAGGAAAAAAGGAGTAAAGAAAAGAAATGTAGATGGATAAAAATGAATTTTATCGATATCACTTTTAATCGATATCACTTACACATGCGTTTCGGTCTGTTAATCAAAATGTATACGGATTTACATTATTATTATTATTAAAATAATCAGATGGAGTTGAAATGATGATGATAATAATAATAGGAAAAATGCATAAAATGTTCCGTACACAGATTTTGCCGACCTTCTTCAGAGTAGTATATATTTTTTTTTGAACTCAGGTTGACAAGTCCATTTCTTACGACTCTAACTGTTACACCACGCGCATCCACACCTTTCTTGTTTTGGAGGCGTGTGGTTAAATGGTTAGAATCGTAGGAAATGGACTCGTCAACTCGAGTTCAATTCCTGGACGAAGCTGTTGGCATTTCATGTGGCGCTAATACCCTAGGGAAAGGTATGAATCCAATCCTCCCTCCAGCTATGGGTAAATAGCAGGGCAGACTGGACTCTTTAACCATGGCTAGGTAACCAGTCTTGGAGAAGGAGAGCTCTGAATTCAAACCTGTTAAACTCCGCTTAAGAAATTGACCTTGTGTCACATCCTTCTTGTGTGGAGGGGTTGGTATATATATATTTTTTTGTTCTGTAGGTGAGGTGTAATTTGGCTCGGTGACATCTGTAATGGGAGAGAAGGATGAGTTAGAAGGAAAATAATGGAGAAGAAGGGGTGAGAGAGAGAGGGGAAGAGAGAGAGGGGAAGAGAGAGAGAGAGGGGAAGAGAGAGGTTAAATGAAGACAAAGTTTTGAGAGAAGATAAAGAGAACTTAAGAGAGGGAGAAGAGAGGTTAGATAGAGAAAAAAAGGGTGGGAAGAGGAGTAGAAATAAGAATAATCCAAATAATCCAAATTATCAAGCCTCATCTCAAAAATTCTGAGAAATAGTGTAGATAACAATAAAGACGAGGACAATAGTCTGAATAATCTAAATAATCTAAATTATCAAGCCTCATCTCAAACATTAAGAGAAATAGTGTAGATAACAATAAAGACGAGGACAATAGTCTGAATAATCCAAATAATCCAAATTATCAAGCCTCATCTTAAAAATTCTGAAAAATTGTGTAAATAACAATAAAGACGAGGACAATAGTCTTAATAATCCAAATAATCCACATTTTCAAACCTCATTTAAAGACTTCAGAGAAACAGTGTAGATAACAATAAGGACGAGGACAATTATCCGAATAATCCAAATAATACTAATCATCAAGCCTCACCTCAAAAATTCAGTGAAATAGTGTAGATAACAATAAAGATGAGGATAATAGTCTGAATAATCCAAATAATACTAATTATCAAGCCTCATCTAAAAAATTCAGAGAAATAGTGTAGATAACAATAAAGACGAGGACAATAGTCTGAATAATCCAAATAATACAAATCATCAAGCCTCATCTCAAAAATTTAGAGAAATAGAATTTAAATCGTATTTTTTAACATTTCAATGAAGTAGTACTTTGGCTTAAAATTTGAAATGTTAAAAAATACGATTTATATTCTATTTTTTTGCCTCAATTATTCAAAAGTGGTTTATGTAACTATATCATTAAGCAATAGTCTTGTTACAGATCACATATTCATTATGGGCCAAAATGTCAGAAATAAGAATACATAAATTAATGAATAATAAGGACTGAAACGTATCAAACCAAATGTATACTCACGCTATAAGGATCGTTTTCTCTGTTCTTAGCTCGAAATTTGTTTCTACTTTTTATTGCGCGTTCCCATTGCATAAAACAATTGGCCATGTTTTTTATTGTTTACCTAACTGTGCAAATTGTGTGTGTCCGAGTGGATTGTTTGAAGTTTTTCGAGAACTGATTAGATGGGACCCTGGCTCTCGTTGACGGACGCAAAAGATGAGGAGGAAGAGAAGGGGAATATGTATAAATAGTTATAGCTTCTGGCGGTGAGGACATGGAAAATTTGGGATGGGGAATAATGAATGAATGAGCGAATGAAAGGAGAAATGGAAGGAAAAGAATGAAGAAGATAAGAAATAATTGACCAGAAAGAAAGATTGTTGTGTTTAAAAGAAAAAAAAAAGAAGGAAAATGAAAGAAAGTGCAAAATGAAAAAAAAGAAATAATTGACCAGAAAGAAAGTTGTTTTTTTTTAGAAAAAGAAAGAAAATGAAAGAAAGTGAAAAATGAAGAAATTAAAGAAAAAGAAAGAGATTTTTTTTAAAAGAAAGAAGGAAAATGAAATAAAGTGGAAAATGAAAAAAGAAATAATTGACCAGAAAGAAAGATTTTAAAAAAAAAAGAAAAGAAAATGAAAGAAAGTGAAAAATGAAGAAATTGAATAATTGTCAAGAAAGAGATTTTTTTTAAAAGAAAGAAGGAAAATGAAAGAAGGTGGAAAATGAAAAAAGAAATAATTGACCAGAAAGAAAGATTTTTTTTAGAAAAAAGAAAGAAAATGAAAGAAAGTAAAAATGAAGAAAAGAAATAATTGACCAGAAAGAGATATTTTTTTTAAATGAAAGAAAATGAAAGAAAGTGGAAAATGAAGGAAAGAAATAATTGACCAGAAAGAGATATTTTTTTTAAATGAAAGAAAATGAAAGAAAGTGGAAAATGAAGAAAAGAAATAATTGACTAGAAAGAGATATTTTTTTTAAATGAAAGAAAATGAAAGAAAGTGGAAAATGAAGGAAAGAAATAATTGACCAGAAATATTTTTAAAAAAGAAAAAGCAAAACTGAAATAAAGAAGAAAAAAAGAATCAAATAGAAAGGAATTATTTTTTTATAAAAAGCAAAATGAAAGAAAGAAAGAAGGAAAATTAAACCAAAAAATAAATAAATGAAAGAAAGAAAGAAAAAAAGGATCAAGATGAACGAAAATTTTTGAAAGAGAAAAAATTTTGAAAAAAAAAATCTTTAGAAAGATGAAAGAAGAAAGAAATAATATTTTAAAATAGAAAAAAAAATGAAAGGAAGAAGAAAAAAAAGAAAGAAAGAAAAAAAAGAAAATCATTTTTAAATAAATGAAAGAAAAGAAAAAAGAATTGAACAGAAAAATTTTTAAAAAGAAACATTTTTAGACAGAAGAAAAAAGAAAGAAATAATATTTTAAAATAGAAGAAAAAATGAAAGGAAGAAGAAAAAAAAGAAAGAAAGAAAATTATTTTTTTAAATAAATGAAAGAAAAGAAAAACGAAAGAATTGAACAGAAAGAGAAAATTTTTTAAATTAAAAGAGAAGAAAAAAAGAAATTGAACTGAATTTACTTCTGTGCAATTCTTGTTTTTTTTTGTTTTTTTTTCTTACATTTTTTCTTAAATTAGAAAAAAAGAAGAAAATGATAGACAGAAGAAAAAAGAAAGAATTGAACAGAAAAAAAGATATTTTTAAATGAAAGAAATATAGAAAAAAAAATCAAACAGAAAGAAAGATTTTTTTTAAAAGAATAAATGAAAAAAACATGAAAAAAAAACATGAAAAATGAAATAATAAATAGGAAAAATGAGTGGAATGAAAATGAAAAAGGAATATAATAAAAAAAATATAAAAGAAAAATGAAAAAACTCAAAATGATTTAAAGGAAAAGAAATAAAAAATGAGAAATAAATAAATGTATTAAAGAAATAAATAAGAAATATGTAAAAAGATGAATGAATGATTGAATGAAAAGGAAGTAAAAGAAAATGAATAAAAGACAAATGAAGTTAATGAAAAAATGAATTTTTTTGAAAGTTTGTCCAAGTGAGGATTATGTTAAAGTAAAACAATCCCAAAAAATTTGAGCTTCCAATTCCAAAAATTGGTGGAGTTATGTCAATTTTAAGCTCTCCAAATTTGATAGAGGTCATGAAAAATGACCTTAATGAAGAGACAGTGAGAATTCATGAAATAGTAAAGAAAAATAAAAGAAGGGAAAATAACGTAGGTGCAATATATATATATTTTTTTTGCTGGAATGGCGTACCGAAGGCTGCATTATTGGTAGAGTGCTCAATATAAAATAGAGCTGTTATATAATATAATAAGATAAATATATATAGGTTTTACATATCTATTTATTATTTGTAACATCTTCACCTGATGATTGCATCGCATGAAACCAATATGGTCGTGAATGTTCCATTGTCACCTAATAAATAGATATGTAAAACCTTTATATATTTATTTTTAGTAAATCATATTATATATATATATATATATATATATAAGGGAGAGAGGGGGGGAGCGAGAGAGAGGGGGAGCGAGAGAGAGAGAGAAAGAGAGAGAGAGAGAGCAAGAGAGGAGAGCAAGAGAGAATGAGAGCAAGAGAGAAAAGTATATATATATATATATATATATATATATATATATATATATATATATATATATATATCCTTTCTTATTCTCAATTCCTCTTCCTCGTCTTATTATCTCATCTCTCTCTTGGTCTAATTTCTCATTCTTTTTCTTCACTTACTCTTACTTTCTTTAATTCCACTCATTTCTCTATCTGCCTCTCTCTCTCTCTCTCTCTCTCTCTCTCTCTCTCTATATATATATATATATATATATATATATATATATATATATATATATATATATGAGGAGAAGGGGGTTGGAATGAATCCGTCAGAATGAGGTAACATATAAGGAATGAAAGAACAAAACTCAGACAAAAATGTGTAGTATATTTCGCTGGAGTTTTGAACCCGGCTTCATCGGCTTTTTTAAAAGCTGAAGACGCCGAGTTCAAACTCCAACGAAATATACTACACATTTTTGTCTGAGTTTTGTTCTTTCATTCCTCATATATTACCTCATATATATATATATATATATATATATATATATATATATATATATATATATATATATATATATATATATACAAATTCCATCTTTATTGAAAAAAGGAAAAGACTGGAATGAAAAAAGAGAAGAATGAATCTGAAAAAGAAAATGAGTGAAAAATATTCATTTATTTTTCACTCATTTTCTTTTTCAGATTCATTCTTCTCTTAAGAGAGAAAGAAAGAGAGGGGACAGCAATACAAAAAGAAACAAAACCAAGAACATCTCAAAGTGTGTATATATATATATATATATATATATATATATAGAGAGAGAGAGAGAGAGAGAGAGAGAGAGAAAGAGACAGACAGACAGACAGACAGACAGAGACAGACAGACAGACAGACAGACAGAGACAGAGAGACAGAGACAGAGAGGAGAGAGAGGAGAGCGAGAGACAGAGAGAAAGAGAGACAGAGAGAGAGAGGAGAGCAAGAGAGAAGGGGAGTAAAAGAGAGAGCAGGCGATAGGAAAGCATATATATATATATATATATATCCTTTCTTATTCTCAATTCCTCTTCCTCATCTTATTATCTCATCTCTCTCTTGGTCTAATTTCTCATTCTTTTTTTCATTTACTTTTACTTACTTTCTTTCCACTCATCTCTCTCTCTCCCTCTCTCTCTCTCTCTCTCTCTCTCTATATATATATATATATATATATATATATATATATATATATATATCCTTTCTTATTCTCAATTCCTCTTCCTCATCTTATTATCTCATCTCTCTCTTGGTCTAATTTCTCATTCTTTTTTTTCATTTACTTTACTTACTTTCTTTCCTTCCACTCATCTCTCTCTCTCTCTCTCGCTCTCTCTCTCTCTCTATATATATATATATATATATATATAAGAACCACATAGGCAAATTTGGTATCCATGACATAAAAAAAGGCCATTGCCATGGATGACCTCCTTGAAGACATTTTTGAGGACATCCAAAATGCAATCACAGACAACAATCTTACACAAGAATTCTCATCTTTAAGAGTGCTATATTCCGAAATGTTTTCTTTCGGGCGCTATTTCTGCCAATGTCTTTGGTCATTGTCAAATCATTTTCTTCATGTTGTCTTTCTGTGGGCAACTCGCAGACTTCTTGGGTCTTTTTTTTTTTTTTCTTATTCCTTCCACTTTTCATTCTTGCTTTTTTTTTTTTTTTTTTTTGCTATTCTAAATCACATTGATTCGTCTCTTTTTTATTATTATTTCTTCCTCTTTGTTCTTTTCTTTTTTCTTTTTCTTCTTCTTCTTTTTCTTCACAATTTCAGGATTTCTCCTCGTCCACCCACCCCCGCGCTCACCCCACTGCCCAATGATATTAAGAAGTCATATTTTTGGACTTGCTCCCAGTTCCATTCGGGTCGTAATTTCCACTTTTACCAATTTTTTTTTTTTTTTTAGTCAACTCTACTTATATGGCTTTTATCATGATATTGTTTCTTTTTTGTTTTGTTTGTTTTGTTTGTTTGTTTGTTATTTCTATCTGTTTATCCATCTATCCACATATATGCTCTCTTGCGCGCGAGTACACCAACGCGTGCTGACACATACACACATACACACACACACGTACGTGTGCGGAAGCGCGGAGTGTAATTTCGTAGGAAATGGATTCAGATACCAGAGTTCAAATCCTGGACGAGACTGATTCCACTTATATGGCTTTTATCATGATATTGTGTTTTTTTTAAGTTTGTTTTCAGTATCTATCTATCTATCTATCCACACACATATATTCTCCCCTCTCTCTCTCTCTCTCTCTCTCTCTCTATATATATATATATATATATATATATATATATATATATATATATATATATATATATACTTTTCAACTTTCTGAAGAACTCTCTGAAGATGGACTTTGTTCCGAAAATATTAAGAGAAAAAAAAAGGAAATAAAGAAAATTTAAATAAATATGTTTATCAACATAAATTTGCATTATTTTGCCTTCAAAAAAAATCGTATTACATTGTATGATTAATGCTTCAAACACACTATAAAAACAAAAAAAAACTTTATATATGTAATATATATATATATATATATATATATATATATATATATATATATATCCACACATATGCTCTCTCTCTATCTATACATCTATCTATCCACACATATGCTCTCTCTCTCTCTTTCTCTCTCTCTCTCTCTCTCTATATATATATATATATATATATATATATATATATATATATATAACACACATATGGTTTCTTTCTCTATCTATATATCTATCCACACATATGCTCTCTCTATATATCTCTCTCCCTCTCCCCCTATCTCTCTCCTCCTCTCTCTCTCTCTCTCTCTATATATATATATATATATATATATATATATATATATATATATATAAATCCACACATATATGCTCTCTCTCTCTCTATCTATATATCTATCTATCTATCCACACATATACTCTCTCTGTCTCTGTCTCTGTCTCTCTCTGTCTCTCTCTGTCTGTCTGTCTCTCTCTCTCTCTCTTGAAGTTAAAACGGTCAAAATACAAAGAATTTTGAAGTGTTCGAAAAATAATTGTTTTTGAATTCGAGAAAGTAGTAATGCTTAGTGACGGTTACGGTAGGAGAATAAAGAATATTCGTGTGTGTGGGGGGGGGGTAAATATGGAAATAAATCCGACAATATTAAGAAATTTGAAAAATGAAGTGTTCCAAAAATAAGATAAATTTATTTATCGACACTTAAATGTTTCGGTTTATTTAAACCTTTATTAGGATATATTATGGGGTGAAGAAATTTTACAAAACATCCATCAATTTCTTCACCCCATAATCTATCCTGATGAAGGTTTAAATAAACCGAAACATTTAAGCGTCAATAAATAAATTCATCTCAATTTTGGAACACTTCGTTTTTCAAATTTCTTAATATATATATATATACATATATATGACTGGTTGACAGAAATACACTTTTATTGCTGTGACCTTATGTTCTTCTGATATTCACATATTTATATGTGGAGAAAAGTAGACAAACACGGGATGTTATGGAAACTGGATGTTTATTGTCGACGATGCAACGTTTCGGTCATTTAGACCATCATCAGGACCAAAATGACCGAAACGTTGCATCGTCGACAATAAACATCCAGTTTCCACAACATCCCCTGTTTGTCTACTTTTCTCCACATATTGTCGCATTAACCTCCTCACATTTCTTCCGTATATTTATATATCTTATTATAATGGAGATTGTGGGTTTGTCTGTCTGTAACCGAAACTATATTACAATACAAGTCACAATTCCTTTTGTTATTTACATCATATTCTCCATGATTTTATTTTTATTTAAACCTCAATTATTAATAAAATTGTTTTACATTACTTACACTGTTGACCATATCTACATACTAATAACATGCAACTATATTTATATATACAACAAAATAGAGGTTTACAGTATGAATGGGAAGGCTAATTTGCATATTGATCTTAAAAAATTGATTTTAATAAATATATGTTTAGTATTATTGATTTCTAATTGTTTGGTTTTATCTTAATGTATATGAGCAAAAATCTCTTCAATAAATCTTAAAAGAAATCCCTTAACAAAAAGAAATAATTGTAATATTATTCTTTACTTCCTATTTTAACTAAACATTAGGAAAAGTTACCAATGAAAGACGGGAGTAACGGAAAATGATGGAAGAGTTAGTTTCAAAGTTGTTCTATTTTTCAATCATACCCCCTCTGTTCCAAATCTTTTTATCTACATTCTTATTCAGTTTCATTAGCCTTTCTAATTTAATATCATATTTATTATAAAATTTAACTAAAATACTTGCACCCGGAGGGTGCATATATTTGCTAGTATATATAAGTGTGTGTATGTATGAGTGTGTATTTTTGTGAATATTTCTATTTGTTTTTGGGTTTTTTCTTCGTTTTGTTTGAAGGGTGTCCTGGTCATGTTGTCGGTAATTTCCATCCTGAGTCAACAGAATGATTCATTGTGAAAAACAAGAAAGAAAAACTTCATTAATTATTATAAGTACAGCCCTAATGCCAGAAAGATATTAAAAGAGTCCAAGAAGAAAATTCTCTTCTAGTTCCGACATTTTTTATTCCTTCTTCTTCTTCTTCTTCTTCTTCTTCTTCTTCTTCTTCTTCTTCTTCTTCTTCTTCTTCTTTCTTGAAGGTAAGTATTGAGTCAAGTGGGACCGAAAGTAGTGACATGTTTTCTTTTGTTTTTATATTTTTTTAATTTATATATTTATTTATTTTTTATTTAACTATTTTTTGTTATCTCTTGTTTTTATGATTGTTGCCATGGACTTCTTTGAGAGAGGAGAGAGAGGAGAGAGATGGGAGAGGGCGAGAGAGAGATATGAGAGAGGAGAGCGAGAGAGAGGAGAGTGAGACAGAGGGAGGAGAGAGAGACAGAGAGGGACAGAGAAACAGAGAGAGAGAGAGAGAGACAGAGACAGAGAGACAGAGGGTGAGAGAGAGAGAGGAGAGTGATAAAGAGAGAGCAAGAGAAAGACAGAAAAGCAAAAGAGAGAGAGAGGAGAGCAAGAGAGAGGAGAGAGAAACAGGGAGAGACAGAGAAACACATAGAGACAGAGAGACAGAAAGACAGAGGCAGATGGCGAGCGAGAGAGAGAGAGAGAGAGGAGAGCAAGAAAGAGAGAGCAAGAGAAAGAGAGGAAAGCAAGAGAGAGAGGGAGAGGAGAGAGCGAGAGAGATAGAAAAAAGAGAGAGACAGAGAGAAACAGAGGCAGAGATCGAGTGAGAGAAGAGAGAGAGAGGAGGAGGAGGAGGAGAGAGAGAGGAGGAAAGGAGAGAGAGCAAGAGAGAGCGAGAGGAGAAAGATAGAGAGGGCGATAGGAGAGAGAGTGAGAGAGAGGAGAGAGAGTAAGAGAGAGAGGAGAGACAGAAAGACAGAGGAGAGCAATATTAAGAGAGACACACACAGAGAGAGACAGAGGCAGAGAGCGAGGGAGAGAAAGAGGAAGAGAGAGCATAGCGAGAGAGAGAGAGTGAGCGAGAGAGAGGAGAGCAAGAGAGAGCGAGCAAGAGAGAGAAGGGAGAGAGAAGGGAGAGACAGATAGAGGCAGAAACCGAGAAAGGGGAGAAGAGAGAGAGAGAGAGAATCAAGATTGTATATAATCGTGCGCACTTGCATAAATGACTATTTTTTTGGTCTTCTTTTTTTTTTCTTTTTCTTTGGTCTTTGCCATTTCGGGCGGTGTGCACAAAATGGCCCAACTGTCTTTGGGCAATGAACTGTGTATTTGCAGCGTGAGAGAGACAGAGACAGAGAGAGAAAGAAAGATAGACATAGACACAGAGAGAGAGACAGAGACAGAGAGAGAAAAAGAGACATAGACAGACAGAGAAAGAGAGAGAGAGAGAGAGGGCGAGAGAGAGGGAGAGAGAGATGTGAAGGTGCATGCGTCTATATTTTATTGCATGCAGTTGATGTGGACATAAGGAAATGAAAATAAAAAAATAAAAAAAACACCAAGGAAAGAAAATGACAATGACACTAAGAAGAAGCAAAAGAAATGAATAAATAAATAATTATCATGATCATAAAACAATGGAAAAGAAGATGAGAGGATGTTGCGGGGGACCAAGATGAGGAAAAAGAAATGTTTCTCTTTTTGAAGGGTTAGGTAAAATTACAATGGTTAGTGTTAGTTAAAGAAAAAGAACAGTATTTCCTTTACATACTCACATACACCAACAAACATTATATATACTAGCAAATATATGCACCCTCCGGGTGCAAGTATTTAAGTTTTAATGCAATAAAATATAATGTTAACTTAGAAAAGCTAATGAAACTAAATAAGATGCCGATAAAAAGATTTGAAACAGAGGGAGGAACAACTAAAACTTGCTTTTTCTTCACTCCCGTCTTTCATTGCTAAATTTTCATAATTTAAATATTTACTTAAATTAAAGAATAGAATTACTGTTAATATTGCTAATGGATTTTTTAAAGATTCATCCTCGAGATTTTTGTTCATATTCATTAAAATAAAACCAAACAATTAGAAATAAATAATACTGAGCACATATTTATTAAAATCAAATTTTTTTATATCAATATGCAAATTAACCTTCCCATTCACACTGCAAACCGCCATTTTTTGTATATATAAATACACTTGCATGTTATTAGTATGTAGATATGGTCTACAGTGGCTTCGGCCTCTGGACCATTGATATAATTAACGGCGTCGATCCCAGGGGGCCATCCCCCCAGGCAACACCTGCCCCCTTGATTTAAAGGGGCAGGGCTGGGTTTATTGCCCAGTGCCTGAGGCGCCCCTCTTGAGGGGGAATGCCGACGGGATCGACGCAATTTTTCACCTGCCACCCCATGAGTCTCGGCTTGTGGGTGGTCCCACGTTAATAGGGACTTTGTGCCTGACCCGTACAAGTGGGGTACGCGGTAAATATCGATATGGTCAACAGTGGCTTCGGCCTCTGGACCATTGATATAATTAACGGCGTCGATCCCAGGGGGCCATCCCCCAGGCAACACCTGCCCCCTCGATTTAAAGGGGTAGGGCTGGGTTTATTGCCCAGTGCCTGAGGCGCCCCCTTGAGGGGGAATGCCGACGGGATCAACGCAATTTTTTCACCTGCCACTCCATGAGCTTCGGTTTGTGGGTGGTCCCACGTTAATAGGGACTTTGTGCCTGACCCGTACAAGTGGGGTACGCGGTAAATATCATGTAGAT
>CM042171.1:52230998-52233498 GCA_023376005.1 Doryteuthis pealeii | reverse complement strand
ACCATCTTGGTCTTCTTCTTGGTAACTTCGTCTTGGTGGTCGGTCGCACTCAACTCATTTCTTCTTCTAGATCAGTCTTGTTACCAAGCCGCTCATTAATCACAAGACCGTGTTATTTTTTCTTAAGCTTTTATTTCCTTAACTATACATTTCATGTAACTAAATATCTGACTAACATAGGGCGCGTATGCAGTGAGCTTCAGCTAAGGCAGAAAGACCTTATCTGCCCGACGTCTAACTGAAAACTGAGGACCAAACCAGGTCCCACGTGACTTCACGTAATTTAGCGGGCTTTCTGTACTATTCCATGGAAAGTCCCGCCCGTGATATGAAAAGGGACATCCCTTTAGAAATACACGGTATTGACAATAATCTTATGCAACCGCATAGATTATGTAACACTTTGTGGGTTATTTAATGCCAAAGTTATCCTTGTAGAAGAACAGTAGTGGTAATATTTAACTATAGCTGATGGGATGGGTGGTTTATAGTCATTATTCCTTGGGGAGTCTTCGACTCTTTTTTGAGTATTAATTTTTGGTTTGATTTTAGCTAATACTCTTATAGCCAAGCAATGTTTGTCTAACAAGATAAAGGATCTATATGATAATACTCGTGTTCGGTAATTTATGAGGAAGTGCGTCCCGGTCTCCGGCCTCAAAGATTGCTACCCGGTGACTATCAAAATAACGCCCCAGCTCAGTCTATTCCAAACTATCCATCTTCATATCTATCTATCTCAATTTGTTCATATTTATCTATATTACTTTAAATACTAAGATTTTTTTAAATTCATGTTTGTTTAATGTCTTGTTTTTATTTCTCTGAATGTTTGAGATGAGGCTTGAAGATTAGTATTATGTGCATTATTCGGACTATTGTCCCCATCTTCATTGTTATTTGTACAACGTTTCGGCCGATATACCATCCGGCCTTCTTCAGGTATTTCTTGTCGGACTCGGGAACCTTCTCGAACTCGGGAACCTTCTTTTCGAACTCGGGAACTTTCTTGTCGTATTCGGGAGCCATCACGGAACTTTGAAATACCTGAAGAAGGCCGAAGGGTATATCGACCGAAACGTTGTACAAATAACAATGAAGATGGGGACAATAGTCTGAATAACGCAGATAATACTACTCTTGTTTTTAGTTTAAATAAACACGAATTACGACAAAAGCCCCCCCCCCGAATACATTTACTTGTCGAAAATATCTATCTATCTCCATTTGTTCGTATCTATCTATATTATTTTGTTTGTTTATCTATCTATCTATCTCAGTCTATTCCAAACTATATATCCATCTTCATATCTAAACAAGAATTACGACAAATTACGATAAATAAACGAGAATTACGATGAGCTGGGGGTTGTTATTTTGATAGTCACCGGGTAGCAATTTTTTAGGCAGGAGACCGGGACGCACTTCCTCATAAATTACCCCCGTGTTCCTTAATTTTACCACCATTATCATCTTGCAACACCCTCTGATTAAAAATGAGACCGTCCAAGATGAAATGCAAAAATGTAAATCCTTATTATCTGGTATTGCTTATTCACCAAATTCTTATTTCGTTATGAAGTATATATGTATTTATGTCCAGTTTTCAAGATTATTCTGTGATAATATTACGTAAGAATGAAATAAGTTTCCGTGTGATTTTAAGAAGAATTAACCAAGATGGAAACGGAGAGAGATACAACATTAGTTACAACAGAGACTATGAAGAAAGGCCCAGACAATTCAACCTGGCCAGCAGAGATAATGTTAGATGATAGAATACCATAGCAGAATGTAATAAGAGACTATTCAATATGCATAGTAAATAATTTCTACGATAGAACCGTATTTTAAATTATTTTATGATAGAAATGCGTTGTAAATGACTTTATTATAGACACTAGCAAATATATGCACCCTCAAGTTTTAATGTAATAAAATATCGTATTAAATAAAAAAGGCTAATGAAACTAAATGGGAAATGCAGATAAAAAGATTTGAAACAGGGGAGTATAATCGAAAAATAGAACAACTGAAACTTACTCCACCATCACTCTCGTCTTTCGTTATTATTTTTTTTAATTTGAGTATTTAGTTAAAAGAGGAAATAAATAATAAAATTACAGTTATTTTTTCTTGTTAATGGATTTCATTTTTGAAGAGATTTTTGCTTATATTCATTAAAATAAAACTAAACAATTAGAAATTAATAATACTAAACACATATTTAATAAAATCACATTTTTAATATCAATATGCAAATTAGCTTTCCCGTTTACACTGTAAACGGTTATTTTGTTGTATATATAAATATAATTTCATGTTGTTAGTATGTAGATATGGTTAACAGTATTAATAACGTAAAACAATTTTATTAATAATTGAGGTTAAAATAAAAATAAAATCATTGAGAATGTGATGTAAATAACTAAGGGAATTGTAACTTGAGTAATAATATAGTTTCGGTTACAGACAGAAAAACACACAATCTCCCTTATAA
>CM042171.1:52225998-52228498 GCA_023376005.1 Doryteuthis pealeii | reverse complement strand
CTTCTTCTTCTTCTTCTTCGACTTTAAATTTTAAACTATCTTGTTCTTGTTCTTGTTCTTGTTCTTGTTCTTTCTTGTTCTTCTTGTTTTTCTTTGTCTCTTGTTTCTTCTTTCTTTCTTCTTTCTTCTTTCGATTTTAATTTCTTTTTCCTTCTTGTTCTTACGATTAATTTCATTCAATCTTTTTCTTTTCTTTCTTTTTAATCTTCTTTTTAAACTGTTTTTATATTTTAACTTTTCCTTCTTTCTTTCTTCTCTTTCTCCCCACCCCCCCTTTTTTTGATTATCTTTTATTTTATTATCATCGCTTGTTCTTTCCTTCTTTTCACCATATCTTCTTTCTTCTCCTTCTCCTCCTTCTTTTCAATCCTTGGTCTTTATTTCTCCTCTTTCTTCCCTTTTTCTTTACATTTTTCCCTTCTTCTTTTCTTCATATTATTTGCTCTCGTTGTTTTGTTGTTGTTGTTGTGTTGTTGTTGTTACCTTTATTATTATTATTATTATTGTGAGATTTTCACACCAGCGTTAGCTGATGGTATTTCCCTGGAGTCTGAGTGACAACAAGTATCCTCAGGTCTCCAGGACTCTTCTGAGTATTCTGGCAGATTGTGGCAATGCAGTAGTCTCTGGATGGTCTCAATTCTTCCTCTGATTTTCCAGATTTTTCCATCTTTTTTCCAAACTTTTCTGGGACAATTACAAGTTCACCAACACTAATTATTTTATTATTATTATTATTATTATTATTATTATTATTATTATATTATATTTATATTTCACTCCTTGTGAGTTTTTTCACTCCAGCATTTAGCTGATGGTATTTCACTCAGTCCGAGTGACAACAAAGTCTCATCAGGTCTCCAGGACTCTTCTGAGTATTTCTAGCCGGTAGCAGCAATGCAGTAGTCTGGATGGTCTCTCTATTACTTCCTCTGATTTCCAGATCCTCCAGTCTTTTTTCCAAGTTTATTGGGACCGTTCCAAGTGCACACCAATTACAATTGGTATCACTTTCACTCTCATGTTCCACAGCTTTTTCCAATTCTCTGGCAAGGTCCAGATTATTATTATTATTATTATTATTATTATTATTATTATTATTATTATTATTATTATTTTCTCTCTTTTTATCTTTCCATTTCTCTCAATTTCTTTTCTCTTCTAAAAAAAAAAAAATGTTACATTCTCTTTTTTCTTTTTACTATAATTCTTAATCCTTTCTCTTTCTGGCAATTTCTTTTCTTTCTTTTTTTCATTTGTAAATCATTTATTTCCTTTCTTTTTTTTTTTTTTTCATACTTTCTTCTTTTTTTTTGTTTTTGCAGTTTTTCATGTCTTTTTCTTTTCTTCTTCATTTCTATCCACCCCCTCCGTCCCTTCTCCAGCCTTAATCATAGCCTGCCAATTTCTGGTCATTCAATTTACATAAAATCAATGCCAGATAGTGTTATAAATGGTTCATCTGATAATGAGGCAGATAACGAGGAGCTGGTTTAAATTGTGAGCCAAGAAGACCCATCCATTTTCCAAACGTTTATTCAAAGAATCGGTTGTAATTCTGTCATTCTTTAATTCTTTTCATTCTGCTGTTCTTTAATTCTTTTCTATTCTGTCATTCTTTAATTCTTGTTATTCTATCATTCTTTATGCACACATCTCAAATGTAACCAAACTAGTTAAACACACTGTCCTATAAAGTTATTTTTTGCTCTTTTTCCTTTTGCTATTACAGCTTGTATTTTTTGGGTTTTGTTTTTGAAAAGTAGCAGATAAAAATGGATGAGAATTATGATGGGAAGCTGGAGAGATATAATGGATGGAACAAAGCTATAAAAAAAGTTTGGGTTTTTCTTTTTTTTTTCTTTTTGGTAAAAGAGGAAAGAAAAACTGAATAATGAAATAAAAAAAAAACGTTAGAAAAGGGAAGAAAAAAATGGAAGAAAAAAAATGAACCAGGCAGCCATTTCTAAATGAAGAATTTTGATTGCTTGAAATTTGATTACCATTAAAAAATTAAAAAGAAGGAAATTTTAAAGAAATTAAAATTTCTAAAAGAAAAGAAAATGTCGGTGTTGTGGTGGTGGTGGTGGGGGAATAGAATAAGCAAATAATGACAGAGCTTAATAACTATATGTTAGTTTTTGTTTCAAGTTTGGTTTTGTGGAAGGAAATTGATGATGATGATGATGAAGGAGGAGGATGGGGAAGAATATAGAGATGAGGAGAAGGAGGATGAATAGTGATGAGAAGGAGGAGGAGGAATATAGTAATGATTAGAAGGAGGAGGAATAATGATGATGAAGAAGATGAGGAATATAGTGATGAGAAGGAGGAGGAGGAATATAGTGATGATGATGAGGAGGAGGAAGAGGAATATAGAGATGAGGAGGAGGAGGAATAGTGATGAGAAGGAGGAGGAGGAACATAGTGAGGATGAGGATGAGGAGGAACAATGATGATGAATGAAGATGAGGAATATAGTGATGATGATGAGGAGGAA
>CM042171.1:52215998-52220998 GCA_023376005.1 Doryteuthis pealeii | reverse complement strand
GCATATGTACGTATATATGTCTGTATATATGAATATGTTTGTATATATGCAAATGTACGTTTGTATGTATATATGCTTTTGTGCATATGTATATGTATGCATATGTACGTATGTATGTATATATGCACATGTACATATGTATGTATGTATATATGCATATGTATGTATGTATGTATGTATGTATATAATTGTGACGGACGGCAGTAAAGATTATGCTATTGCTATGCTATGCTATGTATGCATATGTATGTATATATGTATGTATATATGTATATATATGTGTATGGGCCGGGTTAGCTCAGTCGGTAGAGCATTCGGCTAGAAACCACAAGTTTCCTAGTTCGATACCGGCCCTCGCCAACTCAGCGTATGAGTAGCACAGGGATCTGTGGGGTAAAGTAAGGAGCTGATGGTAGGTGTGACGCTCCACCTCAGACGCTAAAATAATCTCCTAGGTCTAGTGCTATTGAAAAGGGGATAGACTCCCTCGCTGCATGGCTGATACGATATTAGGCCGCCTCGACGACTTACTTTATTATGTGTATATATATATATATGTATGTGTACGTATTTATGTATGCATATGTAATGTATATATGCATATTTGTATTTATGTGTAAATTTGTGTATACATATATATATAGTATATATATATTATATATGTATATGTGTGTGAGTGGTGTGTGTTGTGTGTGTGGTGTGTGTGTGTGTGTGTGTGTGTGTAGTCTATATCTGCTGCATGAGGCATATAGTCCGATAAAATGTATATATATGTTTTATGTGGTATGATAATGTATGTATTGTATATGCATATATGTATAATAGGCCGATGAATGTGTATATTATATCTATTTATATATATATATTATATATATATATATATATATATGTATGTATATATATGATATATTATATATATTATATGGATATGTTGTATATGATATGTGTGTGTATGTATATGTATGTGTATATGTGTATATACATATATGTATGTGTATGTATATATATATATATATAATATACTTCTCAGTAACTCAAACCGCTCAATATACTCTTGGTTTCTTGTATTTTCTTTTTTTGTTTGTTATAACGTTCTATTTTAAGCAAATAGAATTTTTTATTCTTCCCCCCCCCTTCGCCCATAGTCCAGATATTCCCCATCAGAATCTTCCGTCGACCATACAATGTTTATTATGACCAATTAACATGCATCAGTTGGCAGTGGCCTGATAATATAGGAACATTTTCAATGCCAAATATCTCTTTGGAGATTTTTGCCAAGTTTATTGGAGGAAACATATCCCTAAGTTTGGCACACTGCGAAACCATAAAAGATTTTGTTACTGCATAAGCACTTTACTTTTTTTTTTCTCTCTTTCTACTTTTTGGTAACAAAAAAAAAAACAAAAAAAAAAAAAAAAAAAACAACACTCCTCCCAACCAAAGAAAAAAAAGAAAAGAAAGAAAACAGAAAAAAAAAAATTCAAATCTTGAGGGTGAAAAAGAGGTTCCTTTTGCACATCTTTATTCTTCGTGTTTTAGTTTCAATTACGTTATCAATTTTCATTCAGGGGAAAAAAGAGAAGAAAACATAATCCATTTTGCGGACCTTCTTTTTTTATAATATATATATATATATATTATATATATATATATATACGATAATAGATAGATAGATATAATACTTCCTTTATAGATCGATAGATAGATAGATAGATAGATAGGTAGATATAAAAATTCCCTTTATAGATAAAATAGATAGATAGATATTTCTCTTTATAGATAAATAATAGAAGATTGATAGATATAATTACTTCTATTATAGATAGAGAGATGGATAAATATTTCTCTTTAGATAGATAGATAGATAGAGTAGATAGATAGATATAATACTTTCTACGATAGATAAACTATTTCTCTTTATAGATAGATAGATTGATAGATCGATTAGATTAGATAAATACTTTCTATCATAGATAGATAGATAGATAGATAAATATTTTCTTTATAGATAGATAGATAGATAGATAGAATAGATAGAATAATTAGATAAATTACTTATAGATATAATAGAATATAGATATGATATATATGAGTATATATAATTCTAGTAGATAGCATAGATAGATAGATGATAGATCTATCTTATTAGTATAATATAAGATAGATAGATAGATAG
This sequence comes from Doryteuthis pealeii, assembly GCA_023376005.1. Lineage (NCBI taxonomy): Eukaryota > Metazoa > Mollusca > Cephalopoda > Myopsida > Loliginidae > Doryteuthis > Doryteuthis pealeii. Next base: position 52,218,819 of record CM042171.1, on the reverse strand, counting down.
ATTATAATACTTCTATTTATAGATAGAGAGATGGATAATATTTCTCTTTATAGATAATAGATAGATAGATAGATAGATAGATAGATAGATAGATTAGAATATATACCTCTATTTATAGATAGATAGATAGATAATATTTCTCTTTATAGATAAATAGATAGATAGACAGATAGATAGATTAATACTTCTATTTATAGATAGATAGATAGATAGATAGATAGATATAACACTTCTCTTTATAGACAGATAGATAGATAGATTTTTTTCCTTTTTTCCTGATCTGATATACCAGTGTAAAGTGATGGTTAACAACCTTTTAAATAAACTATTGACTATTATATGGATTTATCAAAACCCCTCTTCATGAGCAGGATGTGACACAAGGTCAATCTTTTAGGTAGATTCAACAGATTTTACTTCAGCGTTTTCCTTCTCTAAGACCAGTTGCCATACCTAACTAAGGTTAATACATGAGAAATAACCAAATGGAGATTAGTATTATCTGCGTTATTCGGACTATTGTCCCCATCTTCATTGTTATTTGTACAACGTTTCGGCCGATATACCTTCCAGCCTTCCTCAGGTATTTCTTGTCGGACTCGGGAACCTTCTAGGACTCGGAGGGTATATCGGCCGAAACGTTGTACAAATAACAATGAAGATGGGAACAATAGTCCGAATAACACAGATAATACTAATCATCAAGCTTCATCTCAAACATTCAGAGAAACCAAATGGAGGTTGGAAATTAAATGGAATATTTCTAACATTAACAAAATACAATATTCGGCAGTGACATGGAAGAAGGTAAAACTACTTGTGGTATAAGACTACCCAGTTAGCATAATACTCCCATATGGAGGCGCCTGATCTAATGGTTAGAGTCGTAGGAAATGGATTTGTCAATGTGAGTTCAATTCCTGGATGAAGCTGTTTGCATTTCACATGGCGCTAATACTCTTAGGAAAAGGTATGAATCCTATTCTCCCTCAAGCTATGGGTAATAGTAGGCCAGACTGGACTCTTTAACCATGGATAGGTAACCAGGCTTGGAGAAGGAAAGCTCTGAATTCAAACTCTACTTAAGAAATTGACCTCGTGTCGTATCCAGCTCATGCGGAGGGGTTGGTAAATATATATATTCACTTTCACTGCATTGGTTGATTGTTTTATTAAAAGCAATCCTATATATGATTTCGTCAACACAAGTTCAAATCCTGGACGTGGTAATTGCATTTCACTTAGCGCTAATACCCTTGGGAAAGGTATGAATTCTACTCTCCCTTCAGCTATTGGATAAATAGTAGGGCAGACTGGGCTCTTTAACCTTGGTTAGGCAACTGGTCTAGGGGAAGGAAAACTCTGAATTCAAACCTGTTAAACTCCGCTTAAGAAATTGACCTTGTGTCACATCCTGCTCGTGCGGAGGGGTTGCTAAATATATATATATGATTTCATGTAGAAATAACATTAAAAGTGCTATATTTTATATTCGTTCTTATTTAGTTTCGTTAGTCTTTCTAATTTAATATGATATTTTATTACATTAAACTTAAATACTTCCACCTAGGGGACGCATATATATTTGCTTATTATACAGCGGCTACCTTGCATTGCCTCGGTAGAGGGGGATTTTTAAAAGTTAGTCCCGCAGATCCATTATTACTGAATATTGAATTGAATGTTCCTCGTGGGATGTCCCATTCTAAATCCCTATGGAAAAAAAAATACACCTCTGCATTGATCCAGCTACTCTGAAAATAAATGTTAATGTCTACTTTCTAAAATATAATAGAAAAAAAATCCATGCTGTTATCATTTTGATTATTTTTTTATTTTCTTCAAGAATATAAATCAAATCTCTATTATTTTTGCTCAAAACCATGCCCTGGTGATATTTACTGTTATATTTATTATAGATTTTTGAAACATATTGCCTGAGGAGTGGGAGTTAAAAATTCAATGTCAGCGAGTTTGTACCCTAAGAACGTAAGATAATCAAAGTTATTAAAGAAGATTAAATAATAAAATTTGATACAGTGTAAACTTAAATATCGTATTAAATTAAAACAAAATATAATAGATATGATATTACCAGTCCATAAGTATTTTATTTAAAAACTTGTTTTAAAAAAATTTAAAAGGAGCTGATCTAAATGTGTGGCTGTTTCAAATTTGAGTGTTATAGTTATTCATGTTATGGACATTTTGCCGCGTAGATGGTGATATAAGGAGTGACGGTAATTTTATTGACAAACAAAAACACCGGAAGCTCGATCTGCCATTATTGAATATGATTTAGATAATCTTTCATAATTCTTTTAGTCGAAAAGGCAAAGAACTAGGTGATATTTATGTGTATATATTTTACTTTATCCGTTAATTATTTTATTTTCGATGTTTCCTCCGGAGATTACAGATTCAACACACCTGCCCTTTTATATAATGTAGAGATATAGAGTTAGATTCAATGCTTAAGTTATTTTTTATTAGAAATATTATGAAATCAGGAAGACAAGATATCTATTATGTTGTAGGATTCGTTTCTATCTCCCAGAAGTTTGGGCATATTCTCTAGAATTGGTTTTCTTTCCTATGCTTTAATCTTATGATTTCTCTAGTGCCAAAACTACAGAACTTTAATATTAACCAAAGTCTTTGAGAAATTCGTGCTTCGCTATCCTTATTTAAGCGATCGAGGACTTGTTGGAATGTTCCGGCGCAAAAGTGATCAATGAACAAATTCGATGAAAAGGGCTGCTTGCAGCGTGTGACTTGTCAATCTCTTCCTATTTCTTTAATTTGCATTGCCTATAATAAG
>CM042171.1:52213810-52215898 GCA_023376005.1 Doryteuthis pealeii | reverse complement strand
GGTGAGGAAGAGAGAGGAGACTGAGATGAGGTGGACGGGTTTGTGTATAGTTGTGTGGGTGTGTAAGCGGAGGCAGTGTGTGTGAGAGGAGGAGGAGAGAGAAAGGAAAAGGAGGGAGGGGAGGGAAGAGAGAGGGAAAAAAGCAAGAAAAGAGGGGACGGGAAAAGAGGAAAGAGGGAGAGAGATAAGAGAGAGGGGAAGAAAGAAAGAAGGAAGGTGAAAGAGCTAAAAGGAGAAAGAAAAAAGGGAAAGAATATTATTTATCTATTTTTTTTTTTTGCTTTTTTCTTTTTTTTTTTTCGTGGAGCGGGAGGGTTGTGGGGAAGAGAGAGAGAGAGAGATTTGATGAGAGAACAAGAGAGAGAGAGGAGAAGGTCTCGTCCTGAAGATAGTGAGAGAAGACGAGAGGGAGCGTGTATTCTTTCTTGTGGAGAGAGGATGAGATGTGTTCCTGAGGAGAGAGGTCGAGAGAGACTGAAAGGATCGAAAAGGGTATGGCAGATGTAGAGAGGTTGAGAGACAGAGATAGTAAGTTGAACGTGATGAGAGAGAGATGTGAGACGAGAGGAAAGAAGAGGATGTGTGAGAGAGAGAGAGAGGTGTGTGTGTGAGAGAGAGAGAGAGTGATGAGAAAAGAGGGTGGTTTCTTTATGAATATGTGTTTTATTCAGCTTATTTTACTAATTCTCTCTCTCTCTCTCTCTCTCTCTCTCTCTCTCTCTCTCTCTCTCTCTCTCTCTTCTCTCTCTCTCTCTCTCTCTCTTCCTCTTTCTCTCATAAGACAGATAATCAAGTAATATCTCCCTTTTTTTATTTATTTATTTTTTTGCTTTTTTTTCGTGGGTTGGGGAAGGGAAGAGAGAGAGAGACTTGATGAGAAAAGAGAGAGAGAGGGGTGTGGGAGAGAGAGAGATGTGACAGAGTGAGAAGTGAACGATAGAGATGTGAAAGAGAGAGATGTGAGATAGACGTGAGAGAGAGAGAGGTGTGAGAGATGTGAGAGAGAGAGATGTGAGAAAGAGAGAGGTGAGAGAGAGAGGTGAGAGAGATATGAGAGAGAGATGTGAGAGAGAGAGATGAGAGAGAGAGATGTGAGAGAGAGATGAGAAAAGAGGGTGGTTTCTTTATGAATATGTGTTTTATTCAGCTTATTGTACAAATCTCTCTCTCTCTCTCTCATCCTCTCTCTCTCTCTCTCTCTCTCTCTCTCTCTCTCTCTCTCTCTCTCAAATCTTATTCTCTTTCCTGACTCTTTCATTTGCTCTTTCTCTCTCTTTTCACTCCTACTTTTATCCTCTCACCTCTCCTCTCTTTTCTCTCCCCCTCCCTTCCTCTCTCTCTCTCTCTCTCTCTCTCTCTCTCTCTCTCTTTTCAGACTTTTTTCGCACTCTGTAGTTATCCCGATCAGATAGTCTTCCTTCTGTATCTTTTCACTCTTCCTCAAATCTTACTCTCCCTTGTCCCCCCCTCTCTCTCTCTCTCTCTCTCTCTCTCTCTCTCTCCTCTCTCTCTCTCTCTCTCTCTACTTCCTCTCTCTATTTCCTTCACACTTTTCTTTTTATACACTCTGTAGTCATCCCTAAAATATACTCTTTATTTTGTATCTTTTTCGGTTAAATCTAACTTAACGGGCCTCCACTCTGTCGACTGGGGCGTTAGAATGCACTGACTGCACCTCTGCAGAGGGGTAAGACTCCCCCAATGGGGCCACCTGTTGGCCGTGGGTGGCGACCCGTGATGCTTAAGGATAGAACCCAGGTGGATGAACAGTTCATGACTTGCAATATTCCACTTTAGGCTTTTCTTAGGCTAGACGGGCAGTCGGAGAGGCCCCTTCCGATCAATCGGCTGGTCTCGTCAAGCCCTAGCACCTATATGATTTTCCCAACCCTATTGCCCTCATGGAAAGCCCCAATCTCTTATCATATGGGTGCTAGAAGGCAATGACTGAGGGCCTACATGTCCTGAGAATGACGTTAAACTCTAACTGATGGTGAGGTTCCAGTTTTGGAGGTTCCAGTTTAGGAGCTTTTGGGGAATGTGGAGCAACCCTTCATCACCATTGCTCCCTGGTCCACTCTGACCCGG
>CM042171.1:52203810-52208810 GCA_023376005.1 Doryteuthis pealeii | reverse complement strand
CAAAAATTGGCGGAGTTATGTCGATTTTTAACTCTCCAAATCCGAGGGGGGTCGTGAAAAATGTCGACTTTTTGTAACCTATTTTTGTCTGTAAAATAAGTTCTAGAGCTTCCCTACTACTAAAAATTGGTTTATAAAAGCATTTTTGCCCGGGAATCTAAAAATGCTACCACAGTTTTAAAGTTAATCAATTTTACATTATTAATGACTTGTGATTTGCAAAATTCTAACTGATGTTGTAGCTTCGGGTCTGAGCCAAAATTAAGCTATCTTTTTGGTATAAATAATGTTCGATATATGTGAAATGTATGGGTCCCAACTAAAGCCGTTATAGAAAAAGATTTTTGTCATAGATGCAGTACCACGTCGGGATATTGATCTTGCTATGAAAAATTAGAAATCATCATTAATTTAAAATTGGTTGACTTAAAGACTTTTTATATAGCATTTTTGGATTTATTGGGCTAAAATACTTTTATAAACCAAATTTCAGTAGTAGGGAAACTCTAGAGCTCATTTTACCGACAAAAATAGATTACAAAACGTCGCTACTTTTGTCAACCCCACCAGATTTGGAGAGTTAAAAATCGACATAGCTCCGCCAATTTTTAGAATTAGAAGCTCAAATTTTGGGGATTGACTAACGTTAACATAGTCGACACTTTTTTTCTGGTTGATTTAACATAGGATTAACCCAGCAGCTTGTTACCCATCACACTTTGTAGACGAGTCGTGGAATGATTAGTATCCAATTGCGTTGCAAGCTGAGTATGTTCTAAGGATCCAGATTTGGTAGGTGGTTTAAATAGCAGGTTGGGCTATTCCACTTGTGTATTTGGGCCAAGTTACCTTCTTGGATTTTCATTGGTTGCTGGTTTTAAGGTGGGCACTTTCATCAATATATACTCAACATTTGACTGTGTTCAAACAGTTACTACAATGCGTATTCGGTTACTGTCTTTTTTTTAGACTGGAACCTAGTCACAGCATTTCCATGGACACATAGTCTAGTGGATAAAGTAAGTAGGTTAAGACAGTTGTAAATCACAGTTATCTCAAGACTGCAGGTTCAATCCTGGTCATATATATATATATATATATATATATATATATATATTAATGATTGGAAGGCAATTACAATGCATATAAAGTTTACTTTGAAATCGATAAGACTAAAAACATATTTTTGTTTTTATCTTATATGCATTGTAATTGCCTTCCAATCATTAATATATAATAACATACTTAACAATGCTTCAAGCAAATTACCAATTACTATTATATATATATATATATATATATATATATATATATATATATATATATATATATATATATATTGTCCAATACTGTATATATATGTATATTGCTTAATATTGTATATATAGCAATGGACGATTACATATATATATATATATATATATATATATGTAATCGTAAATATATATATATATATATATATATTGTCCATTGCTATATTGTCTAATACTGTGTATATATATGTATATTGTCCAATACTGTATATATATATATATATATTGTCCAATACTCTCTCTCTCTCTCTCTCTCTCTCTCTCTCTCTCTCTCTCTCTGTATATATATATATATATAATATATATAATATATATATATATATGACAAACATTTTTTTCAGCTTTTGAACCTAAAGGATTAGCAGTGTATCACTGCATAGAAATGAATTTAGATATCTAACACTCACTGCTTATATATATATACATATATATATATATATATATATATATATATATATATATACATACATATATATATATATATATATATATATATATATAATATATATATATATATATACATATATATATATATATACATATATATACATATATACATACATATATATATAATATATATATATATACATACATATATGTATATATATATATATATATAAATATATATATATGTATATATGTTTTTTATCCAACATTTTATCATGTGATAATCAAAGTGATCTTAAGAAGTATACGGGTGAAGTAATATCTACATGCCAGCCAACAGATGTTGCCATGGAAATCACACATGCTGACCATTCCTGCAATTGCAAATATACATTTTTTTTTTGTCTCGGTTTTAGCAGGAAAGTTCCAACTGATTTTCTGACTAACTGATAAGATGTATTTCCTGTCACTGTGTCTTTCATTTTTGAAACTTTTTTTTTTTATCTTTTACTTTTTTTCTTTTTTTTTTTTTTACTTCTTGGATAACAAAATTTTGAAACGGCGCCTTCTCCAAGCAAACGAGTCTTTAAACTTTGGTAAACTTTGGTAAACTTTGCCCCTTTCTTACTTGCCAAGAATTAACACCAATTCCATGCATAAAGGAAGAAAAGAAATATTAGGTACGTGCAAAAGTCTGTAAGTAAAGTAAGTAAAGTCGTCAGGGTGGCCGAAAGTCGGTATCAGCCAAACAGCGAGGGAGTCTATCCCCTTTTCACTAGCACTAGACCAAGGTGATTGTTTTCGTGTCTGAGAAGAAGGAATAACAGGAATGAAAGACTAAAAGAATAATAAAAGTAAGTAAAGTCGTCAGTGTGGGCTAAAGTCGGTATCAGCCATTCAGCGATGGAGTCTATCCCCTTTTCACTAGCATTAGACCAGAGAGATTGTTTTCGTGTCGGAGAAGAAAGAATAAGAGGAATGAAAGACTAAAAGAATAGATGAATAGTAAAAGTAAGTAGAGTCATCGGGGTGGCCTAAAGTCGGTATCAGCCAAACAGTGAGGGGGTCTATCCCCTTTTCACTTTTTGAAAAAATTTTTATCTTTTACTTTTTTTTTTTTTTTACTTCTTGGATAACAGAATTTTGAAACGGCGCCTTCTCCAGGCAAACGAGTCTTTAAACTTTGGTAAACTTTGCCCCTTTCTTACTTGCCAAGAATTAACACCAATTCCATGCATAAAGGACGACAAAAAATATTAGGTATGTACAAAAGTCTGTAAGTAAAGTCGTCGGGGTGGCCTAAAGTCGGTATCAGCCACTCAGCGAGGGAGTCTATCCCCTTTTCACTAGCACTAGACCAAGGTGATTGTTTTCGTGTCTGAGAAGAAGGAATAACAGGAATGAAAGATTAAAAGAATAATAAAAGTAAGTAAAGTCGTCAGGGTGGCCTAAAGTCGGTATCAGCCACTCAGCGAGGGAGTATATCTCCTCTTCACTAGCACTAGACCAAGGAGATTGTTTTCGTGTCTGAGAAGAAGGAATAGGAGGAATGGAAGACTAAAAGAATTGAAGAATAGTAAAAGTAAGTAAAGACGTCGGGGGGGCCTAAAGTCGGTATCAGCCACTCAGCGAGGGAGTCTATCTCCTTTTCACTAGCACTAGACGAAGGTGATTGTTTTCGTGTCTGAGAAGAAGGAATAACAGGCATGAAAGACTAAAAGAATAATAAAAGTAAGTAAAGTCGTCAGGGTGGCCTAAAGTCGGTATCAGCCAAACAGCGAGGGAGTCTATCACCTTTTCACTTTTTGAAATTTTTTTTATCTTTTAATTATTTTTTTTTTTTTTTTACTTTTTGGATAACAAAATTTTGAAACGGAGCCTTCGCCAAGCAAACGAGTCTTTAAACTTTGGTAAACTTTGCCCCTTTCTTACTTGCCAAGAATTAACACCAATTCCATGCATAAAGGACGACAAAAAATATTAGGTATGTGCAAAAGTCTGTACGTAAAGTCATGAGGGTGGCCTACTGTCGGTATCAGCCACTCAGCGAGGGAGTCTATCTCCTTTTCACTAGCACTAGACCAGGGAGATTGTTTTCGTATCTGAGAAGAAGGAATAAGAGGAATGAAAGACTAAAGAATAGATGAATAGTAAAAGTAAGTAAAGTCGTCGGGGTGGCCTAAAGTCGGTATCAGCCAAACAGCGAGGGAGTCTATCCCCTTTTCTACTTTTGAATTTTTTTTTATCTTTTACTTTTTTTTTTTTCTTTTTTTTACTTCTTGGATAACAAAATTTTGAAACAGCGCCTTCTCCAGGCAAACGAGTCTTTAAACTTTGGTAAACTTTGGTAAACTTTGCCCCTTTCTTACTTGCCAAGAATTAACACCAATTCCATGCATAAAGGACTAAAAAATATTAGGTATGTGCAAAAGTATGTAAGTAAAGTAATCGGGGTGGCCTAAAGTTGGTATCAGCTAAACAGCGAGGGAGTCTATCTCCTTTTCTACTTTTTGAAATTTTTTTTATCTTTTACTTTTTTTTTTTTTTTTTTTTTTTACTTCTTGGATAACAGAATTTTGAAACGGCGCCTTCTCCAAGCAAACGAGTCTTTAAGCTTTGGTAAACTTTGCCCCTTTCTTATTTGCCAAGAATTAACACCAATTCCATGCATAAAGGACGAAAAAAATATTAGGTATGTGCAAAAGTCTGTAAGTAAAGTCGGTATCAGCCACTCAGCGAGGGAGTCTATCTCCTCTTCAATAGCACTAGACCAAGGAGATTGTTTTCGTGTCTGAGAAGAAGGAATAAGAGGAATGAAAGACTAAAAGAATTGAAGAATAGTAAAAGTAAGTAAAGACGTCGGGGGGGGGGCTAAAGTCGGTATCAGCCACTCAGCGAGGGAGTCTATCTCCTCTTCACTAGCACTAGACGAAGGTGATTGTTTTCGTGTCTGAGAAGAAGGAATAACAGGAATGAAAGACTAAAAGAATAATAAAAGTAAGTAAAGTTGTCAGGGTGGCCTAAAGTCGGTATCAGCCAAACAGCGAGGGAGTCTATCCCCTTTTCAATTTTTGAAATTTTTTTTATCTTTTACATTTTTTATTATATTTTTTTTTACTTCTTGGATAACAGAATTTTGAAACGGCGCCTTCTCCAGGCAAACGAGTCTTTAAACTTTGGTAAACTTTGCCCCTTTCTTACTTGCCAAGAATTAACACTAATTCCATGCATAAAGGACGACAAAAAATATTAGGTATATGCAAAAGTCTGTAAGTAAAGTCGTCAGGGTGGCCTAAAGTC
>CM042171.1:52196310-52198810 GCA_023376005.1 Doryteuthis pealeii | reverse complement strand
TTAGATTTTATTATAAAATATCATATTAAATTAGAAAGGCTAATGAAACTGAATAAGAATGTAGATAAAAGATTTTGAACAGAGGGGGGTATGATTGAAAAATAGAACAACTTTAAACTAACTCTTCCATCATTTTCCGTTACTCCCGTCTTTTCATTGTGTGAATTTTCCTAATTAAACTGTTTAGTTAAAATAGGAAGTAAAGAATAATATTACAGTTATTTCTTCTTGTTAAGGATTTTCTTTTAAGATTCATTGAAGAGATTTTTGCTCATATTCATAAGATAAAAACCAAACAATTAGAAATCAATAATACTAAGCATATATTATTAAAATCAAATTTTTAGATCAATATGCAAATTAGCCTTCCCATTCATACTGTAAACCTCTATTTTGTTGTATATATAAATACAATTGCATGTTATTAGTATGTAGATATGGTCAACAGTGTAAGTAATGTAAAACAATTTTATTAATAATTGAGGTTTAAATAAAAATAAAATCATGGAGAATATGATGTAAATAACTAAAGGAATTGTGACTTGCATAGTAATATAGTTTCGGTTACAGACAGACAAACCCACAATCTCCATTATAATAAGATATATATATATATATATATATATATATATATATAGGCAGTATATATATAGGCAGTATATATATATGTGTGTGTGTGTGTGTGTGTGTGAATAAAAGGAAGTGAATCCGACGGTATGTAGTATAATAAAAAGTTGAAAAAACACAGGTTTAAATGAGTTAAGTGGTGAGTCCACTGGCCGACGCTGCAGTGTTTCGGTCTATTAATTAGATCATCTTCAAGGCTTTTGTTGGTATGTGGAATGCACAATGCTTTTTTTATGCAAACACTTACACATTCTATACTCACACTGCAAAAAAGAATATTTGACGTCATATTTCAAACCGTTCATTTTTTCAACGTTCTTTTTTTCTCAGACTTCAAATTTTAAACAGACCGATAAACAAGGACTATTACTCGCCTTTCTCCTTATTCTGAGATTAAAAAAAAATTATCACCTTCCATATACCAACAAAAGCCCTGAAGATGATCTAATTAATAGATCGAAACACTGCAGCGTCGGCCAGTGGACTCACCACTTAACTCATTTAAACCTGTGTTTTTTAGATTTTTTATTATAATATATATATATATATATATATATATATATATATATATATATACTGCCTATATATTATACTAGCAGCGGCTACCCGGCGTCGTCTAGGTAGGGTTTTTTTTTAAGTTAGTCCCGCAGATCCATTATTACTTAATCCTGACTTGAATCCTTAAGCATCACGGGTTGCCACCCATGGCCAACAGGTGGTTCCATTGGGGCGAGTCTTACCCCTCTGCAGAGGTGCAGTCCGTGCAATCTAACGCCTCAGACGACAGGGCGGCCAGAATACATCTAATAATGAATAATTAAAATAGCAGTTTTATTACTTCTTAGAAGGTAAAAAAAATATGCATTATTGACTGGACAGATGGTTCAACTTCTAATGCTATCATCATTATGATCATGTTGCGCCAGCAGCGCGGATATCCATGACATTCTCTCGTCAACCATCCCTATCATTCATTGACCCCGGGAGGTCACCCGTACAGCATTCTGTATCTGCACATAGCTGGTCTATGTAGGTCTTTGCCGGACGGCCCGCACTAGTATGCCCATGTGTCGGTTTCCACAGACGGACGTCATTTATTAGCTCATCCTTACTTCTCCAGCAGTGTCCGGCATATCTTGTTTGCCTTACTCAGATGGTTTGTGTAACAGAGGGCAGGTGGGTATATAGCTACTTTCTTGTGGGATGTTGCTTCCACGATTTATTCAAGATCACATGCAGTGTCCTTGTGCAGCTCCCATCCCGTCTCTTTTTCAGACGTCTCGTCAAGGCCCAAGTGGTGCAGCCATACAACAACACCGACACCACCACGGCCTGGAAGAATTGTCTTTCAACTTGTCTGGGAGGTCTGACTTGCATATCACTGACAGTCTGTTTATAACGGACCATGCCTTACCTAAGCGTGTATTAACATCACTTTCTGTTGATGAGATATTACTGCCTGGGTATGTGAATTGTTCTACCTAGTTTAGGGGTTTGGAATCGATTGTGGAGATGTCTCCTTCATTTTTAAAACACATGTATTCCGTTTTATCGGAGTTCACGTGTAGGTCGATGTTCCGTGCTGCCCTTTCTAGGCTATGTAGCATGGATTCGGCCAGTGCAGGTGTATTTTTAAGAAGTGCTAGATTATCTGCGTAGTCCGCATCCGTGATCGTTTGTGCGGGGTATGTTCTGGTTCTTGCCTTTTTTTAGTGTGAGGCTTTTTCATGGGGTCTAATGATGTTCGAAGTACACACACACGCGCGCGCGCGCGCGCACGCACGCACACACACACACACACACATATATATATATATATATATATATATATTATGGACTCTCTCGTCGATTTTCGACGCATGAGGGTTCATAC
>CM042171.1:52163810-52191310 GCA_023376005.1 Doryteuthis pealeii | reverse complement strand
TATGGAAATGCATTGCCAATGATTTGTTTTATTATAAAAATGCATTAGACAATGATTTTCCCATAAAAATGCATTGGAAATTATCTTAATAATAAAATGCATTGGCCAATGATTTTTACCACAGAAATGCATTGGAAATTATTTTTACAAGAGAAATGCATTGGAAATTATTTTTACAAGAGAAATGCATTGAAAATGATTTTTTACCATAGAAATGATTTTTTCTATGAAAATGCATTGCCAATAATTTTTATTATAAAAATGCATTAGACAATGACTTTTACCATAAAAAGGCATTTAAATGTATTTTAATAATCTGAAAAACAAAAGTTCACTAAGTTACAATGGTCACAGACATCATCAGATTTCATTAAATAACACCCACCCACCCCCATCACGAACTTTGGAAATTCCATTTTTTTATATATACAATGTCGAGAATGAGAATAAAATACAAAAATATCTTATCATGTAAGATTTATGCACCTTCTATAGAAGGGCAGCAAGCTTGGTCATTTTTCATCATTAAGTTCATATCTGATCTTTGGCATTTATATATATACATACATACATATATATATATATATATATATATATATATATATATATATAAGGGTAGTACACTGGGGGGAATGGAGATCATGTCCCCCACCCACACCCCAATTTTTTAAAGTGTCTACAAAGGCAACTGGAAAGGCAATATTAAGGATTTGAGCCTAGGTGTTCAGGATTGTGATGTCTGGATAAACATAAAAATTAATTAGATTATATATAGCAGCAAACATTTCTGCCCTGCGAAAGAAACCCGAGAAGTACAACAAATAAATATGCTGACATTCATCCACTCAAAATGCAACGGGGTTATTTATCAGAGAAGACGGAGACCTTGAGTTGATATTTATGTAAATGTGGAGAAAGAGAGATTAAAAAATAACCCAAAATAAAATTGCACATCCTATGCATAAAAAATACTAGGGAATTTTGGATCCTTTCCGTTCACTAACGACGATGGCGTAGTGTCCAAAAACATTATCTACATACCGTCGGATTCACTTCCATTTCTCTTTACAAACACACACACACACACACACACACACACACACACATATATATATATATATATATATATATATATATATATATATAATATAACGAGTCCTGGGAATGACGTTAAACTCTATCTGATGGTGAGGTTCCAGTTTTGGAGGTTTGGGGAATGTGGAGCACCCTTCATCCCCATTGCTCCCTGGTCCACTCTGACTCGGAGTGGTAGTACCTGTTAGGGTCCCATCTATGGGTTGAATAGAAAATTGCTTTACCGGCATTAAATGACCCACTGAGGTTGATATACCGTAAAACAAAACAAAACAAACAAACAAATATATAATGAATAGTGAATGAAAAATGAGAAAAGTATTTGCATGGAAAGGTGCTCAATGCTAATAAAGCAGAGCAGATTTATAATCAATGGTAATATTATGGTTTTACACTCATAACTTGAAGTTTCATGATATTCCAATCATCAGATGAGTTCAATGGTTGAGATCTTAAAAACCAGTCGGGAAATGGTTGAGATTTTAAAAACCAGTAATTTTTTAGCGTTTATATGAAGCGTTTTATATATGGGCGTAAATATGGAAATAAATCCGACAATGTTAAGAAATTTGAAAAACGAAGTGTTCCAAAAATAAGATGAATTTATTTATCGACGCTTAAACGTTTCGGTTTATTTAAACCTTCATCAGGATAGATTATAGGGTGACATCTTCGCGTGTGCGGATCGCGACTCGTCTTTCAAAAATATAACGCTGAACAAATACAGTTACACACTTTTTATAAAGATTTTTCTAACTCCTGTCATCTACAAAACATCCATCAATTTCTTCACCCCATAATCTATCCCGATGAAGGTTTAAATAAATCGAAACGTTTAAGCGTCGATAAATAAATTCATCTTATTTCTGAAACACTTCGTTTTTCAGATTTCTTAACATTTTTGGAACACTTCGTTTTTCAAATTTCTTAATATATATATATATATATATATATATATATATATAATATGATATAGAAAAATCAAATAACCTCAATAAGTAATTTTAAAGTTTTAAAATTCATCATGAGGAAGGTATTTATCTCTCATTCCACCTATGCGAGCGTGACACAAGGACATTTTATGTGGGCTCAACCACAAGCCGAAGTTCCTTTATCCCATCGGCATTCCCTCTCAAAGGGGGGGGCACCTCAGGCACTGGGCAATAAACCTAGCTCTGACCCTTTAAATCAAGGGGGCAGGTATTTTCTGGGGGGATAGCCCCCTGGGATCAACGTGTTATGTACTCATATTCAAACCTGGTAATCCAAAATTCCTGGATTGTGGGTCCGGATTTAGACCAGAATGTTTTTAATCTACTTACAGAGTCCACCTAATTTCAAAATAGTATATGTTGGGCTATGACGTCTAGGAGTAAAATTTAAAAAAATGTGACACACTGACATTTGCATTTATATTATATTAGTTTACCTGTGCTGTCAAATAAATAAGATACATTTTATTATAAATTTTAAAAAGTTTCTCTACAAGACTGTATCTTCCATGCCAATATCATAGATACTTAAAAGATACAGTAGTTCTTATGTTATAAAAGATGGAGGCATCAAAGAGTGACAGACAGATAGATTTACTTACTTGTTCTTCATTCCAGTCGCCATGTTGGATCTTTACTTCTTCTTCTTCTTCTTCTTCTTCTTCTTCTTCTTCTTCTTCTTCTTCTTCTTCTTCTTCTTCTTCTTCTTCTTCTTCTTCTTCTTCGGCCATGATGTCTTCTTTGTATCTTCGTTGGTCTTCTAGCTTGTTGCTTCTATTTACTTGTCTGGTCGGTCTTGTAAACTAAGGGCATGCTTAATTAATTAATAAGGTTTATTGCTTTGATCAAAGACTTTATTTGCCCGTTTCTAACTCATCGCGCGGAGTCATAACCGAGGTGGAACACGTGTGTTCCACCCGGGGTCTGGCTGCGAACTGACTAAATAACTGAATCTCAGTAGTTTACCGTTCCGTGATCTGAAAACACTGCCCCCCTCCACCGAGTTTATTTAATAGAGACAGAGAGAGGCATCAAAAAGAGATAGACAGATAGATAACTTACCTACTTGTTCTTCACTATAGTCACCATGTTTTCGTCTCCTTCTTTTTCTATTCCGCCAAGATCGACCAGTCTTCTTTGTATCTTCGTTGCTCTTCTAACTTGTTGCTTCTTTATTTCCGTTTAATATAAGACTTCTAAATATGTTTAATATTACATTTAAACAAAGGCTATCATTTGAGGCAGATTTGGAAAACGAATGTGACAGGTGGAATGAGGCGGTATAGGATGTTAAGAGTTAATTAACCCCCACCAAAAGAAGTCAAGTAGACAAAACAGACAAATGGGGAGGCCATTTTGAATTCTGAATTTCTTAAAATTATTCTGCCTCCAAAAATTTCTTTTATAAACCTCTCAATTGAATAGTAAAATTATATTTTAATTTGTTCTTTCACATTGTAACTTGACATTTTCGAATTTTTTAGTTTACTTATAATATAGAAATTAAATTAAAAACAAAGAATTCATTTTGTGGGTGACTCTGTATAATAATTCAGAGCGGTAATACCTGTTAGAGTCAAATACAACTGTTAGAAAATTATTTGTATTAGATAAGAATACTTGAAACTATTTAACTGTGTGGAAATTATTTGTATTAAAAATAGTTAAAGGCACAATTGTTTGCAAAGGATTATTATCAATATGAATTATTTGAAACCATATAACTGATTGAAGTATTTCAACCATTTATATAGTTTCAAATAATATAATGTATATACGCATGTAATAACTAATCAACGAGACTTATGGCTTTGATCAAAGACTTTATCTGCCCTTTCTAACAGTGCGCGGATGAACCCAGTCCTACAGTCACACGTCTGTGCTGCGTCACATTCTAGCTGGAACTAGCTTAACTAACTTGACGTGCGATATTTCTGGTTTTACCAACGTCTGGTGTTTCACCAAGGAAACATACCCGCCTACGTGCTGATTTGAAAGCTTTATTCTACAGGGTGTCGTCAATAATCTATGCTAACACATAGATTATGCAACACATGCTGTTAATTTTACTTAGCCGCTCCTAAGTGTATTTACGGATTCGAAGGAGATCTTATTTCTCCGTTGTTGTAGGCAAATTGTCGGACAAAGAAGGAACAAACACGAAAGTAAACGCAGACACTTGTATTGACAAAAAAATTACTTAAAAGTGTTGCAAATTTAATGGTATTTGCTACCAGACTTATCTGTGGAGGAATTTTCTTGTAGTACTGGTGATATCACGGTTCTCTTCTCGTCAGTGGCAAATGTAGATAAGACACTTCGTCTCGGTAGTTGCTCTTCCTTTAGTCAGTGTGCAATAGTACCGGCCTTTATGCAGTATGCAGTATGCAGATACAATGCCTTAGAAGGAAGCTGGTTGTAAAGTTTTGTGATAAGTGGACCCTGTTTTGGGGTCTGGTATTTTATGTCTCTTCTCCAGTACTGCTTTTCGATAAGTAAGCCTTGGTTTTGGGCTAAGTGATGAATGAAGTGTAGAGACCGCTGTTTACGCGACTACACTCAGTGGGTGCTCCGTGATAAGAAGGCCCTGTTTTGGGCTAAGTAATGAGAGCGTTTCTTTTGACGTCTCTCTCCAGTAACAGATCCCTGATAAGAATTTTTTGGTATTTGGCGCCAACATACGATGTTGGCATTCGCCCTCTGGCGGCAGGGGGAGATAATTAGCAATGGAATTTCCAATACTTCAGAGGCCGCTTTCTATCACATATAAAAAGATAAAAAGGGTTGGGGATAGCCATAAGGACAATAGGATCGGGACAATCATAAAGGTGCTAGGGTCTGACATAGCGAGTCGGTTGATCGGAATGGGTCTCTCCGACCGACCGTCTAGCTTAAGTAAGGGCAAAAGTGGAGCATTTTATGTCATAGACTGATTAGCCACAAGGATTCCGTCCTTAACCATTACGGGTCGCCACGACCCAGGACTCCATGCGGCTTATTGAGGGATCTTACCCCTCTGCTGATGTGTAATCGGTATTCTAAAGCTCCATCCAACAGGGGTGTATTCGGTAGAGATTACTAGTCGGTTGGGTGGTTGGAATTTAAGGCAAGACTATCCTTGGCTTATTTTATGCCGAAGTCGTTTTTCTTTTACTGATTCTTGTTGGATTTTCATATTTTGTTCTCGTTTTTTTTTAATCTATTTAACCCATTGACCTAACAGGTACTGCCACTCTAGGTCAGAGTGGACCTGGGAGTAATAGCAATGAAGGGATATTCCACTCTCCCCAGGCTTAGCAATTTATCATAAGGAATATGAATTTTAAAATTTGATACCATCCAGCTATTTGAATCAATCACAGCAAACTTTTTTGTATCATTTGATACTCATTGCACTTTTTTGGAGCCTTATTTTTCAGACGAGGCGGATAAATAATAATTTCATTAATCTTTATCATAACCACCCCAACAGGTTTTATAAAATGCTTCGCAAACTGGGATGGTCAGTAGGTACAGGATTTAATCTTAATTCATTTAGTTAGCAGTATCATTTTTTTTTTTTTTTCTTTCTCAAAGCAATGAACCACGTAGGCACTAACAAGCTTATCTTTATTGAAATATGCGGAAAAAGAAGTGAGAGACGTGCTGTAATTTCAAGGATTTTTTAATTCAGGAACAGCAAAATCCTGTCTGTCATCATTAAGTTGTTTTTTGAAATAAAAATGTTCAAATTCATTTCTTGATAAAACAAATAAACAAAAAAAAAAAAACAAATAATAAAAGTTCAAAAGTTCAAAAAGTTCAACGGTGAGGCTACTTAATCTAGTTAAAGTCTTGCACATCTTCCCACATTCACAATAAGTTATTCCAGGGAGCACTGGGTAGTTTATTGACCCATTTTGCCGATGCACACACACACACACAAACACACACACACATATATATATATATATATATATATATATATATATATATATATATATATATATCTACAGTTATATTTAATTAATTAACAAAATTAGGTATGACTTTAATTAAGCACATATTCTCCAACAAATTGTCGGCCTTCGCCATTTTCAAACACACTGTTTGACTACTTCATACTGTCGTGCCATAAGTCACCCAAAAAGTTGCGATATAAATACCAGTTTAAAATGAACGAGAAATGTACTGTAGTGGTTAGAATGTCCGCCTGTCAGCCTGACAGGTAGGGTTCGAATCACGCATAAAATACAGTCATGTCTATAGCTCTGCTGATGAGGCCTAATGGACTGAAATGTACATACAGAGATGACTTTTTCTCGATTTGTTTACGCTTTACATTTAAACCGATATGCACGTCTAATTCATTTAGTTATAATTAACTAATTAACAAATTTAGGTATGACTTTAATTAAGCACATAATCTCCCACAAATTGTCGGCCTTCGCCATTTTCAATCACACTGTTTGACTACTTCATATATATATATATATATATATATATATATATATATATATAACTTTCAAAGAAAGAAAGAACTTAACCGTCATTCCGTAATATATATATATATATATATATATATTATATATATATATATATATATATATATATATGGTTAATTAACGCCTGAAGAAGATATCAGATCTGAACACGTGTCGCAAATGTCAAAATAACAATACACATTTTTAATAACATTTTGAGGGGCTCTTTTTTATAAAATATTTAATTTTCTTCTGTTACAACATAACGACATTTTATACACTCATATATATATATATAATATATATATATATATATATATATATATATATATATTAGCCTACACTATCAATATGCCTATATATTACTGGTGTGTATCTATATATGCGTACACAACCTAATGAAATCTTTTCACATAGGAATCCGTCATTTTTCCATATGTGCCCCACCAGACGAAGCAAGACCCATTTTAAGGAATGATCAAAAGGACAACAGGGACTGGTAACCATAAATGTCTCTAAGGTTATCAGAATTGGTAATAAAAGACCCCAAAATAAATGAAGAAAATACGAAGGAAAGCAAGGAAAACTCTTTCCATGTGTTGACATTTTTTTTTGGGGGGGGGGGGCAAAGAATCAAGACTTATAAATCTTTTTCGTATTTTTTTTTTCAATGAAATTCCTTCCGTTTTTTTCAAAGCCCGCAAAAAAGACATTAAACTATGTTTCAATTCATTCCCTGTTTTAGATTAGCAGTCAACAGAAAAAGATAATTATCGGATAGTTAGATATCTTTGGAATCTCTTCCAGGAATCACTGTTAACCATTATTCTAATATTATAAAAATTCCATTCATGCATATTCTTTATTTAAATATATACATTTACTTTTATCTATCTATCTATCTATCTATCTATCTATATATATATATATATATATATATATATATATGTGTTAATGTATGAGTAGTAGCTTACCGGTGGGTACGAGTACGATCGTTGGAAGCGCACAGTATCCAGGGGTTAAGACTGAGAAAAAACAAATACAAAGTGCTCAATACAATGTAGAGCAAAAAATTATTTATATAATAGATAGAAGTAACCAACTCGAGTTTCATCGATTGATTCTTCAGGGTTACATCCGTTGAATTAATCGAGTTTTCGTACTGTATTGTATTGTACCAACTGAGATTAATCGAAAACTTGATTAATTCAACGAATGTAACCCTGAAGAATCAATCGATGAAACTCGAGTAGGTTACTTCTATCCATTATATAAATATCTATCTATCTATATATTATATATATATATTTAATATACCAAACTTGTTGGTAAATCCTCGCGGTGAGAAAAAAAACAGCAAATAGTTTGATTGTAAAAATATACTACCAAACATCAACCAGGAAGAAAAAAATGTTTGTAAAAAAGAAAAGACCAAGATAATCGTACCAACCAAAAATAATCTATTGGTACAATATTTTGGCCAAAAGAAAAAACAATTTATATGCATATATATATATAAGATATATATATTCACACAAACCCGCCAGGAGACTAAAGCTAATAAGTAAAAAGTGCTCAATACCTAAGTAGAGCAAATAATAAAGATATATATATATATATATATATATATATATATATAAAGATAAATCTAATGAGTCAGACGAACCTACTAAAAGTTTCGCTTAATGCTCTTCAGGCTAAGATCTGACTCAATCAAGTCTGACTCATTAGATTTATCTTTATATATATATATATATATATATATATATATATTATCATTATTATGAGTTAGCTGATACTATTTCACTGGAGACTGAGTGACAACAAGTCTCCTCAGGTCCCCATGACTCTTCTGAGTATTCTAGCCGATGGCAGCAGTGCAGTAGTCTGGATGGTCTCAATTCTCCCTCTCATTTCCAGATCCTCCAGTCTTTTTTCCAAGTTTATTGGGACTGTTCCAAGTGCACCAACTACAATTGGTATCACTTTCATATTCCACAATATTTTCAGTTCTCTGGCAAGGTCCAGGTATTTATCCATCTTTTCATTTTCCTTCAGTTTCACCGCAAAGTCCACCAGTTGACCTCGTTCTCTTTTTTTATTTTTTTTTTTTGTTAATCAGCACTTGATCTAGTCTCCTGACTGGGATATGGTGATCGGTCTTTATCTCAAAGTCCCAGAGAATTTTATGCGTTTCATTCTCAAGAACAGATTCTGATTTATGCATATACCATTTTGTTGTATGGTCAAAATTTAATTTTGTGCCTATCTTTGTATTCCCCTTGTGCTAGTTTGTTACATTCACTTAATACATGGTTTACAGTCTCATCTCTGTCACCGCATAGTCTACATTTACTGTTTGTTGCGTCTTATCAATTTTTGCTTTGATAAAATTTGTTCTTATGGCATTATTTTGTGTAGCAATTTTTATTATTATTATTATTATTATTATTATTAAAGATGACAGACAGGGATTTAGAGTTGATTTTTATTAACCTTTTGATGTTTCAGGAATCATTGGTAACCCCTATTTTAATATTAAAATCCATCCACTAAGGATTATGACATCGTGTCCAAAAAAAATGCATGTGAAATATAGACAGCCTCGTCTAGGATTTGAACTCGGGTCTGCGAGTCTCTTTCCTACGACTCTAGCCATTACACCACACGCCCCCGTACATTGCATAATATCAAAAGTTTACTAAAAATATTGAGTGGAACAGGTTCAAATAACATGTTGAACTTTTGTAGTTTATAGCCATCATGACAGATCCCCAGCCTCCTGCCTCACTCCCCAGAAACTCCAGGTTCCTGCCTCCCCCCATCCAGCTCCCCCCCCCCCAGAAACTCCAGGTTCCTGCCTCACCCCCGCCAGAAGCTCCAGTCCTGCCTCACTCCTCAGAAACTCCAGGCTCCTCATCACTCCCCAGAAACTCCAGGCTCTTCCCTCACCCCAGAAACTTCAGGTTCCTCCTCACCCCCCCTCCAGAAACTCCAGGTTCCTTCACCCCCCCAAAACTCCAAGCTCCTGCCCCCCCCCCCAGAAACTCCAGGTTCCTGCTTCCCCCCCCCGAAACTCCAGTTCCTGCCTCACCACCCCCAGAAACTTCAGGTTCCTCTCACCCCCAGACCCAAGCTCCTGAAACTCCAGGTTCCTGCCTCACCCCAACCTGAAACTCCAGGCTCCTCCCTCACTCCCCAGAATCTCCAGGTTCATGCCTCCTCCGGAAACTCCAGGTTCCAGCCTCCACCCCCCACACACACAGAAACTCCAGGTCCCTGCCTCACACCCCCCACAGAAATTCCAGGTTCCTGTCTCACTCCCACCCCCAGAAACACCAGGTTCCTGCCTCACCCCCCAGAAACTCCAGCAGTTGTTCAATGCACCTACAGATCTGGTTGCAATTCCACGAGGTGTTCTTGCAGGAATGATGGTTTGGTTTGTTCTTTCTCTTGTCTCCCATTGTATCGGCATTTGTGTCAACATAGCAAGTTTATCAGAAGAAACACAGAATTCAGAATCTCTTTATGACATCCAGTAACAACATGACCCATGACAATTGCAATATGCTGAAATTTTAAAACCTCACCAATTAAGATAACCACTTCATGCTTTGCCCAATAATTTAGTTTGATTGTATCTCTTGTATTTTATGTATAGCTATGGTGCAATAAAACAAATAACTTCCTATGGATGAAATTTTTAAAAAAACAACAAAAAAATCAAAAATAAAACAATATCCAGTCTGATTTTATCGTTTGTTTCACCAGAAACTCTGCTGACTTTGCAAAATTTACCAAAATAACTAAAATTTCAAAAGACAATTTAAACCTGTTCCACTATATTTTTTTGTAAACGTTTTGGGACCTTGACACCAATAAGCACCCCAGCCCAAATCCGTTTTGAAAGCAACTGAATTTTGCTTTTCACCTGTTGTTAATAAACAAAACAGCCGGCCGATAAAACCAGTTAACATTTTATACTAAAATAGTTTTTGATTTTAATAAAAATAAAATTATTTATTTCATATTGTTGTTGTTAGCACATGTGAAAAAATTTGCACTGAAGATAAACTAGTTATTATTTATTTTGATAAAACTTAAAACGAAAGACATGTTTATTTAATGTCCTGGGAATGACGTTAAACTCTATCTGATGGTGAGGTTCCTGTTTTGGAGGTTTGGGGAATGTGGAGCACCCCTTCATCACCATTGCTCCCTGGTCCACTCTGACCCGGAGTGGTAGTACCTGTTAGGGTCCCATCTATGGGTTAAATAGAAAAATGTATTTATAAAAAAAATGTATTATCCATTAAGAATTGATTTATTTCAAAACTTTATCGGCATTAAATGACCTACTGAGGTTGATATGTCGTAAAAAAAAAGAAACCAAACCAAACCAAACATGTTTATTTATATTCTATGTGCCTCTACGGATAGTTAATATTAAAAGTATTTATTTAAAAAAAAGATTTTGCTAGGGTTAGGGTTAAGGTTAGGGGTTAGAGTTAGCTATTATTATTATAACCTTATATTTTAACTTTTTATAGCTTTAACCATTCCCGTGTTAAACGTGTCTAACGTGAAAAGTTTTATAATTAAAAAAGAATTGCTATTGAATTAACAACAACATGAAATAAGTAAAAAAAAAATTGTCTTTAATATAAAAACGTGTCTTTCGTTTATAGTTTTAATATTTTTTAAAAAGTGCTCTAAAAATCGTCTGTTAACAAACAACCGGATTTTGACGGTGAAAAGCAAAACATGTCCTTTTAAATCTAGGTCGCACCTGGGGTGCTTATTGGTGTCTTGGTCCAACTTTTGATTTGTTTGTTTTGTTTTACGGCATATCAACCTCAGTGGGTCATTTTAATGCCGATAAAGTTTTGAAATAAATCAATTAGGGCCGGGTTAGCTCATCGGTAGATTTCGACTAGAAACCACAAGGTTCCTAGTTCGATAATCAGCATATGAGTAGCACAGGGATCTGTGCGGTAAAGTAAGGAGCTGATGGTAGGACCTCAGATTCTCCTTGGTCTTATTGAACTCCCGCGCTGATTGGCTGATACGACTGGCCGCCCGACGACTTTAACTTATTTAACCCATAGATGGGACCTAACAGGTACTACCACTCCGGGTCAGAGTGACCAGGGAGCAATGGTGATGAAAGGGGTGCTCCACATTCCCCAAACCTCCAAAACTGGAACATCGCCATCAGATAGAGTTTAACGTCATTCCCAGGACATAGACCCGCAGCCACCGCCTTCTAGCACCCATATGATAAAAAGGGGTTGGGGCTTGCCATAAGGGCAATATGGTTGGGAAATCATATAGGTGCTAGGGCTTGACGGCAATTTTTGATATACTATGTAGGATATGTTGGCCTACCAAAACACACTTGATGAGGCTTGATAATTAGTATTATTTGGATTATTCGGACTATTGACCTCATCTTTATTGTTATCTGTACAACGTTTCAGGTGATATGACCTCCGGCCTTTTTCAGGTATTTCTTGTCGGAAAATAAGATTCCCAAGTTCGAGAAGGCTCCTGAGTCCGACAAGAAATACCTGAAGAAGGCCGGATGTATTTATTCAAATTTCATATTTAAATATATCAGATTAACGAAATTAAATAAGAACGCATATAAAAAGATTACATTTCAATTGTATTTTAATTGGTTTCTATATAAAAATCATTCATATTATTGATTTTAATACGGTGGAGAATACAGAAATAATATTAGAGATCAATAACACCGAATAATTATTTATGAAACCTTGTTTTGTTCGTCTGATACTGAAAATAGGCCACTCCACCGACTAGTTTGCTACATTCGCAGAGTATTGATTTACAGTCTCATCTCTATTCCGGGCAATGTCTTTTACTTTTTGTTGGGTTTCAATTTTCGCTTTATTATTATTATTATTATTATAATTATTATTATTATTAGCAATATAATAGCACCCTCCGGGTGCAATAGTTTTTTTTATATAATAATATCATATTAAATTAGAAAGGCTAATGAAACTGAATAAGAATCAGATAAAAGATTAGAATTTTGAAAAATAGAACTTTGAAACCCCTTCCATCGTTTTCCATTACTCCCTTTTTT
Organism: Doryteuthis pealeii; assembly: GCA_023376005.1. Classification (NCBI taxonomy): domain Eukaryota; kingdom Metazoa; phylum Mollusca; class Cephalopoda; order Myopsida; family Loliginidae; genus Doryteuthis; species Doryteuthis pealeii. The sequence goes on along the minus strand of CM042171.1, from coordinate 52,178,645 downwards.
ATTGTTTTTAACTTTTCTTTTTTAAAGGTAGAATAAAATTGTAGTTATTTCTTCTTGCTAATGGATTTCTTTTAAGATTTATCCCCGAGATATTCAATAAGGTAAAACCAAACAATTAGAAATCTAATACTAAGCATATATTTATTAAAAACAATTTTTAATATCAATATGCAAATTAACCTTCCCATTCACACTGTAATCCGCCATTTTGGTTGTATATATAAATACAATTGCATGTTGTTAGTATGTTATGGTCAACAGTCTTAATGATGAAAAAAATTTTATTAATAATTAGTTTAAATAAAATAAAGTCATGGAGAATGTTATGTAAATAACTGGGGAATTGTGACTTGTATAAGTAGTTTCGGTTAGACAGAACACACAATCTCCATTATAATAAGATAGTGCTTTGGCATCACCTCAGGCGCTTTGGCATTGCCTTCCAGCTGGGAAAATTTGGCTCAGGACCGCCCTCGATGGCGGCAGGCTCTCTGTAGAGGACTGTTCATGTCTGAAGTAACCCTCTTACAACACCATGAGCAGCGGCAACAAAGCACCGGCACATCAACATCTTCAAACAGATACATACAAACACAGAACAAATAAGTCCAAACAATTAACAAGACAAACTCACACTAAAAAGAGGAGGGTCAGTTCAGTATAGCCAATGCAGCAAAGTCAGTTTGAATATTATTCAGTTAGTTAATCTACTTAAATCTTAGGTTAATTTATGGCTATGATTTAAGTAGATTAACTGATTGCTACATTCGCAGAGTACATGGTTTACAGTCTCATCTCTATTACTGCAAAGTCTACATTTACTATTTTGTTGGGTCTTATCAATTTTCGCTTTGATATAGTTTGTCCTTATGGCATTATTATTATTATTATTATTATTATTATTATTATTATGTAAACCTTTATTTCTTAGCGATATTGCAGGGTTTTAAACGCACTAATAACATGGGCTGTTTTGAGACAAATCTACCTCAGATTTGTATAGAGAATCGTTAATGAATAAGATTTATCCTATGTAATAATTTTTTGACAATAAATTAAATACTCATTGATAAACCTACGCAATTGTGACGTAAGTAGTGACGTGGTTTTGGTTACAGACAGACACCGACTCTTCATCTTAATAAGATATAATATTTCTGATATTTACATATATATTATACATAGTATAATATATGGAGAAGTTAGACAAACACGGGATGTTGTAGTAATGGATGTTTATTGTAGGTTGTGATGTCGACGTTTTTAACGTTTTCGGTCTACAATAAGCATTCATTTTCTACAACATCCCGTGTTTGTCTACCTTTCTCCACATATTATACTATGTATAATCTATATGTAAATATTAGAAATATTATATCTTATTAAAATGAAGAGTCGGTGTCTGTCTGTCTGTAACCAAAACCACGTACTGTCGGATTAATTTCCTCTTATTTCTCCCATAGTATAATATGTATGTTTTTAAAAAATTAAGGGTTTCGTGTATGCTTCACGTATTTGATGACAAGGTTATAAAAAATAAATTTACTCATTGATAAACTAATGAAATTCATGAGGGTGTTCTGACGTGAGCAGTGACGTAGTTTGGTGATAGACATACACCGAATCTCTATTATAATAAGACTAGAAGTGGCTACCCGGCATCGCCAGAGTAGAAGGGGGATTTTTTAAAAGCTAGTTCGACGGATCCATTATTACTCAATCGTCAGTTGAATCCTCGTCGGATGCCCCATTAAAATCCCCATGTAAAAAAAGACCTTGCATTGATCCAGCCACTCTGAAAACAAACGCTGATGTCTACTATTCAAAATATTAAAGGCAAAAAAAAATCCATTCTGTTATCATTTAAATTTGATTTTTTAATCCTTCTCACAAATATAATCCAAATCTCTATAATTTTTGCTCAAAAATCAAGCCCTGGTGATATTTAATGTGTACATATATTTACTTTGTCGTTAATTGTTTTATTTTCGAAGTTTCCTCCGGACATACAGATTCACACAACTGCCTTTTATATAGATACTAGAAGTGGCTACCCGGCGTCGCCTGCGTAGAGGGTTTTTTTTTAAGTTAGTCCCGCAGATCCATTATTACTGAATAGTGAGTTGAATCCTCGTGGGATGCTCCATTTAAATACTTATGTAAAAAAATAGACCTTGCATTGATCCAGCTACTCTGAAAAGAAATGTTAATATCTAAAATATTAAATGAAAACAAAAATCCATGCTGGTATCATTTTAATTTTATTTTTAATTATCTTCACGAATCAAATATCTATTATTTTTGCTCAAAAACCAAGCCCTGGTGATATTTAATGTGTATATATATTTACTTTGTCGTTAATAAAAGTTTCCTTCCGGACATACATATAAATACAACTGCCCTTTATATATGCATAGATATGGCCCATATGTCTGACCTTGTACAAAATTAAGCTAAACGCCTGGTAAATGACTCCGTTCGCGCCTGTGTATATGCGCATGCGTGAAAGTGTGTTTGGAAAGCGGGAAAAGATTTCTAAGTCGTCTTCGTCTTCGAATAAAAGAATTATGATACAGGAAAAATGCCTGACGGCCATTTTTGAGATTAAATAGTGACACCCAAAATCTTTGATTATGGAATCAATTTCAAAACGACATTATTTATTCCTGCTCAGGGATATGAACGGCACTTGAGGATGCTGGGGAAGATGGCGACGAAGAAATGCTGTCAGAAGAGTCAAAATCATCGACATTAATTTGTACAACAAAGTAATAAATAAAAAAAAATAGATAAATAAACAAAATAAAAGTTTAAAAAACACATATATATAACAAATATTCACGAATGTCATGGCTCGATTGTAATTTTTCAAGAAAATAAATTGATGGGAAATTATAAGAGAATCAAAATGCAAAGTTGCTGCAGGGGGTGATGGGTGGCTAGCGGTTATTTGGCAGCCATATTGATATCTGAAACGAGAGTTCGGCACTTATAATATGATTAATGACTACAATAACGGAAACATTCCAGAAATGTGCTGAAATTTCACTTTGCCCACTACACTAAGTAGGAAACGATGTTACTCAATTAATGTTTCAAACAAACGTACAGCGCCCCCTACCGACAACTCTGTGGTTTTTGTTTAGCCCTAGGCTACTTTATGAGCTGCAGAATTACACATTAATAGAATCAGAATTTAAATATGAATTGTGGTTTTTGACACACTGACAGTTTTATGGGTCATGGAGTGATTGAATCTATTTCCTTTTTGTATTGCTAAATAGATTTTTTTTTTCTGTTTTTTTTTCTTTCTTTATGGTGGGGATATAAATAAATCTACAGAATTTATGGTAGTCGCTAGAAATCACGAAATACCGTCATGAAACAACGTTTATTAAAGAAGAACCTGTAGGGAGGCAATAAACAATAATCTCCCTTAGAGAATGGGTGTGTCCGTTAGGAGGCTTCGTAGGGTGTTACACACACAGACCCAGAAACCCATTAAGAAAAAGATCACTTCTAAAGTCGCTGAAACATTTTAATACCAAGAAGAAGTCAAGAAGATAGATAGATAGATAGATAGATAGATACATGAAGATAGAACGTGATAGAAGGATATATAGATAGATAGATAGATAGATAGATAGATAGATAGATATGAAGAGACTAAAATGGTTAGAAAGATATGAACAGATTGGAATAGATAGATAGAAATGAACTGAGATAGAAAGATAGGTGGATAGATATGAAGTGATCGAGATAGATAGATAGATAGATAGATAGATAGATAGATAGATATGACAGACAGATAGACAGATAGATGCTGTACAGACGGAGATAGATAGATAGATAGAAAGATAGACAATGAACAGATTGATATAGATAGATAGATAAATAGATTGATAGAGAGATAGATAGATGTGAACTGACTGAGATAGATAGATAGATAGATAGATAGATAGATAGATAGATAGATAATGAACAAACTGAGATGGATAGATAGACAGACAGACAGACAGACAGACAATGAACAGACTGAGATAGATAGATAGAAATGAGACTAAGATAGATAGATAGATAGATATGAAGACCAAGATAGATAGATAGATAGATAGAAAAACAGACTGACAGACAGACAATGAACTGACTGGGATAGATATATAGAAATGAGACTGATAGATAGATATGAAGTGACCAAGATAGATAGATAGATAGATAGATAGATAGATATGAACAGAGATAGATAGATAGATAGATAGATAGATAGATATGAAGTGACAAAGATAGATAGATAGAGAGATAGATAGATAGATATGAAATGACCGTGATAGATAGATAGATAGATAGATATGAAGTGACCAAGATAGATAGATAGATAGATATGGAGTGACCAAGATAGATAGATAGATAGATAGATAGATATGAACAGACATAGATAGACAGACAGACAGATATCTATCTATCTATCTACATAGATAGATAGATAGATAGATAGATATGATGACCAAGATAGATAGATAGATAGATATGAAGTGACCAAGATAGATAGATAGATAGATAGATAGATAGATATGAAGTGACCAAGATAGATAGATATATAGACAGACAGACAGACAGATAGATAGATAGATAGATAGATATAATAGATAGATATGAAGTGACCAAGATAGATAGATAGATAGAATAGACCAATAGATAGATAGAAGTATGAAATGACCAAGATAGATAGATAGATAGATATGAAATGACCAAGATAGATAGATAGATAGATAGATAGATATTATCTGCTGTAGTAATGGCCGAACCCTTCTTTCAGCAAAAAAGTTTTCTTTAGCAGATGTAGACTTTCATCGCAAAACAACTGTAGATTTAACAATCCAAACTTTTAAACGGAACCAATTCTGATAGTCTCAACATGAAATTGACCATGTGTGCATATTTGTATGTGCTTGTTATCAGAAGGATATTCCGTGTGTGTCTTGTGTGTGTGTGTGTGTCTTGTGTGTGTTTCTTTTGTGTGTTTCTTTATCAGATTAAATAGTAAAATATTTGCGATTTGAATAGAAATGTGAAGTATTCTGTAAAATTCCAGGTTTATTGTACTTGGAACAGACGTGTGGAATTCTTTGTTCTACTTTTTCCCCAGTCAATATCCGTGAGAAAAATGGGTGTGTTTTATGCAGGGGTTATATATAATCTAATGGCCATGTGGTTAGTGATAGGCCGGGTGGGCGGGGGGGAGAAAGAGGGTGGGAGTGAAACCGGGTGTGGGGAGAGATTTGGGGTAATTGAAGAGAGAAGAAATGGTAAAGGGAATAGAAAGAAAGGAAGGAAGGAAAAAGAAGAAAGTAAGAAAGAAAGGATGAAATAAAAGAAATAAGAAATAAGAAGAAAGAAAGAAAGAAAGAAAGAAAGGAAAGAAAAAAGAAACAAAGAAAGAAAGTGTGGAAAGTGGAGATTTGGAATAAAAGGAAAAGACAGAACGAAGAAAGAAAGAAAGAAGGAAAGAAAGAAAAAGAAAGAAGAAGGGATGAAAATAAAAGAAAGAAGACAAAGAAAGAAAAGATGAAGAAAAAGAAAAAAAAAGAAAGAAAGAAAGTGGGGAATGGAGATTTGGAATAAAAGGAAAGGCAGAAAGAAAAGAAAGAAAAAGAAAGAAAGAAAGAATGAAAAAAATAAATAAGAAAGAAAGAAGATGAAAAAAAGAAAAAGAAAGAAGAAAGAAAGTGGAAAGTGGAAATTTGGAGTAGAGAGAAAAGACAGAAAGAAAGAAAGAAAAAAGAAAAAAGAAGGGATGAAATAAAAAGAAAGAAAGAAAGAAAGAAAGAAAAAACGAAAGACAGAAAGTGTGGAAAGTGGAGATTTGGAATAAAAGGAAAAGAAAGAAAGAAAGAAAGAAAGAAAGAAAGGATGAAATAAAAAGAAATAGAAAGAAAGACAGAAAAGAAAGAAATAGAGGGAAATAATATGATAGGAGAAAGAAAGAAAGAAAGAATGAAAGAATGAAAGAAAGAATGAAAGAAATAAAAAGAAATAAGAAAGAAAGACAGAAAGAAAGAAAGAAAGAAATAGAGGAAAATAATATGATAGAGAAAGAGAAAGAAAGAAAGAATGAAGAATGAAGAAAGAAAAGAATAAGAAGAAAGACAGAAGAAAGAAAGAAATAGAGGGAAATAATATGATAGGAAAAGAAAGAAAAAAAAAAGAAGAAAGAAAGAAAGATGAAAAAAAAAGAAATAAGGATGAAATAAAATAAATAAGAAAGAAAGACAGAAAGAAAGAAAGATGAAACAAAAGAAAAGAAAGAAAGGAAAATAAGATAGAAAGAAAGAAAGAAAGAAAGAAAGAAAGAAAGAAAGTGGGGAAAGTGGAGATTTGGAGTAAAGAGAAAAGACAGAAAGAAAGAAAGAAAAAAAGAAAGAAAGAAAAGGTGAAAGAAAAAGAAAGAAAAAAGACATATAAAGATAGAAAAAAAGAGAATGAGAGGGTGAAACTTGGGTGGAGATTTGGAGGAAAGGAGAAAAAGAAAGAAAGAAAGAAAGAAAGGATGAAAAATAGAATTAAGTCATGAAGAAAAAGAAAAAATAAAGAAAGAGTGAAACTTGGGTGGAGATTTGGAGTAAAGGGAAAAGAAATAAAGAAAGCATGAATGAAAGAAAAATAAAGAAAAAAAAAGAAAGAGTGAAAAATGAAATTGAGTCATAAAGAAAGAAAGAAAGAAAGAAAGAAGGAGAAAAAAATATGAAAGAAAGAAAGAAAGAAAGAAAGAAAAGAGAGAAAGAAAGAAAGAATAGAAAGAAAGCAGCAAACCATATAAAATTGATATTGAAGATCAAAATAAAAGAAAGAAGGAAAGAAAAAATGAAAGAAAAAATGAAAACTGAAAAAAGAAATAAACAAAGAAGGAAGAAAATGATAAAAGAATGAATTTTTTTAAAGAAACTTTTAGTAGGTTTATCTGACTCATTAGGGTTATCTTTATTATTTGCTCTACTTAGGTATTGAGCACTCTTTACTTTTTAGCTTTAGTATATCCTAGCAGGTTGTATGAGTATATATATATCTATATATATATATATATATATATATATATGATTGTTTTTTTTTCTTTTGGCCAAATATTGTACCAATAGATTAATTTTGGTTGGTACGATTATCTTGGTCTTTTCTTTTTTTCCAAAAATGTTTTCCCGAGGTGATGTTTGGTAGTATATTTTTACAATCAAACTATTTACCAACAAGTTTGGTATATATATATATATATATATATATATATATATTATATATATATATATGTGTGTGTGTGTGTGTGTGTGTGGTGTGTGTGTGTGTGTATATGTATATATATATATGTGTATATATGTATATATATATATATATATATATATATAAGTCATCCACAGACACCGTGTTTCGATGTTTCACGTCTCATCAGTGTGGCTAGACACAACAACTCCGACCAGAAACGAACCCCGACTGACTTTACGCCTGTCCATTAAACTCTAGGCCATTGACAGCTGCCGTTGTGTTTTAACTGTTTTAAATACATAGATCTGTGTATATACTTTACGATCACCGGATAGATCAAATCTGTAGCAGAGAGAGAGAGAGAGAGAGAGAGAGAGAGAGAGAGAAAGGGAAAGCGAAATAGAAAGAGAGAGAGAGAGTTGAAATGAAGAAAAGAAGGAAGAGAAAAAATTAAAAGTTTTAAATGAGACGATAAGAAGAAGAAAGAAAAAAACGAAGGAGAAAAAAAATTACCAGAAAGTTAGGGATGGTGCGTGGAACTGAACGTCACAACCAAAAATAACAATAAAGAAATGAAAGCTATATCTTTTTATCACTTTGTTGCTACCTGATGGTCTCTCTAAGACAACCACCCCAGTCCATACCATTCCACTCCACCCACGGCGTGAGGGCTGAGAGGTCAGATATTTCTGAATTTAAAAGGAATACCATTGATGGCGATACCAATATCTCATCTTACAACTCTCGGTTGCCATCTAAATTTCTTTTAAGAGTCCCTGACTCATAGCCCTGCCCATCCTTGTCCACCCAGCCAGCATAAAATCTAAGAGTTTTTTGGATAGGGGTCGGGGGTAGTGGATAAGGAAGGGGGGGTCAGAATATTTAATCTAAAAGAGTCATCTCCTAACACCTGTAGTATTAGTTCCAGTTCAAATAGAGCAGACCATCCACGGAGTCCGTCTCATGTCAGAAATGGATGGGACGCAGGTCAAAAACGTGTCTGACTCGTATAAGTCAAATTTCACCTAAGTTTTATTTAGTTAGGTTATTTCTTTAAAAAAATTTAATCTCCCATATATACATATATATATATATATATATATATATATATATATTGTGTGTGTGTGCGTGTATATATATATATATATATGGTTGTGTGTGGTGGTATTATATACTATATATATGTGCGTGTGTGGTGTGTATGATATTTGTTGTGTGTGTGTATATAATATGTGGTGTGTGTGAGTGTGTGGTGTGTATATGGTGTGTGTGTGTTGCGTATATTATTATATATTGAAATTAATATATAATGGTATATGTGAATATATAATATGTATATGTGAATATATTATATATTATATATTGAAATATATATATATATAATATATATATATATATATTATACATATATATATATATCAGTCAAATTTCACTGGTTTTGTTTATTTAAGTTATTTCTTTAAAAATTTAATCTTCAGCATATATATATATATATATATATATATTATATATATATATATTGTGTGTTGTTGTGTGTGTGTGTGCGTGTGTGTGTTGTGTGGTGTGTATATATGTGTGTGTGTATATATATGTTTGTGTGCGTGTGTGTGTGTGTATATGTCTGTGTTATTATGTGTGTGTGTGTGTTGTGTATGTGTGTGTGAATATATATATATATGTGTGTGTGTTATATATGTGTGTGGTTGTGTGTATATATATGTGTGTGTGTCTGTATTTATGTGTATATATATATGTGTGTGGTGTGCGTATATATAATGTGTATATATATCTATATATTTGTATCTGAATGTGTGTGTATATATGCGTGTGTGAGTGTGTGAATATATATATGTATATATATGTTTAGTATATATGTGCATGTATATGTGTGTATATATGCGTAAGTAATATATATATTATATATATATGTATGTATATATATATATGCGCGTGTTTATATATATATATATGTAAGTGTGTATATACATATATAAATATGTGTGCGTGTATATATATATATATATATATATATATAGTGATTCGAGATAGTAAAAATGGGATAGGAAACCTTTTTACATTTTACTGATAACGAGGCGAACTGAGTAACTTATATGTTTAAAAAGAGACTACTATATTTTTTTTAAACTTTTAGCGAAGATTTGAAAGATTTATGGAATTCGGTTTCGTAGAAAATTAACCTTTTTTTTAATAGATCTAATACTTGTGGGATGTTTAAAAATTAAACCGAATGTTATTAGATACTATATATGACCAAACTCTGCTGAATAAAAGCTTTAAAAAAAGATAAATATGTAGAAGATGAAAACAATTACTACTCATATATATATATATATATTTTTTATATTATATATTATTACCTTGAAAAAGAGTGAACGTTCACCCGAAATATCGGAATAGATTAAATCAGGAACAGAGCAACAGTTGAATATATAAAAATTCTGATTTTCGTTCTGTTTTTCCTGTTTTTGTTCCAATGCTTCAAAAGACCAAACAAACAACGTTCATAAGAACATAACATATATATACATACATACATACATACATACACACACACACACACCACACACACACACATATATATATATATATATATATATATATATATATATATATATTATTCTTTCTCTCTCTCTCTCTCTCTATATATATATATATATATATATATATACATATATGTATGTAGTATGTATGATGTATCTTCATCCTGATATATATTATGTGTATATATATATATATAATATATAATAATATATATATATGACTCATGTAGGTCCTTAATATATGTGTGTGTGTGTGTTGTGTGCGTGGTGTGTGTGTGCGTGTGTGTGTGGAGAAAGGTAGACAAAAACGGGATGTTGTACAAAACGGGTGTTTTATTGTAGGTAGATGTCTGACTTGATAACGTTTCGGTCTGTTAGACCTTCTTCAGGACGTAGTCTTGCTTCAACAGTGAACATTTTCATAGTCAGTAATAATATATATATATATATTATATATATATATATTCCAATCTCTCTCTTCAAATAATCTTTTCCTATTTCTCTCTCTCTCTCTCTCTCTCCTCTTTCTCTCTCCTCGTCTCCTCTCTCTCTCTCTCTCTCTCCTCTCTCCTCTCTCAAATGTATCTCTTTCTTCTGACCTCCCTCACACTTGAAATATTTAAATTCTAATCTCTCTCTCTCTCTCACACACACAGCACATTCTCTCTCTCTCTTTCTCTCTCTCTCTCTCATCTCATCTCTTCTCTTTCTCTTCCCACTGTCCACGCGTATCTTTCTTTCTCACTTTCAATTTCTCGCCCCCCTTCTTCTCTCTCTCTCTTGTGTGTCTCCTTTTCTCTTCAAATTTTATTTTCTTTTGTATTCTCTCTCCTCTCCCACGTATCTGTCTCCCTTTCTCTCTCACTTTCATCTTTTTCTCTCTCTCTCTCTCTCTCTCCTCTCTCTTCAAATTTAACTTTCTCTGATTCTCTCTCTCTCTCCTCTCTCCTCTCTCTCTCTTTCTCTCTCTCTCTTCTCAATTCTTGAATTGCCAATCTCTCTCTCTCTCTTCAATTTCTCTCTCTTTTGACTCTCTCTCTCTCTCATCTCTCTTTTCTCTCTCTTCTTCTCAATCTCGATTCCAGTTCTCTCTCTCCTCTCTTCAATTTCTCTCTCTTTTGATCACTCTTCCTCATCTCTCTCTCTCTCTCTCCTCTCCTCTCTCTTCTCTCTCTCTCTCCTCAACTCTGATTTCCAATCTCTCCTCTTCCAAATCTCTCTCTCTCTCTCTCTCTTCCGTATCTCTCTCTTCTCATCTCTCTCTTTTTCCTTCTTCTCTCTCGTCTCTCTCTCATCTCTGATTCCCAATCTCTTCTCCTCAAATTCTTCTTCTCCTCTTCTTCCCTCTCTCTCTCCTCAACCTGAAATGTTTCCCAATTTCTTCTCTCCTCTCCCTCTTCAAAATTCTTCTCTCTCTTTGATCTCTTTCTCTCTCTCTCTCTCTCTCTCTCCCCTCCTATCTCTCTCCTTCTCTGCCTCCTCTCTCGTCTCTCCTTTCTCTCTCCGTCCCGTTTCTCGTCTCTAATCTCCCTGTCGCGGGCGGGGTCCCTGAAGTTGTCCAATTCTCTCACTGCGTAGCTCGCGGCGAGTGAGCCTACAGCTCATCTCTTTCAAATTTCTCTCCTCTCTCTCCCTCTCTCTCATCCTTCCTCTCTCACTCCTCTCAACATCTGAATTTCCAATCTCTCTCTCTTCAAATCTCTCTCTCTCTCTCTGCTCTTCCTCTCTCATCCCCTCCCTCCCTCTCTCTCTCATATATATATATATTATTATATATATGATTTCCAATCGTCTCCTCTGGAAAGCAGATCTGTCTCAGTCTCTGTCTCTGTCTCTGTCTGTCTGTCTGCTCTCTCGTCTTCCTCTCCTAAAATCTCCTATAGAACCACCAATCTTATACCCCCCCCCCCCATCAGATAATTTTATCCTAATCAAACGTAGATTCTAAAAGTCACTCTCTAAACACACTCGTTCAGAATGGTTGAATCCATTAAGACTTTCAGATGTGAACAAATCAACTCACTTAATCGGAAAGAAAGAAGGGAATATCTCTTATTTGAAAGATATGAGTGCCCATCAAAATTTCCTGATATCCCCTTCAAAAACCCAACACCCTGCTTGGATGAACATAAGATTAACGACAATTAAATTAAACTACACAAGAAAGAGTATCTCCCCCCTGCCTCCCCTGCCCCCCTTGCCCCTGTCCCCTGCTTCCCCTGCCCCCCCCATTCTGTAGTTGTTTGGGGAGGTTCTCTGTTAGTTAATGCTTTTATCTATCTGATCGGTCTAAAAAGTGACCCTCTAACAATATATGATATATATATATATATATATATTATATAATTAAATTATAATAGAGAGAAGAGAGAGGAAGGATGAGAGGGCGGGGAGAAAGAGATGGAGAAAGAAGAAAGAATTGATAGAAAGGAAAGAAAGGAGAAAAGAGAAATGAGAAAGAAAGAAAGAAGAAAGAAAGATAAGAAAGGATGAAAAGAAAAAGAAAGAAGAAGAAGAAAAGAAAGAGAAAGAAAAGAAAGAAAGAAAAAAGGAGAAAGAAGGAAGAAAGGGCGAGAAAGGAAAAGAGAGACAGAAGAAAAAAGGGGGAAAGAGAAAGAAAAAGAAAAAAGAAAGGAAAAAGGGATGAAAGAAGAATGAGAAAGAAGAAAAAGAAAGAAAGAAAGGGATGAAGAGAAGAAAGAAAAAAAAAAGAAAGAGAAGAAAGAAAGAAGAAAGGGCGAGAAAGAGAAAGAGAGAGACAGGAAAGAAAGGAAAAAGAGAAGAAAGAAAGAAAGAAAGAAAAATAATGAGGAAAAAAAAGAAGACAACTGAAGGAAGAAGAAAAGTAACAAAAAAATAAAGAGAAAAATAAGAAAGAAAAAAGTGAGAAAGAAAGAAAGAAAGAAGAAAGAGGAAAAGAAAGATGTACAGAAAAAATAGAGATGATAAGAAAACTTTTGAAGAACGAAGGAAAGATGAAAAGTAAAATTTTAAAAAAAATAGTATTTAGGCTTTTATTGCCCAAATAACTTTGCTCTGTTTACAAGAATAATGAAAATTGAGCTCTCATACGGAACCTGAACTCTACATACAAACTACTGGTAAGAGAATTGGACAGCCTAGAATCACCTGTTACCAAGAAACTTGTACCTACACCAAGTATATAATATATATACTATATATATAATATTTATTATAATGGAGATTGTGTGTTTTTCTGTCTGTAGACCGAACTATATTACTAATCGAGTCAATTAACATAGTTATTTACATTACATTCTTCCATGATTCTATTTATATTTAAACGTCAATTATTAAGTAAAATTGCTTCACTTTTTATTAGTGTTGTCCATATCTACAATGATATTTACCGGTACCCCACTAATAAAAGTTGGCAATTTTATTAATAATTGAGGTTTAATATAAATAGAATCATGAAGATGTATGTAAATAACTATGTTAATTGTGACTGCGATTAGTAATATATTGTTCGGTTAAACGAAAAACACACAACTCCATTATATAAGATATATATATATATATATAAAATACTTTGTGTGGTACCAAGTTCCTTGTACAGAGTGATCTAGGCTGGTCCTAATTCTCTACCTAGTTTGTTGTAGAGTTCAAGGTTCCGTAATGAGAAGCTCAATGTTTCATATTGTAAACAGAGCAAAGTTATTTGGGAAAAAAGGCCATTAAATACTATTTTTTAAAATTGTGTCTTTTCATTCTTTCCTTCGTTCTTCAAAGTTTTCTTTCATCATCTCTATTTCCTTCTAGTACATCTTTTCTTTTTCCTCTTTTCTTCTTTCTTTCTTCTTTCTCACTTTTTCTTTTCTTATTTTTTTCTTATTTCTTGTTACTTTCTTCTTCCTTCAGTTGTCTTCTTTTTCCTCATTATTTTCTTTCTTTCTTTCTTTCTTTCTCTTTTTTCCTTTTCTTTCTGTCTCTCTCTTCTCTTTCTCGCCCTTTTTTCTTTTTTCCTTTCTTTCTTTCTCTTTCTTTTTTTTTCTTTCTTCTTTCTCTTTCACTCCTTCTTTCTTTGCTTTCTTTCTTTCTTTCTCGATTCTCTTTGCACTCCCTTTTTTTCTTTCTTTCTTTCTTTCTTTCTTTTTTCTCTTTTCCCCTTTTTCTTTCTGTTCTCTTCTTTCTCTTTCTCGCCCTTTCTTCTTCTTTCCTTCCTTTCTTTCTTTCTTTCTTTTTTCTTCTCTTCTTCTTTTTTCTTCTTTCTCTTTCTTTCTTTCTTCTTCACTCCTTTCTTCTTTCTTTCTTTCTTCTTTCTTTCTCCATTTCTTTTCTCCTTTTCTTCTTTTAATCAATTTTCTTCTTTCTTTCTCCATTCTCTTCTCCCGCCTAATCTCTCTTCTTCTCTCTCGTCTCTCTCTATATATATAATATATATATCATATATATATTATATATATATATATATTGTTAGAGGTCACTTTTAACCGATCGATATGATAAAAGCATTAAACTAAACAGAGAAGACTCCCAACAATACAGAATGGGGGGGGCAGGGAAGCACAGGACAGGGGCAGGGGCAGGGGAGGCAGGGGGGAGAATATCTTTCTTGTTAGTTTAAATTGAATAATTGTGTTATTTATGTTCAGCGCAAGCGGTGTTGGTTTTTAAGGGATATCAGAAATTGATGCACTCGATATCTTTTCAAATAAGAGAATATTCCCTTCTTTTCTTTCCGATTAAGTGAGTTGATTTGTATCACATCTGGAAAGTCTAATGGAATTCACTTTCGAAGAGTGTGTTTAGAGAGTTGAACTTTTAAGAATGCTATACGTTGATTAGGGATTAAATCTGATGGGGGGGGGGGGCTATAAAATGGTGGGTTTCTAATAGGAGATTTAGAGAGAGGGAGAGAGAGAGATCAGACAAGACAGACCAGAGACCAGAGACAGAGACTGAGACAGAGACCAGAGAGACAGATTGGGAAATTCATTATGATAATATAATATATATATGAGAGAGAGAGGGAGAGGGAGAGGGAGAGAGAGAGAGAGAGAGA
>CM042171.1:52156912-52161912 GCA_023376005.1 Doryteuthis pealeii | reverse complement strand
CAGTGATGCTGATAGGTACTCCTCCTGCGTTCTTGACGCATAAAAGTCTAAAAAGACGCAGTAAAATCATACCCATGTGTCACCATTTCAAATTAACTCTAAATACATTTCAATAGTTTCTTAGAAACGAATTACACAGGATAGGTTACAAGGTAGGGTTATACTGCTTTAGTTGTTTCCCCAGATCATAAATAAAAACCCTATGATCTATTAAGAAACTTTTGTTGGGACCCATAAATTTTCACGGGGACTCATTCAAAGCAAATATGTGCTTCCCAGGACGCACTAAAAGAAAAAGCTATCAGCATCACTGCATATATATAATATATATATATATATATATAAAATTATAATATTATATATATATATATATAATTTATATATATATATATATATAATATATAAATATATATAAAATTATATATATATATATATATATATATATATATATATTGGCAGTGGAGGTTTCGAGTCACACATGGAGCAGTCTCCCATGTCTATAACCTTGCTGATGAGACCTAATAAGTCGAAATGTACATTCAGGGATTGACATTTTCTCGATTTGAACATATATGCCCGCCTAAATTCATTAATTGTTAACTAATTAATTTTCAAAAATTATGTATGACTTCAATTAAGCACATATCCTCCAAACATTGTCGGCTTAAAGCCATATAAAAATAAAAACATTTGTTTGTTTACTTAACCTCATATATATATATATATATATATATATATATATATATATATATTATATTAGGAGACAAAACGTTACCCGTTTGGTCACCTATTGTGCTTTGGGTACATCATTGGTAGATCAAATACGGCCGGATAATTTTTTTTTAATTTAATAATTTTTGTAATTTTCTAAGAAAGGGAACGTTTGACCTAATTTGAATTACGGGCTAGCTGCTTGTGAAACTTGACATACAAATATATTTCGCACTCTTTAAATCACTCTTTTTTACACTCACTGAGAAACTAACATATATATCATATATATCAAGCTATATAGAGAGAGTGGGAAAGTGACAGGCAGAATGTGAATAAGAGACGGGCCAGTTTTTTTACTTAATTGCAATTTACGACTTATTAGAATCAATTAAAATGATTTTTTTTTTCAAACATATCTCAGTCCTAGAATTAAGGAATACTGTTATATGAATTTTGTATCATTAAACTTTTGAGTTTAAGGAAAGTTTGGGGAAAAATATTTTCATCTTTAAAAGTGTTATCACTGTTACAGCTTAATTATTAAGTAAAAAGTAGCATATATGAGGTGTCGGTAGTGATGGGGGGATATTTTCAACTTCATTTCATCTTAGTAAAATAATTTACTGTTTTAAATATCGAAATTGCCAAATTTTCTAACCAATTTCAGGGCAAAATATTGCGAAAATTTGAATTTTTTGTGCATTTGAACTGACGATCGTTGATGCTATTTCCTTAAACAACGGTGCAAGTAAGAAATCTAGTTTTTGATATCAGTATTTAGTATATTAACCCACAACTTTTGTGTTACTGAACAATTCGATAATTTAGTGAGACGGACTAGACATGCAGGGCACTGCTGGAGAAACAAGGACGAACTCATAAGCGATGTTCTCCTGTGGAAGCCAACACATAGACATGCCAGTGTGGGCCGCCCAGCAAGGATCTACATTGACCAGTTATGTAAAGATGCTGGCTGCAGCGAGGAAGAACTCCCTGGGGCGATGAATGATAGGGAAGGTTGGCGAGAGATTGTCATGGATATCCGTGCTGCCTGCGCGACATGATGATGATGAAATAAAGTGAAAAATCGGTTATTTTCTATAAGTCTAGCATAAACAAAGGGGAACCACTCTTGACTGATGAATTATTTATCTATTTATTAATCTAATAGGAAAAAAGAAGACGGGGTTAGAGTTAGGGTTAGGGTTAGGGGTTAGGGTCTAGGGTTAGTTTAATGGGAAAATAAATAGATAATTTATCAGTCAAGAGTGGTTCCCCTTTTTATGTTAGACTTATAGGAAATAACCGAAAAATTAACCTACCCTATTGGGCAGGGATCCAGATTGACAGGGTCTGGAGTAACGCAATAACTTTGAAGAATCTATTAAGAGAGAATTATAATGTTTATTTGTGCAAGGAAAGTGGAAATTATTTTCAATCTTTCCTTTTGATGAAAAATAATTATTTTTTTCTTTTAACGGCCTTAGTTTTTTTGTCATTGTGTCGAAAACAAATTTCTTCGTATTTTATGTTTAAAATTGCACGACTCCAAAAAACCCTCACATTTGCAATTAACACACATACAGAGTATGGAAGAATTTTTACTTGTCGTGTACAGGCTGTATAAACAAATGTCTTAAGGGTGGTAAGATTAAACCCGTGGGGTGTTACACGCAGGTGTGTGCCACTTCACACTCACGAGAGTGTACGGCGGGTAGTAGGAAAGACAATATATATATATATATATATATATATATATATATATATATAATATATAATATACAAAGCGTGTTGGTAAATCCTCGCGGTGAGAAAAAAAACCCAGCAAATAGTTTGATTGTAAAAATATACTACCAAACATCAACCGGGGATAAAAAAAAAAATTTTGGAAAAAAGAAAAGACCACGATAGTCGTACCAACAAAAAATAATCTATTGGTACAGTATTTGGCCAAAAGAAAAAACAATTTATATGTATATATATGTATATAAGATATATATATATATATATATATTCATATAACCGCTAGGAGAATAAGCTAATAAGTAAAAAGTGCTCAATACCTAAGTAGAGCAAATAATAAAGATAAATCTAATGAGTCAGACGAACCTACTATTAGTTTCGCTTAATGCTCTTCAGGGCTAAGATCTGACTCAGATCTTAGCCCTGAAGAGCATTAAGCGAAACTAATAGTAGGTTCGTCTGACTCATTGGATTTATCTTTATATATATATATATATATATATATATATATATAAAATATGGGCCGGGTTAGCTCTGTCGGTAGATCGTTCGGATAGAAACCACAAGGTTCCTAGTTCGATGCCGGTCCTCGCCGACTCAGCGTATGAGTAGTATAGGGATCTGTGCGGTAAAGTAAGGAGCTGATGGTAGGTGTTGCGCTCCACCTCAGACGCTAAGATAATCTCTTTGGTCTAGCGCTATTGAAAAGGGGATAGACTCCCTTTCTGATTGGCTGATACCGACATTAGGCCGCCCCGACGACTTTACTTTATATATATATATATATATATATATATATATTATATATATATATGTGTGTGTGTGTGTGTGTGTGTGTGTGTGTAAGTTGAAAAATGGAAATGAATTCTGTTGAAAGGATAAATAAATAAATTAAGTTAAAACAATACAGAGAATTTTGAAGTGTTCTATAAAAAGAAAAAAAATATATTTTTTCTAACACTTCAAAATTCTCTGTATTTTGATCGTTTTAACTTCAAATATCAAACATTTCACCCTGAAGAAGGGCGTTTTATTTGTATTCTTAAATATTTTATAATTTTCTATTATTATTATTTTATTTCACATTTAAAATAACAATAAATATAATACAATGTGTACATGAACAAACTCCTGGCCGAAACACGTGTTGGTAATTCATTAAACTAATTTTATCTATTCAACATTTTCTTTCCTTTCCGTGATCTTTTCAATATATATATATATATATATATATATATATATATATATTGAAAAGATAAATAAATAGAGGAAAGAAAATGTTGAATCGATAAAATTAGTTTAATGAATTACCAACACCTGTATATATATATATATATATATATATATATTATATATATATATATATATATGTGTGTGTGTGTGTGTATGTGTGGTGTGTGTGTGTGTGTGTGAAAACGTGTAAGAGGCTTCGGCTAAGAAGAATCATTATATTGTGGTATATGCACAGGTCTTGCTAATTTACTGTAATGTTAATCATAACTTTCTTTTATAAATATTGTTAGTTGTGTGTTTATTTGTAGGCTATACTGTGGTATATCCACAGGTCCTGCTAGTCTATCTATACATATATAAAGGGCAGTTGTGTATATGTGTATGTCCGAAGGAATCTTCGAAAATATAAACAATTAACGACAAAGTAAATATATATACACATTAAATATCCCCAAGGCTTGGATTTTGAGTAAAAATAATAGAGATTTGATTTATATTTGGGAAGATAATTAAAAAAATAAAATTTAAATAATAACAGCATGGATTTTTTTTTTCATTTAATATTTTAGATAGTAGACATTAACATTTCTTTTCAGAGTAGCTGGATCAATGCAAGGTCTATTTTTTTTTTACATAGGGATTTAAATGGGGCATCCCACAAGGATTCAACTCACGATTCAGTAATAATGGATCTGCGGGACTAACTTAAAAATACTCCTCTATTTAGGCGACGCCGGGTGGTCGCTTCTAGTTTACTATAATGTTAATCGTAACTTTCTTTTATAAATATTGTTAGTCTTGTGCTTATTTATAGGCTATAGAGTATGATGGATAGGTTCGTGAAAATGTGTAAGAGGCTTCGGCCTAAGAAGAATCATTATATTGTGGTATATCCACAGGTCCTGCTAGTTTACTGTAATGTTAATCATAACTTTCTTTTATAAATATTGTTAGTCTTGTGTTTATTTATAGGCTATAGAGTATGATGAATAGGTTCGTGAGAACGCGTAAGAGGCTTCGGCCCAGGAAGCCCAGAGTCCAAAACGATGCCCGGTCAAATCTTCGTAACTAAATGTTTAAATAGGCGACTAAATTCATACGATCCAAAACTATTGGCGAAGGCAAGAATGAGATCGACTTAAAAGGGTGAAAGAAAGGGGCTCAGGAATTAACAACAAATTACATGAGTCATCGTCCTTTTCTCTATGGTCATCTGAAGAGTATTGGTCAAAGATGCCATGAGGTGTACAAGGACGCAAAGGAGGAAGGATGAGCGGTCACTTGGTAACATCTGCTCACGGGATTTCCGA
>CM042171.1:52146912-52154412 GCA_023376005.1 Doryteuthis pealeii | reverse complement strand
TAAATATCTACTTAATGCAAACCTCATTTTTTCGAAAACGTATACGTCTTGAAGAAAAACTCGATTGAAAATGTACCTCTCCTTAAGCAGAAAAGATATCAATGTATAATTTTTTTCTTTTATAATATAATAGCCAATTAAATAATTATCGAAATGAGTAAAAAAGAAATCTCCAAAAAATTAATTATTTATTATTTTTTTACATTTTATTTTTCAATTTTCGCTACTTATTTTCTCATAGAAAAGCCACCGTAAAATGTTTTGTTGTTGTTGTTTCTATTCATAAGTTCGGTCTTTTATCTCATTATTTATACTGTAATTAGAAAACTATAAGACCAACTTGAAAAAAAAGTTACGCCCCCAACATAAGGGGGGTTAAAATTAAGTGACCTGAAAAAAATGAGAAAGTTTTGAAAAAAAATAAATAATGCATTATAAAGATCATTCATTGATAAATATGATACACTGAGAATTTCATTAAAATCCGATAATTCCCTGATTTTTCGTAAATTATTTTCTGTAGGGGGGGGGGCGAAAGTCATTTTGTCAAAAACGCATTTTAGGCTCAGTTTGCCAGTACCTACAAAACATGGTCACGGATGGCCACGTGATCCAGCTAACATAAATAAATGGCCGAAAAAAAGACGTCTGCAACAATAACAAAACGGCCATTTATTAGTTTCAAATTGACAAGGCTGCCAAATAGTCACGTTGTTAAATGGTTAGAAATATTAAATGTTGCCGATGTTTTAAACTGGAAAAGAAGAAAGTTTTTTTTGCGTAAGAGGATGAGAGGCAAAATAGACAGTGGGTAGAGCATACGGCTAGGAATCACAAGGTTCCTGGTTCGATACCGGTCCTCGCCAACTCAGCATATGAGTAGCACAGGGTTCTGTGCGATAAAGTATGGAGCTGGTGGTAGGTGTGGCGTCCACCACAGATGCTAAAATAATCTTCTCGGTCTACGACTAGTGAAAAGAAGATAGACCCCCTCGCTGTTTGGCTGATACCGACTTTAAGCAACGAGTTTACTTATATATATATATATATATATATATGTGTGTGTGTGTGTGTGTGTGTGTGTGTGTGTGTGTGAAAGTAAGTAAACAAACAATGTGTTTTTATTTTTATATAGCCTTTTTGGCGACAATTTTTGGAGGATATGTGCTTAATTGAAGTCATTCCTAATTTTGAAATTTTGAAAATTCATTAATTATCAACTAATTAATTTTCAAAATTAGGTATGCCTTCAATTAAGCATATATCCTCCAAAAATATATATATATGTGTAATTACTAAGATAGAAATGAACAATATGAAACGTATATATATATATATAATTAAGTCATCTACAGACACCGTGTTTTGATGTTTCACGTCTCATCAGTTTGGCTAGACACACCAACTAACTCCGACCAGGAGCGAAAACCGACTAACTTTATGTCTGACCGTTAACCCCTAGGCCATCACCAGCTGCCGCTAAAGAGCAGTGTTTTAACTGTTTTAAATACATACATCTTAGTATATACTTTACGATCACCAGAGAGATGAAATTTTCTAAACTGATGATCATTGCGTTATGCTGGCGGTGAAAGTTTATTAAAGTCCCTCCTAAAGAGCTCTGTCGACTATGACTATATATATATATATATATATATATATATATAGTCATCCACAGACACAGTGTTTCGACGTTTACGTCTCATCAGCGTAACTAGACTTAACAACTACTTCTAGACTGAAATTTCGTCAGTCCGGCTCCTTACCGTCTCGACCCTCGGTAACTGTCAGTAAGAGGCGAACATTTAAACTGATACATACTTCCGTAGATGTTATGTTTACAATCACAAAAAAAAACTCTGTAAATAACAGACGAGTCATGCCTTACGCTAAGCGGTGACAGTTCAATTAAAGTCCCTTCTAGAAAGCTATTCCGAGTTTTGGGTACACACACACACACACACACACACACATATATATATATATATATATATATATATATATATATATATATATATTGACGTGTGGGTCTCACGTATGCTTCTTATTTAGATTTTAGGAAAATGACATGGCATACATATTTAAATAATGATTGATATATATATATATATATATATATATATATATATATATATCCACAGTCACCGTGTTTGAGCGTAACTCGTCTTTTCGCTGTAGCTAGACGTTTGCAGGCTAGCTCGAAGCGGGATGGAAACCTGATCGATTTATCATCAGTCAAGCTTCTTACTCACTCGGCTATCATCAGCACCTTCATGTTGGAACGAGAATTTTAACTAATAAATACATACATATGTATATATGTAAAGTTTTACAGGAGAGGGTATGTCTTGTATATATATATATATATATATAATATATATATATATATATATATATATGTGTGTGTGTGTGTGTGTGTGTGTGTGTGTGTGTGTGTGTGTGTATACACCACGGATTTACCTACACATTGGTTACTTATTTAATAGTTGGAGTATTACGAACAATTTTGATATTATAATATACACTTTTTTATATAATTATACACTTTTTTAAATAATTTCACATCAGGCTGTTTTGAGTCTTATTATAAACTATAATGTTTCTGATTTTTTTTTTCTAAATTAAAAATAAAATTCATTTTATTTTTAATACTGACAGCGCATTTTTTGATAAAAGAAATATTCCAACTTTTGACTAGCAGCGTTCTGTTTTGCGCATTCTTTCTTCTAACGGTCATTTCATCCCGTCTTATTTTTTGTTGAAGACCGATCCACATGCGGTCGATACAGATATTCTGAGGGACCTCACATCAGTGAGGGGGGGAGATGTTGCTTTTTAAAACCGTTGAGAGGAAGGCCCCGAAACGGTTGCACATTCTCTCCTGATGATCCCATGCTTTTGTAAACATTTTTGTTTTTTCAACATATCAATTTCACACACACACAATATATATCTAATATATAAAACAGAGATTTTGGTATGTACGTGTCGACGTATAACAAAAAAACGGGAGGTCACTCAGATTCAAAATCTTGCATACACATTGATATCGTTCTAACTAAGAAAAACTCCAAATTTGGTTATTGATTTTTACTGATTAAGGGATTTAATCGATTAATTAATCCAAAATCACCCAATTTGCGGAACTGTCCGTATATCAGCCCCTCCTGATAATAAAATATTGTCTCTGCCTGCTTATTGTTAAAGCGATAACAGCAGCGAAGTTTTGATTTTAATGAATTAATTTTGCAGTCTAAGCCGTTCAGCTCCGAATTTATGGCCTATTTATGGTCCAATCTTTAATAATTTTTATATCGTTAGAAAGATAAGAAAATACTCTTTCAAAATATGTAATTTGTGTGAGTTTTTTATCAATTGAATCATTTTTTACAGCGAGTTAAAAAATTAAAAATGGCTTCGGATAGCCACGCTGCCTATGATTATTGCGATACAAGCAGTGCAGTCTATATCAGTCAGATCGGAATCTCTTACCTATTTAGGATCAAATCTTTAAAATATTTATATCTTTAGTAATAAGATGAAATAGTCTTTCTGAATATGTAATTTGTATGTTTTTATAGATTTTTTTTTTTTTACAGCGAGTTAAAAAAAAAAAATACTACGTATTTAATCGTAAATAACAGTATCATGAAAATCAGTTTACGTCGTAAGTACGGTTACATATTTGTATAAATTAAACTAAGATTTTCATTCGAATAAAATGACTTTTAATTCTTTAATTTATTTATTAATTTTTATTGTTAGAGTTTTAAAGGGTTAAAAATAACAATAAGATTGACGAATTTCCTTAGAAACTGTTTTTCTTTTGGTTCGTTAACTAATTATTTTCTCAAACCACGAAAAAAAAACAAAAACAAAGGTTACTAATACGGACAAAATCCGGTGTTTTATCTTTAGTCGAAGGCCCGACTGGAGATAAGTAGTCAATTATTTGTAAGACGAAATTTATTTCAAGTTTATCTGACAATATCCAGTTATTGGAACATTTAAAAAAAAATTATATGTAAGTACGAAAAATTGTAAGCGCTTTGTTTATCAAAATGACATGATTCGTTAGTAAATTACCCGAAAAGTTGATAAAACAAAACAACTAACAACCAACATTTAAATTATTATTCAAAATACAATTTAAAATATTCCTCAGAATTTGCCTTACAAATTAAATTTTAAGTTTTATGATTTTACTCTTTATTGTGAAGTCAATAAACATCGCTGAGTTTATAGTGCAACTTTTCAGTTCTGAAAAATTGGCATGTTTAAATAGAGATTTCATAGGTGACATTTGAACTTTTATGAAAATTGATGTTTTGTAATTAATATAAATTTTTTTAAAAACTTAATTTTAACTAGGGGGGGGGTAGGGGTTAGGGTTAGGGGGGGTAGTTTAATGGGAAAATAAATAAATAATTTGGGTTCCGTTCAAGCGGTTCCGATATGGGGGATCAATTTACTATAAACTTATACGAGGAAATGAGCACCCGTGAATACTCAAATAATAAAGAACTTTTAAGAATTTTTTTTTCAATCTGATAGATTGGTGTGTAATCGATAATAATCAACTGATGGAAAAAAATAGATGGGGGGGGGGGGTCCAGATAATCAGGTCCACCAAAACGTTTTTAAACAATGTTTTTAAAATACTAGGTACCACCAATTTTACCCTGTGAAATTTACCCCCCCCCTATATTTAACACTATGAAACTTGCAGAAAAATTAATATTTTCTTGAAAAAAATTTTTCCATTTGAAAGAAAAAACATTAAATAAACTCCTGATGATTTTTTTAACTTTTTTTCAGCTTACGGAAATAATGAAAATTATGATTGAAAAACAATGTTTTCATTTTTGCACTGTTAAATCAACTGAAAATTAACGTAGCTAAAAACAAGTTACGATAAGAGTTTTTTTAAATTCTATGAAAAATCAATTAATTATAAATAATAACAAAATATTTCCGTTTTATTCAAGATGGCCTAAACTGATCAATTGGTGGTCCCTATAATACTATCTTAGGTTTTAGCAAAAATAGATATTGCAATACGAAGAATTTAAATTTTCGATTCTCAGCTTCTTTTTAAACTCAACATGCAATTAAGAACTAAATGTGAATTGTTGTCATGTACAAAAAATTTAAAACAATAACAAACAAATATACAAACGAATACTTTCAATTTGTTGTATAATAATATGAAATAATTTTAAACTATAAAACAGAAAATACAAATCCTGAAATATACAAATTCTCAATGATTTTAGTTTCAAGAATTATTTTCCTCTTACCCCCTCTCTAACTACTGTCTTCCACTTTCTCTCTCACTCCCTGGTGATCCAAATTTCATTTTAGTCCGGTCATGGACCGGGTACTTTAGCTAGTATATATATAATATATATATATATATATATATATATATTATTTGTTATAGTGTACAATGCATTTAAGGTGCAACTGTTACCATTGGTTTCTAAGCAGCATGCTTGCTCTGCTGCCCTTCATCACGACAATGCACTTATTCTCATTTCTCCAATACTAACAAAGAACTATCTATATATATATATATATGTATGTATGTATGTATATATATATATATATATATATAGAGAGAGAGAGAGAAAGAGAGAGAGAGAGAGAGAGACCACATACACACACACACACACACACATACACACACACACACTAGGCATATTTTTTTAAGTTTAACGGGTCTGAATTCAGAGTTTTCTTCCCGAAACCGTGTAACTTTTCGTCCAGGTTCCAGGTATTGCCACCATATAGTAGTACTGATATTGCTAAAGCTTACTGACAGCACGGATTGCCCTCTCCTCTCTCTCTCTCTCTCTCTTCTCTCTCTCTCTCTCTCTCTCTCTCTCTCTGCAAGTCTTCAACTCAACATCCAGTGTCCACACAGCGCTATTGTATGTAGGTTTTTGCTGGTAGGCCAATACTGTTGTGTCCATAAATTAAGTTTCAACATGAGAACGCCACTTATGAGTTCGTTCTTACTACTCCGACAGTGCCCAACGTGTTGACATTGCATATCTTTTATTCATTAATGTATCAACACTGAGAATTTTCATTAAATTTGGTTAATTCCTTGATTTTTAGTATTTTTTTTCTTTCGGCGGGGTGACATACTTCTATAATTATGATTTAAGCAGAAATCCTTTGATGTAAGGTCTTGAAATGTTCAATGGTTATATTGTTTTTGTTTTTTTTGTGCGTTTATGGAGGCGCGTGGTCTAATGGTTAGAGTGGTGGGAAATGGACTCGTCAACGCGAGTTCAATTCCTGGACGAAGCTGTTGGCATTTCACATGGCGCTAATACCCTTGGGAAAGGTATGAATCCAATTCTCCCTTCAGCAATGGATAAATAGCAGGGCAGACTGGACTCTTTAACCATGGCTAGGTAACCAATCTAGGAGAAGGAAAATTCTGAATTCAAACCTGTTAAACTCCGCTTAAGAAATTGACCTTGTGTCGCATCCTGCTCGTGCGGAGGGGTTGGTAAATATGTATATTGTTTTTTGCTGCAAGAATATCTTATTCAATGAAGCTTCTCTGTCGATCGCATCCAGACCTGGCTGGGGGTCAATTTCCTTTCCCTGAACGGGTCAACTTAACACCTGGATCATGCTGTGTTCACCCTCTCCACCTCGGCTAATGTACACCCGTAGATTACATGAACTGACCCCAGTAACTCCGGTCCGCTTGGCGGGCAAATATCAGCGCAACTGTCGAAAACGGTGCGAGCGGTCGATGATTAGCGACCTCACGACAAGGACAGCTGCGGTGTCAATATGACAAGAGATGACCGGAACGTTGTCACGTTATCATTGTTCGTGTCCTCTGCCCGTTCACACCGGCACGTTAACTTAATCAAAGGGCTGTTTCCCCTTGCATCCATAAGGTGATGCTAAACCCACGGTACCTAATTAGATTAGTCTCTTCACTTTATCTGGCCCTGAATAAAGTTTATAGTGGACATTAGAGTTTGCTATCTTGAATATCTGAAGTAATGGTCGCCCGTTTTAACACATGATATTATATATGTGGACAGCATTGATTCGTGGGGGGCGGATACACATGTATGTGCGTTAATTAGAGCTGAGTGCTTTGTGTTAATTAAATTTATGTGGACTCTTATAAGGTGTGTATAGGTGAGTGGGTGTAGTTGGGTGCATGAATGTGTGTATGTGTGTGTGTGTGCATATGGGAAATATCTGTTGGCGTTCGGACACCTGCTGTAGACCAGTGGCTAGAAAGATCGTCTTGCAAATTACTGCCAGAGTAGTGAGTTCGATCTTCTCAAGATTCCTTGATACATTGTCATATCTATCTATCTATCTATCTATCTATCTATCTATCGATATATATATATAAAGATAAATCTAATGAGTCAGATGAACCTACTATTAGTTTCGCTTAATGCTATTCAGGGCTAAGATCTGACTCTATATACATTTAAATTGTTTTTTTCTTTT
>CM042171.1:52131912-52141912 GCA_023376005.1 Doryteuthis pealeii | reverse complement strand
GGGTTGGGTGAACAGAAACTTAACCTATCTTAGGATTTTTCTAATGTTTTTCTTTTTTTTTTCTTATCGATCAACTTCTGTAACATCCGTACATATTCAGTTTATGTTTATTGAAACAAAACTACGAAAAAAATTATATATATATTTGGGGGGGATATGTGCTTAATTGAAGTCGTACCTAATTTTGAAAGTTAATTAATTAATAATTAATTAATTAGGCGGGCATGCCTATTTAAATGAAAGGCTAAACAAATCGAGAAAAATCAATCTCTGTATGTACATTTCGGCCCATCAGGCCTCATCAGCCGAGCTATAGATAGGAAGACCGCCTGCTGATGAAGCATAATAGGCCGAAATGTACATACAGAGATTGATTTTTCTCGATTTGTTTAGCCTTACATTTGAATATGTATGCCCGCCTAATTAATTAATTATTAATTAATTAACTTTCAAAATTAGGTACGACTTCAATTAAGCACATATTCTCCCAAAAATTATCGGCTAAAAAAAGCCATATCATAAACACACCGCGTGTGTATTTACTTCTCATATATATATATATATATATATATATATATATATATATATATCATTCTCCTGTTAGAAAAGGATATAATAATTGCAAACTAGTAAATTCAGCCCCTGTGGACCCAGAGGTGTTGATAGGTACGCGTCCTGTATCCCTGACGCATAAAAATCTAAAAGGACGCAGTAAAATCGTATCCATGCGTCCCGGTGTCTTTCTTTTTTCCTCCTTAACCATTTCAAGCTAATTGTAAATACATTTCAATAATTTCTTGGAAACGAATTACACATGATAAGTTACAAGGTAGGGGTTAGACGGCTTTAGTTGTTAATTAATACTTAGATACATATAAAAAGGTAGACAGATAGAAAGGTAAATATTAAAAGCATAGATAGATAAATAGATATATATAGAGAGAGGGGGAGGGAGATGTGAAAAACACATCTCAGATAGATAAATAGATAGATATAAAGAAGACAACGATAGATAGATAGATAGATAGATAGATAGATAGATATGACAGACAGAGAGACAGATAGATATATAGATAGATAGATAGATATGAAATGGAATTGATATGTAGATAGATATAAAAAGATATAGATAGAAAGATAAATATTAAAAAAAGCATAGATAGATAGATAGATAGACAAACAGATAGCCTAGGTAGATATATATAAAAAGGTAGGTTTACATATGTAAAATAGGTAGGTTTAAAAAGGCATTCAAATAACGAATTACACATGATAAGTTACAAGGTAGGGGTTAGACGGCTTTAGTTGTTTCCCCAGATTATAAATAAAAACCCTTCAATTTATTTAGAAACTTTAGTTGTGGCTCATAAATTTTCCCTGAAGCTAATTGTAAATACATTTCAATAATTTCTTGGAAACGAATTAAACATGATAAGTTACAAGGTAGGGGTTAGACGGCTTTAGTTGTTTCCCCAGATCATAAATAAAAACCCTACAATTTATTAAGAAACTTTATTAAGAAACTTTATTAAGTAAAGTATAAATGGTTAAAAAAAACCCTACAATTTATTAAGAAACTTATTAAGAAACTTTATTAAGTAAAGTATAAATGGTTAATTATTTGTTTTGTAGAATAATCACAAACCCAATTTTGAAATCTAAAAATATCCATGGGAAGATTAAAAAAAAAATAAAGAATTTGCCTTATACCTGTTTTAATCCAATTGCGATGCCCCCCTCCAAAAATGTCCATGTTTTGACGCATTTTCAATTGCGGAATAATTATGCTGATAGTCAGTTAGATAAATAACGCTGACCTTTTTTGCACAATCCGATTAAAATGGCAGGCTTCAAAATGAGCGCCAATCACTCCCGCTGCAATGGCCGTATAATTTGACATATCAATCACTGCATTTTTTTTTAACTGTTACATTTTAATGAATCAATATTTCCAGTGACACCTTCTTCCAGCAAAATGAACAACCAACTGCCAGTCTTAAATTCAAACCAGTGAGAAAATATGAAGTTTAATGGCTTCGCTGTCAATTTTCCAAATGCTCAGGAATAATTCCAGTTTTATTATCAGCTTTAAAGTGATGAGACCAGCTTAGGAATCGTTTGGAGTGAGATATATTTAATCCCCTCACTTATCAAACTGAATATGAGTCGAAATAAATGAAAAAAAAAAATTTCACTTAATTATAATTTTAGATTTCTTTTTCTTTTCTCTAATTTTTAATCCTTAATGTCATGTGCAGTTATCTCCCTTGGCAATCACTCTTACTCTCATCTTTGTCTTTCTGCTTCGTGTCATGTCCGCCATTTTTTGTTGTTTTGTTTGTTTTTAATACAATCTCGTTTTTCGTTTCTCTTTTCTCTTCTTTCTTTCTTCTTTTTTTTTTTTTTTTTTTTCGTTTTTTGTTTTTTTTTAAAATTGAATTTGCGTTTTCAGAGTCGATTGATAAATAAGGTCTCCAATCATATAAAACAAGTTTTACACTAGTTAAAATTATGCTAATCTGTGTCTGCTACTTACTACCACTGCCAACTCAGCGTATGAGTAGCACAGGGATCTGTGCAGTAAAGTAAGGAGCTGTGGTAGGTGTGGCGCTCCACCTCAGTCGCTAAAAAAAACAATCTCCTTTGTCTAGCGCTTGTTAAAAAAGGGATAGACTCACTCGCTGATTGACTGATACCAACTTTAGGCCGCCCGACAACTTTTTTTTTAACTTTTATATATATATATATATATATATATATATATATATATATATATATATATACTGATATTTTCCATAATGGTTAATTTAAAGGATAGACTCACTCGCTGATTGACTGATACCGACTTTAGGCCACTCCGACGACTTTACTTTTTTTTTTACTTACTACCACTGCCGTGGAGACGGTCGTGTTACAACGGTTATCATCATAGAAAATGGACATGGCGACACGAGTTCAAATCGTGGACGAGGTTGGTTGAATTTCACATAACGCTAAAACGTTGGAAAAGAGATAAATTCGACTATTCTCCCTCCAGCTATGGGTAAATAAAACATAAATAAAACTGATTGGCTAATTTCTTTCTGTTAACACGCATATATCTGCAAATATCTACATCTGCGTATATATATATTTACCAAACCCCTCCGCACGAGGAGGATGTGACACAAGGTCAATTTCTTAAGCGGAGTTTAACAGGTTTAAATTCAGAGTTTTCCTTCTCCTAGACTGGTTACCTAGCCAAGGTTAAAGAGTCCAGTCTACCCTACTATTTACCCATAGTTGGAGGGAGAGTAGGATTCATATCTTTCCCAAGGGTATTAGCGCAAAGTGAAATGCAATTACCACATCCAGGATTTGAACTCGGGGCGACGAGTCCATTTCCCATCACTTTAACCATTACACCACGCGCTTCCTTCTACATTTGCGTATATATCAGGGAAAATAGAAATAAATTTGACGGTATCTTGATATGTAAAATATGAAGAAAAAAAAGCAAGGTATTCAGAGGAAGATTTTATCATAGTTATAAGTATTAGCCAACGTTAAGAGGTTTCGGTTTGTAATATTAAACCATCATCAGGCATCATTATTATGTAATGTTGTAACCAAGTAGGGGAGAATTGTAGAGGCTAGCATTGCTAGGTTGCAACATTGTAGAACACAAGTTCAAACTTAAATTTTGTTAGCATACGAGATTATGCAGAAAAGTAGAATACACCAACTGCACCTCTGCAGAGGGGTAAGACCCCCCCCCAATGACGCCACTTGACCCGTGATGCTTAAGGATGGAATTCTGGTGGTGGAGCAGGTTACATAATCTATGCGGTTGAATAAGATTATTGTCAATCCCCTGTATTTCTGAGGGGATGACCCTTTTCATATCATGGCCGGGTCCTTCCATGGAAAATTACAGAAGCCCGCCAAATATGTGAAGTCACGTGGGACCTTTTGAGTCCCCTGTTTGCTGTTGGACGTCAGGCAGAGCGGTCGGCCATTTTATGCTCTGTCTAAACTGGAACTCACGCGCGCTATGTTAGTTAGAGGATTATTTATAGTTAAGGAAATAAAAGTTTGGATAATTAATATGTTCTTGTGGTTAATGAATGTCTTAGTAACAAGACTAAGAAATGACGACCAGCCAGCAAGAACTTAGCAATAGAAGACCAGACCCGAAGTCCCCAAGAAAGTCCAGACCTTAGAAGATTCCAGACCAAGTCAAGAGAGATGATAGAAATACCAAAGACGATCAGATGCAAAGCCGGCCAGAAGAAAATACGACCAGATATAGAAGAAAGAAAGATATATATAACATTATAATTATTTAGTGCCAGTGAAGAAGGTGCTATGCAACAGTAAGTAATTCAAATATACATTTTCGTATATCTCTCTGATATCTGTCTATCTCTCTCACTATCCCTATTAAAAGAACTCATTGTGTATATACCCGCAACATGAGCGTGTGGGTATGTAACAATAGTGCTAATACCCTTGGGAAAGGTATGCATCCAAACTACTCTTCCCCCAGTCCATGACATGCAACAGTCCCCTTTGACCCTTATCAATCGGCTGGTCACGCCAAGCCATATCACCAATATGATTGTCCCGATCCTATTGGCCTTATAGCAAGCTCCAAACCCTTTTTATCATATATGCGCTAGAAGGCAATGGCTGAGGGTCTTGAAATGACATTTAACTGCATCTAACGGTGAAGTTCCAATTTGGGAGCTCTGGAAAGTATGGAGTTCTCTTTCATCTCCATTACTCCCAGGTCCACTCTGACCCGGAGTGGTAGTTCCTGTTAGGGTCCCATCTATGGGTTAAATTTTTTTAAATTGAGTTTTAAAAAATCGAATACCTATCAAGCATGAATAGAGTCAGGTAATCTGAACAATAGCTACATAAATGAGAGTAACCCCCTTTGTTTATTTCCCTTTGAGAAAGCTATATGTTTTGGTCGGTCATTTTCATTTCACCGTCAATCAATACAACTGCATGTTTTAACAGGAAAATATCATAAAATGTGTTCTTAATAACAATTAAGTTCATTTCAAATAATGTGTATGCAGAATTAAGAACACATTTTATGATATTTTCGTGTTAATACATGCAGTTGTATCGATTCGAACAAATTCGTATTTTCAGTGTAGATTTACGGTGAAATGAAAATGTGCCACTTCTGAGCTAAAGCTTAGTAAATGTTTTTCACCAATATATTTTAATAGTCATATCAATTCTTGTTGGCTATTTAATTTTTGTTCTTTCTTTACGGCATATCAACACTCGTTTGGGTCATTTAATGCCGAATTATGTCATTTTGATAAACAAAGGACTCTTACAGTCTTATTTCTCGGGTTGATCATTCAAATTGTTTTTACTTCTTGCTGGATCTGTTACATAATCTATGCGGTTGCATAAGATTATTGTCGGTCCCCTGTAATTCTGAGGGGATTACCCTTTTCATACCATGGCCATACCATGGAAAATTACAGAAGCCCGCCAAAATACGTGAAGTCACGTGGGACCTTTTGAGTCCCCAGTTTGCAGTTAGGCGTCAGGCAGAGCAGTCGGCCATTTTATGCTCTGCCTAAAACTGGAACTCACGCGCGCTATGTTAGTCAGATATTTAGTTACATGAAATGTATAGTTAAGGAAATAAAAGTTTGTATAAGTAATATGTTCTTGTGGTTGATGAATGTCTTGGTAACAAGACTAAGAAATGAATCCAGGACGACCAGCCAGCAGAACATAGCAATAGAAGACCAGACCGAAGTCCCCAAGAAAGTCCAGACCTTAGAAGATTCCAGACCAAGTCAAGATAGAAGATAGAAATACCAAAGACGATCAGAAGCAAAGCCGGCCAGAAGAATAGAGTAAGAAAAGACGACTAGAAGTCAGAAGTAAGAAAGGGTATGCAACAGATCTTTCTTCTTTCTTGTTGGGCTGATCATTTCTTGTTTAATAACTTAACAAGACTTGGTTGTTGTTTTTCTTACAAAGCTGTATAAAAACAACCCAGCCGATCTTCAGCCGCCGCGAGAAACAACTCTCAGAGCCGACAATAGCGTTTGCACTCCTCGAAAATCTGGCAGCATCTGAAAATAATTCTCACGCGTTTAATCGTGCGTTTTTCAAGAGGTCATGTAACTATCGAGGTAACTTTCCACTGGACCCCGCTATTCTGAAATTAACGGACCCTGATTCAAATATTCTTACTTTACTCTCTGTGTGTGTGTGTGTGTGTGTGTGTGTGTGTGTGTGTGCATAAGTCATTTATTGAGCATATCTTAAGTTTGGCACAAGGACATGAGTAAAGAGGACTCATGAGTAATGTTCTGCACGATCATCTTGATAACCATTACACAATGGCAAGGCACTTAGATACTCCCACTCACACGCACACACAAACACAAACACAAACACACACACACACACACACACATATATATATATATATATATATATATATATATATATATATATTGTTGACATTTTTCTGATATAAGGTGTGTACCAGATGGCCACTTGTACTTATAGACTCGCCGATTACCATGTGACCAACTTCTTGTCCAATCACTGGTAGTGCTCTGCTGCTGTTATTATTATTTATACTGGCTGATTCTAATCTTAGCTACTCGTTACTACTTGGATCTTCTTAGACGACGGACCATAGGATTCTATAGCACAGGACTTATTCACTTGCCAAAGGATTCTATAACTCCGGACTTACTTTGGCCAAGGATGGCGGCCAGATATTTAACATATATATATATATATATATATATATATATATATATATATATATATATATATTAGACAATACCTAATTCTCACGTGACTAAACCGTCTACCGGAAGGTCAGTTGGAATGTCACCATTGTCACCCATCGCCCCAATAACTTTACATGGACCCTGTTTATTTTTAAGTTAACGAACCCTAATTCAAAAAAAGATTATTTTTACACCGTCCGGATGGTGTTTTTTCTCGTAATTTTAATTTTCATAGGGCTATAATGTTAGCTTATATGTACAACAAAAGGCTGAGATAAATTTTGGCATGTATTTTTGGTCCTTGAGCCAACGTCCATGCTTCTTCAATTGTATACATTTACTGTTTGCAATCCAGCAAATTTTAATTCGTGTTACCCACAATACTACACACACACACACACACACACACACATGTGAAGAGAAATGGAAGTGAATCTGACGGTATGTAGTATAGTGAGACATTTGAAAAAACACAGGTTTAAAAAAATGAGTGGTAGGTTTATTAGCCGACGCTGCAGTGTTTCGATCTGTTAAGTAGATTTTCTTCAGGGCTTTTGTTTATATAAGGAATAGTAAAAAAAAAATTATCATAGAACAACGAGGAAGACTGTGATAGACACTGTTTATCAATCTGTTCAAAATTTGACATTTGAAGAGAAACGAAGGAAAGGTAGACGGTTTTAAATATGACATCAAATATTCTTTTTTATGGTGTGTGTGTGAGTGTGTGTGTGTGCGTATCGAAAAATGACATTGAGTATTTTTCTAGATGTTGTGAGGTTTTAAGGGGTCAAATAAGAACAAAACAACGGGTAACGAAAAGCCACAATTATCCCTGTTTATTTATAGTAAGCTGTTGGCGCATTCCATTGGTCTTATAGGGTGTGTCACCTATAACACTAGATGTTTTGAGTGTGTGTGTGTGCGTGTGTGTGTGTGTGTGCGCGCGCGTGTGTGTATATATTTTACGATAAACGACATCGAAACAAACCTTAATGTTGTGTGTGTGTGTGTGTTATCATTTAATTCTTTATTAGTTTATCCAGTCAGTGTCAGGAATCTGTGACAGCAAGTCTCCAGGACTCTACTGAGTATTCTATCCGATTTTAACAATGCTGTATTCAGGATCTGTCGGTAGAGCGGTCGGCTAGAAACCACAAGTTTCCTAGTTCAATACCGGTCCTCACCAACTCAGCCTATGAGTAGCACAGGGATCTGTGCGGTAAAAGGAGGAGTTGATTGTATATGTGGTGCTCCACTTCAGACGCAAAAACAATCGTCTTGGTCTAGTGCTAGTGATAAGGGATAGACTCCCTCGCTGATTGGCTGATACCGACTTTAGGCCACCCCGACGACTTTACTTTTACTTATTCCTTTGATTTCCAATTCCTCCAATCTGTTTTTTTTAATCATTTAGGGACAGTTCCAAGGTTCAATTATTTGTCCATCTTTTCGCTTTCATTCATTTTCATTATTATTATTATTATTATTATTATTATTATTATTATTATTTACTCCTTTTGAGTTTTCACATCAGCATTAGGTGATGGTCTTTCACTGGAGTCTGAGTGACAGCAAGTCTCCTCAGTTCTCCAGGACTCTTCTGAGTGTTCTGACAGATTGCAGCAGTGCAGTGTTCTGAATGGTATCAATCCTTCCTCTGATTTCCAAACTTTCCAAACCCCTTTCCAATCCTTTTGGGACCGTTCCAAGTGCACCAACCACAATTGGTATCACTTTGACTTTCATATTCCATAACTTTTTCAGTTCTCTGGCAAGGTCCAGATATTTGTCCATTTTTTCATTTTCCTCTAGCTTCACCCTGTGATCTGCTGGAACTGCAAAATCCACCAATTGGCAAGTTCTTTCTCTTTTGTTAATCAACACTAGGTCTGGTCTTCTTGCTGGGATAAGGTGATCCGTTTTTATTTCAAAGTCCCAGAGAATTTTATGCGTTTCGTTCTCAAGAACAGATTCTGGTTTAAGCATATACCATATTGTTGTATGGTCAAAATTAAATTTTTTGCATAATTCCCAGCGGATCACCTTCCCAACCCAGTATTATTATCATTATTATTTTCTCCTTTTGAGTTTTCACATCAGTATTAGCTTATGGTATTTCACTGGAGTGAGTGACAACAGGTCTCCTCAGGTCTCCAGGCCTCTTCTGAGTATTTTGGCAGATTGCAGCAGTGCAGTGTTCTGAATGGTATCAATCCTTTCTCTGATTTCCAAACTTTCCAGACACTTTTATTATTATTATTATTATTATTATTATTATTATTATTACTAGCAAATATATGCACCCTCCGGGTACAAGTATTTTAGTTAAATTTTATAATAAAATATGATATTAAATTAGAAAGGCTAATGAAACTGAATAAGAATGTAGATAAAAAGATTTTGAACAGAGGGGGTATGATTGAAAAATAGAACAACTTTGAAACTAACTCTTCCATCATTTTCCGTTACTCCCGTCTTGCATTGAGAAATTTTCCTAATTAAACTGTTTAGTTAAAATAGGAAGTAAAGAATAATATTACAGTTATTTCTTCTTGTTAAGGGATTTCTTTTAAGATTTATTGAAGAGATTTTTGCTCATATTCAATAAGATAAAACCAAACAATTAGAAATCAATAATAGTAAGCATATATTTATTAAAATCAAATTTCTAATATCAATATGCAAATTAGCCTTCACATTCACACTGTAAACCGCTATTTTGTTGTATATATAAATAAAATTGCATGTTATTAGTATGTAGATATGGTCAACAGTCTTAATGATGTAAAACAATTTTATTAATAATTGAGGTTTAAATAAAAATAGAATCATGGAGAATGTGATGTACATAACAAAGGGAGTTGTGACTTGTATAGTAATGTAGTTTCGGTTACAGACAGACAAACCCACAATCTCCATTATAATAAGATTATTATTATCGGGAATATTTTGCCACGTCTAAGAAAACTTGGCTCTATTCTTTCAACTATAAAAGAAAGAAGAAAAAAAGAATGGTTTGACTATCTCAGTTGTGTCCTCTTTTCAGTGGCATATTGCTTAGCTCGGCAAGGGTCATTTTATGTATTTCACAGTCCGTGCACACAGATGTGTCAATCTGAAATAATCTAATCCAGTTGATGATTGTGTCGATAGAAAGAGAAAGAGAAAGAGAAGAAAAGGAAATGAGAAAGCAATAAATGGAAACCAATTCTTAGCAAAGTCTTAAG
>CM042171.1:52126912-52129412 GCA_023376005.1 Doryteuthis pealeii | reverse complement strand
GTTTGAGAGCTCAATGTGTGCTTTTAATGTTAGAGTCACAGAGCAAATATATAAGTAAAGAAATAACAAAGAGATTTAGCATTATAGTCTTAGACAAAGTCTAATATATATATATATATATATATATATATATATATGTGTGTGTGTGTGTGTGTGTGTGTGTTTGGTCAGGAATATATAGTTATTTACTAAGCTTCACTTAGATGTGGCACAAGGTTGAATGTAAGGGGCACCCAGTGAGGCTCGAACTCACTAGTCATGGTTTGCCAGTCTTCCTTGCTAACTATTACACAACCTGAGGCGCCATAAATGGTCAGGAATATATAAGCAATATATATATATATTCCTGACCAACTATTCTGTAAGCATACGCAAAATCATCACAACTACATTATATATATATATATATATATATATATGTGTGGTGTGTGTGTGTGTGTGTGTGTGTGTTGTATTTGTACAACGTTTCAGCCGATATGCCCTCCGACCTTCTTCAGGTATTTCTTGTCGGACTTGGGAACTTTCTTTTCGAACTCGAGAACTTTCTTGTCGTAATTGGGAGCCATCACGGAACTTCCCGATTACGACAAGAAAGTTCCCGAGTTCGAAAAGAAGGTTCCCGAGTTCAAAAAGAAGGTTCCCGATTCCGACAAGAAATACCTGAAGAAGGCCGGAGTGCATATCGGCCGAAACGTTGTACAAATAACAATGAAGATGGGGACAATAGTCCGAATAACGCAGATAATACTAATCATCAAGCTTCATCTCAAACATTCAGAGAAATGAATAAAATTGCATTACTTTTTGACAACCTCGTACTATGGTAGTAATGAGTTGGGATCCAAGCACTGCAACACCAATGGAAGAAGTGTGAATTGAAAGAGGGAGAATGCTGAAAAATAAACTTCATTTGGTCACATTCCATGTGGTTTGTTAGATTTTAGGTCATGTCAACCCTTGTTGGGTTATTTTATGCTGAAGGCGTTTTGTTCTATTCATACTCAAATTGTTTATTAACTCATATTATTAAACAGTAGACTGGCTTCATTTTGATGTATGATACATGTTCCTATGTTTGTAATTATATCTGTTTTAAACAAAATGGCATTACTTTTTGACTCACACTCCTATATAGATTGAGTACGATTGGTTGGTTGGTTGGATTTTACGGCATGTCAATCCATTGGGTTATTTTATGCCGAATACGTTTTGTTTTATTTCTTTGTAAGGTACATCTGCCACGTGTGCAGCCACCTGCATATCATTCCAGATTATTGGTATTTAGGTATAGTGATACGGGTTTAGATATTTTTTGAAATCAAGTTTTCTGTTGAGGATTTTAAAATCAAGAGAGTGTGTGGGTGATTTTTTTAGGTCTATGAACGTACATTCTTGATAGGAGGCCGGTTCTTTTCAAAAGGTTTAATGTCCTCTTGGGATCTATTTTTCCAAATAGTTTGTCCATGCTGTCAACATTGTTGAACTTTCTTCGAGTGTGGGAGAGGTGTGTGCATTCAATCAGAATATGTTTTATTGTGTATCGGTTTCCACATGAACATTTAGGTGGAGGTTATTCTTTTAAAATGAAGGAGTGGGTTAATCTAGTGTGGCCGATGCGTAGCCGGGTGATAGTGGTTTCTTCTCTTCTGGTAATACTAGGACCCAATTACGTTGGAAAAAGAGACTGAAGAAGATGACAGATTAATAAATATCATTCATTTCAATATAAACCACTTTTATCCCTCTATTACAGAAGAGCTACTTAACAAAGCTTTAAATTTAGCTCAACAATTTATTAATATCGATGACCTGCCCTGTCGTCTGTGGCGTTAGAAGGCACTGACTGCACCTCTGCAGAGGAGTAAGACTCCCCCAATGGGGCCACCTGTTGGCCGTAGGTGGCGACCCGTGATGCTTAATGATAGAGCCCAGGTGGATGAGCAGTTCTTGACCTGCAATACTCCACTTTGGCCCTATCTTGGGCTAGACGGGCGGTCGGAGAGGCCCCCTCCGATCAATCGGCTGGTCACGTCAAACCCTAGCACCTATATGATTTTCCCAATCCTATTGTCCTTATGGCAAGCCCCAACCCCTTTTTATCATATGGGTGCTAGAAGGCGGTGGCTGAGGGTCTACATGTCCTGGGAATGACGTGATAGTGGTTTCTTATCTTCTGGTAATACTAGGATCATGTTGGGAGGCGCGTGGTGTAATGGTTAACATCATGGAAAATGGACTCGTCGCCCCGAGTTCAAATCCTGGATGTGATAATTGTATTTCACTTAGCGCTAACACCCTTGGGAAAGGTATGAATCCTCCAGTGATGGATAAATAGTAGGGTAGACTGGGCTCTTTAACCTTGGTTAGGCAACCGGTCTAGGAGAAGGAAAACTCTGAATTCAAACCTGTTGAACTCCGCTTAAGCAATTGACCTTGTGTCACATCCTGCTCGTGCTGAGGGGTTGGTAAATGTATATGTATTACTAGGATCGGTTGTCGA
>CM042171.1:52125583-52126812 GCA_023376005.1 Doryteuthis pealeii | reverse complement strand
GTACATGCGGCAAAATAAACATTACTATCACAGCGTGAGCCTAATTTTCAATTTATCACAAGGATGAACTGAAACCTGATAATTAAATATTTTTTAACTGATTTCAATGGTGCCAATAGCAGTCATCGCAATATTTCAATTGTTATAGTTTTTCTTCGAATTGTTGCTGTTCTTTTGTTTTTGTTAGGGAGAGTTATCTCCCCCTAACGATTCAAACCGGATACTCTCCAACAAAGAGAGGACAAAAGACTGACTGTCAGCAAGACAAGGACTGACCACACACATGATACACACACTGTTGAATTCTATCCAAAACCAACCACTGTATCCCTGTCAAGTGAAAATAATAAAACAAAATATGTATATGTTAAACAATTTCACTGTTTTGTATCATTTTGTTATTCCTACATTCGGGATATAACAGTTTTGTTTTGTTTGTTTTTTTGCTTGTTTTTTTTGTTTGTTTTGTGGGGTTTTTTTGTTTGGTTTGTTTTGTTTTTTTGTTGTTTTGTTTTTTTGGGAGGGAACATTTTTATTGTTTCACCCTTTTCCGTTCTTACCAAACATGAGTGTCTCCAGGCTAAAACTGTTTTACTAGATTCGTTTTTGTTGGTTGGTTGGTTTATGATTTTAACGGCATATCAACCCCGTCTGGGTTATGTCATACCTAACGGTTAGGAAGTATACATAACGTGTATTTAATATATTATTTATACTTTTTAATAATTGGTTTAACAATCTGTAAGCATTATTGGGGATCATGTTGTATGTATGATTAGTTTCCATGTCTATATTCTATGGTAATAATGATTTCCTTTAAAAGGCATATCAACCTGTCTGGGTTATGTCATGCCTAACGGTTAGAAGTTATACATATCGTGTATTTATATTTATACTTTTTTAGTAATTGTTTTAACAATGTGTTAGCATATATGGGATTATGTTGTTATGGTATTGATTAGTTTCATGTCTATATTCTATGGTATAATTTTATTTCTCTCAAAAAAGAGAGAATATCCTCCATGTTGACATTTTCAAACAGATCTTTCATATTGTTTGCTTTAAAATAACGGTTTCTGATGTGAGCAAGAAATCTGCAGTCCATGAATAAGTGTTTAACAGTCAAAGGTGTTTGACATGTTCCACATTGTGGTTGTTGTTCTTGTTTGAGTATATAGGAGTGTGTTAGTCTTGTATGACCAATGCGTAATCGGAACACAATGGCTTGT
>CM042171.1:52088083-52120583 GCA_023376005.1 Doryteuthis pealeii | reverse complement strand
TAATAGAATCAGAATGTAACAATTTACGGACAAATATGACACAAGGACAGTGAGACTGGAGTGACAAAAATAATAAAAATAATTTTTTAAATTCCACTTACAGGGAGAGATTAGAGAAATTAGAATCAACTAGTTTACTAAAAAAAAAAAAGAATAATAGGTGATCTAGTATTATCTGTGTTATTCGGACTATTGTCCTCATCTTCAATAGTCCGAATAACAGATAATACTAATCATCAAGCCTCATCTCAAACATTCAGAGAAATAGGTGATCTAATTGAAACTTTCAAAAATAATAAATGGAATTATTAATTATGTAGACACTTTTTTTATATGTCTCCTCAAATTGAAAACTGAAAATTTAATGTCTGTAAGTAACAGACTGGGCAGTTTAAAATTGATTAGGCAACCAGTCTAGGAAAGGAAAACTGTTACTTCAAATATGTTAAACACCTCTTAAGTAATTGACCTTGTGTCACACAAGAGATTGGCCAGCAAGTATATCAAGGCGATCTGATTGAAACTATCAAAAATAATAAATGGAATTACTAATTATGGTAGACACTTTTTTGATATTTTTCCTCCAACTGGAAACTGGAAACTTACTGTCTGTAAATAACAGACTGGCCAGTTTAACCTTGCTTAGGCAACCAGTCTAGGAAAAGGAAATCTCTTTATTAGGCAACCAGTCTAGGAAAAGGAAAACTTTTACTTCAAATATGTTAAACTCCTCTTAAGTAATTGACCTTGTGTCACACAAGAGATTGACCAGCAAGTATATCAAGGCGATCTGATTGAAACTATCAAAAATAATAAATGGAATTACTAATTATGGTAGACACTTTTTTGATATTTTTCCTCCAACTGGAAACTGGAAACTTACTGTCTGTAAATAACAGACTGGCCAGTTTAACCTTGCTTAGGCAACCAGTCTAGGAAAAGGAAATCTCTTTATTAGGCAACCAGTCTAGGAAAAGGAAACTTTTACTTCAAATATGTTAAACTCCTCTTAAGTAATTGACCTTGTGTCACACAAGAGATTGACCAGCAAGTATATCAAGGCGATCTGATTGAAACTATCAAAAATAATAAATGGAATTACTAATTATGGTAGACACTTTTTTGATATTTTTCCTCCAACTGGAAACTGGAAACTTACTGTCTGTAAATAACAGACTGGCCAGTTTAACCTTGCTTAGGCAACCAGTCTATAGAAGAAAGAAAACTCTGCACTAAAATATGTTAAACTCCTCTTAAGTAATTGTCCTTGTGTCACACAAGAAGAGACTGACCAGCAAGTCTATCACGGCCAGTTGAACCATTACTGAAGGTGGCCATTTTCTGGACTTCATAATCACTGATGATGAGATGGTATTGTTACCATTATGAGCCAGATTCAAAATGGCAGTCTGTAGAATGGCAGTCTATGAATTCTTCATTAACAAGAATGTCATACAATCTGATTGACAAGACTTAGCTCAGCTGTGAATCCGCATAATCCACAAAAGAGAATTAAGTTAGAAATTCAGTTAATTGAATCAGGCTGTAACAATGTATATATCCAATTACCCTACTATAAGCAGAATGTAACACAAGGTCAATTTTTAAAGGGAGTAAAGCTGGTTTTAATTCGGAGGTTTGCATCTCCAATACTGGTTGCCTTCTTTACTGAGTGCTGCACCCAGAACTTTTCTTTACCAGAGAGTTAGTGTATTTCCCCTACATAAACTTGCTTTACAACTCAAAAAATATAAATTGTCGGCTAAAAGCCATATCAAATAAACACAATGTTTATTTACGTACTTTCATATATATATATATATATATATATATATATATATATATATATATTCAAGATAACTCTTGAATATGTGGCTGACCACGATAACCTCATGGAATGTAATCAGATACATACTATTAGGCAACCAGTATAGATAAAGGAAAACTCTGCATTATGAACATTAAATATGTTAAACTCCTCTTAAGTAATTGACCTTGTGTCACACAAGAAGAGAATGACCAGCAAGTCTATCAAGGCCAGTTGAACCATTACTGAAGGTGGCCATTTTCTGGACTTCATAATCACTGATGATAAGATGGTATTGTTACCATTATGAGCCAGATTCAAAATGGCAGTCTGTAGAATGGCAGTCTGTGAATTCTTCATTAACAAGAATGTCGTACAATGTGATTGACAAGACTCGTTTAGCTCAGCTGTGAATCCGCATAATCCACAAAAGAGAATTAAGTTAGAAATTCAGTTAATTGAATCAGGCTGTAACAATGTATATATATCCAATTCCTCTGCTATAAGCAGAATGTGGCATGAGGACAATATTTAGGGGGGGGGGGCATAAAGCTCTTTGAATTTAGTTTTCCTTCTCCAAGACTGGTTGCCTTCTTTACTGAATGCTGCACCCAGAACTTTTCT
This sequence comes from Doryteuthis pealeii, assembly GCA_023376005.1. Lineage (NCBI taxonomy): Eukaryota > Metazoa > Mollusca > Cephalopoda > Myopsida > Loliginidae > Doryteuthis > Doryteuthis pealeii. Next base: position 52,118,152 of record CM042171.1, on the reverse strand, counting down.
TTACCAGAGAGTCAGTGTATTTCCTTTACATGGACTTGCTTTACAACTCAAAAAATATTACTGTTTTCTATGCATTTTTCCCAAATCCCTCGCATGAACAGAGTGTGGCATAAGGTCAATTAAGGGGAGTAAATCTGGTTTGAATTCGGATTTTTCCTTCTCCAAGACTAGTTGCCTTCTTTACTGACTGTAAATATATATACTTGTGTTTCGATTATCTGTTTTAACCCGAAATATCATAAAATGTGATTGTGCTTGCGCATTATTTGAAATGAACTTAATTCTTATCAAGAACACATTTTATCAAAATGGCCGACCGAAATATATGGCTTCCTGAAAGTGAAATAAACAAGGGGAGGTTACTCTCATTTATGTAGCTAATGTTCAGATTACCTATGTTTCTTTATCCTACACAATGCCAGGTGCCCTTACTAGTATTATACTGCATTTTCGTATTAAAATATGCAGTTGTATTGATTTAAGGTGAAATAAAAATGGCCGGCCAAAACATATGGCTTCCTCAAAGTGAAATAAACAAGGGGAGGTTACTCTCATTTATGTAGCTAATGTTCAGATTACCTGTGTTTCTTTATCCCAAACAATGCCAGGTACCCTTGCTACTGTATTTTCGTGTTAAAATATGCAAATGAAAGTGACCGACCAAAACATATGGCTTCCTCAAAGTGAAATAAACAAGGGGAGATTACTTTCATTTATGTAGCTAATGTTCAGATTACCTGTGTTTCTTTATCCCAAACAATGCCAGGTACCCTTACTACTGCATTTTCGTGTTAAAATATGCAGTTGTATTGATTTACGATGCCCTTGCTAGTACTATACTGCATTTTCGTATTAAGATATGCAGTTGTATACCAAACAATGCCAGGTGCCCTTGCTAGTACTATACTGCATTTTCGTGTTAAAATATGCAGTTGTATTTATTTACGGTGAAATGAAAGTGACCTACCAAAACATAGGGCTTCCTCAAAGTGAAATAAACAAGGGGAGGTTACTTTCATTTATGTAGCTAATGTTCAGATTACCTGTGTTTCTTTATCCAAACAATGCCAGGTACCCTTGCTACTGCATTTTCGTGTTAAAATATGCAGTTGTATTTATTTACGGTGAAATGAAAGTGACCTACCAAAACATAGGCTTCCTCAAAGTGAAATAAACAAAGGGAGGTTACTCTCATTTATGTAGCTAATGTTCAGATTACCTGTGTTTCTTTATCCCAAACAATGCCAGGTACCCTTGCTACTGCATTTTCGTGTTAAAATATGCAGTTGTATTTATTTACGGTGAAATGAAAGTGACCTACCAAAACATATAGCTTCCTCAAAGTGAAATAAACAAGGGGAGGTTACTCTCATTTATGTAGCTAATGTTCAGATTACCTGTGTTTCTTTATCCCAAACAATGCCAGGTACCCTTGCTAGTACTATACTGCATGTGACTTTGTCTGTAAATTTAAGTGTTCATCTGTAAATGTATGTATTGGTTTTTCTTTATACTTTTGTTCAACTGTATGAGAAAATTAATATGCATTTAGTGTCCGAATCGATTTTTTTTGTTTTTTTTGTTTATTTTTTAAGAAATGGCCACGAAAATTGAGTGAGAGATAAAGAAAAATAAATAAACGAAGAAAAAAGAAAATTATATTTCTTCATTTTCTCACTTTTTTTTATTTCTTTCTTTTTTTAAACTTTTTTTTTCTTTTTTTTCTTTTTTTTTTTACTTTGTTTTTCTTTTCTTTCTTTTTTTTTTTCATTTCTAAGGCTTAAATGAAAAATATTTTTTTTACCTTTTTTCTTTTTTTAATCATTTTCATTATCAACTATGTCCAAGTATTATTCGACGTCATCGATTTATTCCCCCGACAACCACAGCCATACATGTCTCACCAAACACTCTGTCTCACCTCCTAGGATATTTTAAATATTACTCAATGGGTTGAGCGAGGGGTTGGTGGTGAGTGTGGGACTCTAGTGGTTGTGATTGTGCGAAGGTGGCGGCGGTAAAAGTGGAGGGCGGGGGTACGGTTCAGCTTCTTTTAGATTGTCTTCGCTCCTCTGGTCGCTGTTGCACACGATTTCCATCTTGAATTTCAAACCAGTCATAAATCTGTTTCTCTCATTTTTTTTTTTAATCTTCTTCTTCTCTTTCTTTCTTTCTTTCTTTCATTCATTCTTGAAGAAGAGAAGGAAAAAAAGGTGACAAATGAAAAAGAAAAATGAGCCGAAAAAAAGGCCATAATTTAACCTGTAAACAAAAGCCCCAATCAAAATTTGAAAATAAAAAGAAATAAACAGATTTACTGTGACATGCACGCTAGAGAATTGTGACGATAATAATAATAATAATAATAATAATAATAATAATAATAACCCATATCATTATCACAATTACTGTAGTACAGTTTTATACTCGTCTCTCTGAATAATAATAATCTTATTATAATAGAGATAGTGTGTTTTTCTGTCTGTAACCGAAACTATATTCCTACTCAAGTCACAATTCTCTTAGTTATTGACATCACATTCTCCATGATTTTATTTTTATCTAAACCTCAATTATTAATAAAATTTACTTACATTATTAATACTGTTAACTATGTCTACATACTGACAACATGCAATTATATTTATATATACAACAAAATAGCGGTTTACAGTATGAACAGGAAGGCTAATTTGCATATTAATATTAAAAATCGAATTTAATAAATATGTGCTTAGTATTATTGATTTCTAACTGTTTAGTTTTATTTTAATGAATATAAGCAAAAATCTCTTCAATGAATCTTAAATGAAATCCATTAACAAGATAAAATAACTGTCATTTTATTCTTTACTTCCTCTTTTAACTAAATACTTAAATTAGAAAAAATAACAATGAAAGACGAGAGTGATGGAAGAGTAAGTTTCAGTTGTTCCATTTTTTATTATACTCCCTCTGTTTCAAATCTTTTATTATACTCCCTCTGTTTCAAATCTTTTTATCTGTATTCTTATTTCTTAGCCTTTCTAATTTAATACAATATTTTATTACATTAAAACTTAAATACTTTCACCCGGAGGGTGCATATAATTGCTAATAATAATAATAATAATAATAATAATGATAATAATAAGAGAACGAAATGAAAGTGAAGGTGATACCAATTGTAGTTGGTGCACTTGGAACAGTCCCAAAAGGATTGGAAAATGGTCTGGAATGTTTGGAAATCAGAGGAAGGATTGAAACCATTCAGAACATGGCACTGCTGCAATCTGCCAGAATACTTAGAAGAGTCCTGGAGACCTGAGAAGACTTGCTGTCACTCAGACACCAGTGAAAGACCATCAGCTAATACTGATGTGAAAACTCAAAAGGAGCAAATAATAATAATAATTATAATATATGCACAAGCCTGAATCTGTGCTGGAGATTGAGACACCCAAAATTCTCTGGGACTTTGAGGTACGGACAGATCACCTAATCCCAACCAGGAGACCAGACCTAGTTTTGATTGACAAGAAGAGGAAGACTTGTCATCTCGTGGATTTTGCCGCCCAGGCCGATCACAGAGTGAAAATGAAAGAGAGCGAAAAGATTGACAAATACTTGGACCTTGCCAGAGAACTGAAAAAACTGTGGAACATGAAGGTCAAGGTCGTATCAATTGTAATTGGGGCTCTTGGAACAATCCCCAGGGGGTTGGAAAAGAGCCTGGATCAATTGGAAATCAGAAGAAGGATCGAGACCATCCAGACTACAGCATTATTGAGACCGGCTGGAATACTCAGAAAAGTCCTGGAGACCTGAGGAGACTTGCTGTCACCCAGCCCCCAGTGAACCACCGGCTACGGCAGGTGTGAAAACCTCGAATGGAGTAAAATAATAATAATAGTTCCAGCAGATCACAGGGTGAAGATGAAGGAAAACGAAAAGATAGACAGCTACCTGGACCTTGCCTGAGAACTAAAAAAGCTATGTAATATGAATGTCATAGTGATACCAATTGTAGTTAGTGCACTTGGAACGGTCCCAAAAAGCTGGGAAAAAAAGACTGGAAAATCTGTAAATCAGAGGAAGAATTGAGACCATCCAAAATAGTGCACTGTTGCAATGTGCCGGAATACTCAGAAGAGTCCTGGAGACCTGAGAGGACTTGTTGTCACTCAGACTCCAGGGAAATACCATCAGCTAATGCTGGTGTGAAAAACTAATATGATAATAATAATCTATATCATTATCACAATTACTGTTGTACAGTTTTATACTCGTCTCTCTTTGCATAATAATAATAATAATAATAATAATAATAATAATAATAATAAGAGGAGGAGGATTGGAAAAGGGTTTGGAAAGTTTGGAAATCAGAGGAAGGATTGAAACCATTCAGAACACTGCACTGCTGCAATCTGCCAGAATACTCAGAAGAGTCCTGGAGAGCTGAGGAGACTTGATGTCACTTAGACTCCAGTGAAAGACCATCAGCTAATGCTGATGTGAAAACTCAAAAGGAGTAAATAATAATAATTATTATTATTATTATTATTATTATTATTATTATTATTATTATTCTCGTAGATTGTGCTGTCCCGGCCGACCACCGAGTGAAAATGAAAGAAAGCGAAAAGATAAACAAATTCTTAGACCTAGCCAGAGAACAGAGGAAACTTTGGAACATAAAGGTCATAGCGAATAGCACTCAGAACGTATCAGGTGAGCTCGGCATCTCAGTCTGTAATACAAAAGGGAGGAGAACAAGGAATGTAACCTGATATGTAAATTAGCACAGGAAAACAAGAATTACGAGTTAGATGAGAATGGAAAAGTTTAAGGATGAATCATCATAATGACACATGGCATTGTTTCTATTGGACGAGCCGTGAGACGTGGTGAAGTGGGAGAGAGAAGAAGTGAGAGGTGGGAGTCTGGAGTATCTGGTATGATGCGTTGATAGACTGAGACATGCGGCTCCTGCTCTCGGTAGTTTTGGCTTGAGGAAAATAAACATCTCATGAGAAAATGTTTTTAGAAGTAAAATAAGAATTACGTATTAGATGAGAATGGAAAAGTTTAAGGATGAATTATCATAATGCCACATGGCCTTGTTTCTATTTTTTGAGGAGTGAGACGTGGCGAAGTTGGAGAGAGGAAGAATGAGGGTGAGAATGTTGAGGGAGTCTGGCACGATGCCTTGAAAGAGTCATACGTGCTCTGGGCAGTTGTGACTTGGGGGGAAAAGAAGTGTCCTTGTGTTATTACTAAAAGACTAAAATGGCATAAATCAAGATGTCTCAGAGCACCCCAAGTTGGTTTCCAGACTCCAAACATCCAGGAATAGTCAGCAAACCCAACATCAGTCCAGCAACCAGATTCGAGCCTCTCTACGATGCACAGAAGCGGGATAAGTATACAATGAGTAATTTTACTATCAACATGTCATCACTCCATTCCGACAAAGAGAGCATAACGTAACAAGAAGAGAGAGAGAGAGAGAGAGAGAGAGAGAGAGAGAGAGAGAGTCAAGGAGAAAAACAAATTTATAGGGGAAGAGAGGAGGGAGCCCGCAAGCCCTTGGTGATAGCAAGAGGGCCGCCGAGCAATCCACCCCCTTTTTCACCGGGTGAGCGAGAAAACAACGGTGTGAGAGTGTGGAGTGAGTCTGGTACAATGCATTGACAGAGTGAGACATGAGCTCTTGCTCTCGGTATTTGTGACTTGGGGAAAGACAAAAATCTCATGAGAAAATAAAGTGTCCTTGTGTTATTACTAAAAGCTAAAAATGGCCCAAGTCAAGATGTCCCCGAGCACCCCAAGTTGGTTTCCAGATTCCAAACTTCTAGGAATTGTCAGCCAACCCAACATCAGTCCAGCAACCAGATTCGAGCCTCTCTACGTAGCACAGAACCGAGATAAGTATATAAGTAATTTTACTATCAACATGTCATCACTCCATTCCGACAAAGAGAGCATAACGTAACAAGTCCAATTGAACACATAGCAATGTAGATAAAGGTGTTGGGTTAAAACACTTCTAAGTGACAGATCTCTCTGGGCTGCAGGTTCAATCCCAGTCAGGGGCCGCAGTAACATAGAAGAATAATTAACACAGCTTAACGCCTATACCCCAGCTATGGTTAACAGTATTTTTACTATCAACACGTCATCACTCCATTGTGTCTCACCAAAATCTTTGCTTCACCCTCGTATAATAATGTAAGTTTAATGCTAATAATAAGAACATTTCTTTTCATTCATTTTTCCTACAATTTTATTGCTAATCCGCCCTGTCGGCTGGGGCATTAGAATGCACCGACTGCACCTCTGCAGAGGGGTAAGACTTCCCCAAATGGGGCCACCTGTTGGCCGTGGGTGGCGACCCGTGATGCTTAAGAACGGAGATTTGGTGGACGAGTAGTCCATGACCTGCAACACTCAACTTAGACCCTTACTTGGGCTAGACGGGCGGTCGGAGAGACCCCCCCCGATCAATCGGCTGGTCACGTCAAGTTCTAGCACCTATATGATTACCCCAACCCTATTGCCTTTATGGCAATCCCCAGCCCTTTTTATCATATGGGTGCTAGAAAGGCGGTGGCTGCGGGTCTACATGTCCTGGGAATGACGTTAAACTTATCTAATGGTGAGGTTCCAGTTTTGGAGGTTTGGGGAATGTAAAGCACCCCTTCATCACCATTGCTCCCTGGTCCATTCTGACCCGGAGTGGTAGTACCTGTTAGGGTCCCATCTATGGGTTAAATAGAAAAATGTATTTATAAAAAATTGAGTATCCATTAAGAATGAATTTATTTCAAAACTTTCGGCATTAAATCACCCACCGAGGTTGATATGCCGTAAAACAAACCAAACTTTATTGACATTTTTTTTCATTCAGAACAGGCAAGGCAAAGTAGTTCTAAAACCATTCCAGCAAGTAGCACTCGGGGAGTATCAGGTGAGTTCTGCATCTCGTTGTCCATTGTGGTTCGTCACCTTCCCATTATTGGCAAAAGCACTCGGAGCTGCTGAACATGTGCCTTACATTACAAAGTCCATTGACTCACCTTCCTATATATATTTACCAACCCCTCCACATGAGCAGGATGTGACATAAGGTCAATTTCTTAAGCGGAGTTTAACAGGTTTGAATTCAAAGTCTTCCTTCTCCGAGACTGGTTACCTAGTCAAGGTTAAAGAGCCCTGTCTACCCTACTATTTATCATACTCTGGTATATCCACAGGTCTGGCTAGTTAATATTAATACTACTTCAACTCAAAATCTCAAAAAATAAAAAAATTAAGAAAGAGTGAGAGAGGGTTAAATCAAGATATATATATATATAACATAACACACCTGACATGCGATAGCGCTAACATCATATATTATATATACTGCACATAATGCAGAAATAGCGGATATGTGGGAGAAACATCAACACCCTTTTGACTAAGACTAAATAACCACAAATCTACTATAAATCTCAAATCCCCGCATAGTACAATAGCACTTCATTTTAATACTTTATCACACAACCTTACACACCTCAAATGCATCTTATTAGAACACGCATTTCCAACAACGCAATCTAGAAAACAATCAGAAACTAAATGGATTCTAAAATTACAAACACACGTGAAGGGATTGAACGTAGATATCGGAATTCTCCGTTATTATAAATATTTCACAGACGCTGCTGCTGTCGATAACAACAGAGACAAAAAGCCGTTAAACAGTAATAACATTCATTTGATAAAGCGTATCTAACGAACCTGAAAATCTATGACAAAAAATAATAATAGTCACAGAGCAAATATATAAGTGAAGAAATAACAAAAGACTTAGAGATTTAGCATTATAGTCTATTTCAGGGAGCTTTGTCTAAGCTTTCTTACTTATATATTTGCTCTGTGACTCTAACACTAAGAGGACACATTGAGCTCTCAAACTGCGACAGGTTTTTTAAATAAAACACTTGTGTCGGAAGGAAGATTTCTTCTCTGGACTTTTGGATTATATATATATATATATACCAACTCCTCTGTATAGGCAGGATGTGAGACGAGGTAAATTTCTTAAGCGGAGTTTAACAGGTTTGAATGTAGAGTTTTCTTCTCCTAGACTGGTTACCTATCCAAGGTTAAAGAGCCCAGTCTATCCTACTATTTACCCATTGCTGGAGGGGGAGTAGTTGAATTAATTCATTTCCCAATAGTATTAGCACCATGGAAATGCAAACTGCCTAGTCAAGATTATTATACTTTTTACGTATTGAACTAATTGAAATAGATCACTAAGTAGGCCTAAGTCTATTCTAGTAGTGATCACACCAAGCGAAGATTTAAGAGGTTTGAATTCAGAGTTTTCCTTCTCCTAGACTGGTTACCTAACCAAGGTTAAAGAGTCCGGTCTACCCTACTATTTATCCATAGCTGGAGGGGGAGTAGTCGGATTCATACCTTTCCTCAAGGGTATTAGCGTCATGTGAAATGCAAACAGCTTCGTCCAGGATTTGAACTCGGGTCTACGAGTCCATTACCAACGACTCAATTCATTACGCCACCCGCCTCCAACTATCCACCCTATCCACCCTCATATAATAATGTAAGTTTAATGATAATAATAATTATGACAAAAAGGATTATTCAGAATTTTGGGGGGTTTGGGAAATGTAGACCACCCCTTCATCACCATTGCTTCCTGGTCCACTCTGATCCATAGTGCTAGTACCTGTTAGGGTCCCATCTATGGGTTAAATGGAAAACATGAGTTAATAAACAAAATTGTATTATCTTTCTTAGGCTAGACGGGCGGTTGGAGAGGCCCCCTCCAACCAATCGGCTGGTCACGCCAAGCCCTAGCACCTCTGTAACGGCCTCAACACTATAACCCTTATGGCAAGTCCCAACCCTTTTTATCATATATGTGCTAGAAGGCGGTGGCTGAGGGTGATCTTGTCCCGGGAATAACTTTAAACTCTATCTGATGGTGAGGTTCAGTTATGGACGTTTGGGGAATGTGGAGAACTCTTCATCACCATTGCTCCCTCGTCCACTCTGACCCGGAGTGGTAGTACCTGTTAGGGTCCCATCTATGGTTTGAATAGAAAGTTTATAAACAAAATAGTATTATGCATTAAGAATGAATTTATTTCACAACTTTGTCGGCATTAAATGACCCACCGAGGTTGATATGCCGTAAAACAAACCAAACCAAACCAGAATTGCAACGATGATGATAATGCCCCACCCCCCAAAAAAAAGGTGGGACAAAAAAAAAGATTAGTTATTATTCACGCTCTTTTGTTGTGTACATAGTTATTTTGCAAGGTTATAACAGAGACCACTTGTCAAGATTTATTGTCCTGTTAGCACATTGTTCCATCATGAATTATCCCCCCCCCTTTTTTTACCTGTCAGAGAGGGCTGAATTTCAAATGCATTTTAATAGCTTTCTTTTATATTCTTATTTTTCTACCTCTTTTTTCTTGCCTTATCATCATCATCGTCATCATCATCATCAATTATTTTCACTCCTTTTGAGCTTTTCACTTCAGCGTTGGCTGATGGTATTTCACAAGTCTCCTCGGGTCTCCTAGACTCTTTTGAGTATTCTAGCCGATTGCAGCTGTGCAGTATTCTGGATGGTCTCAATTCTTCCTCTGATTTCTAGATCTTCCAGTTTTTTGTTTTTTTTGTTTTTTTTTTTTCAAGCTTTTTGTGACCGTTCCAAGTGCACCAACTAGAATTGGTATCACTTTCACTCTCATATTCCACAGCTTTTTCAATTCTCTGACAAGTTCCAGGTACTTATCCATCTTTTCATTTTCCTTCATCTTCACCCTGTGATCTGCTGGAACCGCAAAGTCACTAGTTGGCACTGCCGGCATTGCCCGCTTTTAGTACTCATTTTTTTAAAAAAAAGGTTCACTTAATAATTATATATAAATAAATGAATAAAAAAAATATATATATATATATATATATATATATATATATATATATATATATAGAGAGAGAGAGAGAGAGAGAGAGAGAGAGAGGGGGGGAGAAAGAAACAGAGAGACAGAGAGACAGAGACAAAACACATATATATATAGAGAGAGAGAGACAGACAGACAGACAAAAACAGAGACAGGCATATATATATATATATATATATATATAATATATATATATATATATTTATTGGCGTTTCAGTCTCGGAAGAATATAATAAAGTTTTTGTGTGTCCCTGAAGTTACAGAGCCTCTTGTGACTGTGAAGTCCAATGTTTGAAAAACATTCTCGAGCACAGATGTCGCATGTAAAGGCTGTCCCTGAAGATGTTGATGTGCCGGTGCTTTGTTGCCGCTTTCTTCTGGACATCTTAGGTTCATGGTGTTGCGCCAGCGTGATATATATATATATATATATATATATATATATATATATATATATATATAGAAGGGTGAGTCAATATATGTATGTGAGGAAAGGTAAAAGGAAAAGTGGAAAAAATAATGACTCAACAAGTAGAAGTAGGAGAGAAATATTTCGTTCCGCTTTAAGTGAGGAACTTCATCAGTCTGTTTTTTTCAAAACTCACTTTCTCTTTTATAAATAAAAATAAAAAATGTATGTACCATATTTTGAATAAACAGACTGATGAAGTTCCTCGCTTAAAGCGGAACGAAATATTTATCTCCTACTTCTACTTGTTAGAGTTTTATTTTTTATCCACTTTTCCTTTTACCTTACCTCACATGTCGGATTTACTCCAACCCTCCTTAATTTGACTGCACGTGTGTATCTTGATTACACGTATGTATTTTTTTGCGAAAACCGTTTTATCGCAAAAAAATACACACATGCAATCAACTGCAATTAATCAATATCTTGATTAATCCAGTGGATTTAACCCTGAAGATCCTTATGGTGAAACTCGAGTAGATTATTACTGTGTACCATTATCATAATAAATTCGCTCTACCAACGTATTGAGTACTTTATATTTGTTATATCGCTGTCTTATCATTGTGAATCTTGCATCAACTAACCATTGTGACCTGTTTCACCGGTAAGTCACCTTTTCCACAAATACCATATATTCCTAGTTCGATACCGGCCCTCGCCAACTCAGCGTATGAGTAGCACAGGGACCTGTGCGGTAAAGTAAGGAGCTGATGGTAGGTGTGGCGCCCCACCTCAGACGCTAAAACAATCTCCTTGGTCTAGCGCTAGAGAAAAGGGGATAGACTCCCTCGCTGATTGGCTATTACCGACTTTAGGCCACCCCGACTTATATATATATATATATATATATATATATATATATATATATATATATATATGTATGTGTGTATATATATATATATATGCATATATATATGTATGTGTGTGTATATATATGTATATATATGTATGTATATATATATATGTATATATATATGTATATATATATATATATATATATATATATATATATATATATATATATGAATGTGTCTAGGACAGAAGGAAATGCAATCCCTTTCATGAAACCAATTTTCGTAAACTATAAAATAATTCACTCCGTGCTCATTTTTTTCGTTCTGTTTTCATTTCTTTTTTCTTTCTTTCTTTCTTTCTTTCTTTCTTTTTTCTTTCTTTCCTTTTTCTTTTTTTTCTTTCTTTCTTTCTTTCTTTTATGAGCTCTTTCGCTTTCGGGTTCGGGGAGCAGGTAGGCCCCAGCTTTGCATTGGAAAGCTTTGACAAGACCACCCTGTCCGATGTTTATAAATGTTCGTTATTTACATAATATATATATATATATATATATATATATATATATATATATACATATATATACATATATATATATATATATATATATATATATATATATATATATTTATATAGATCAGTTCAAAGTTTTGTTGACTTTACAGAAAATTACTCAGCAATTTTTTTTTTCGGACGAAGGGGGGGGGGGGTCGAGTGATAGAGTTTTTTTTTTTTTCGGGGAGGGGTAATTTTTTTATTATTATCATTATTATTTTTTTTTTTTTTTTTTTTTTTTTTTTTTTACTCCTTTTGAACAGAACACCCACAAACCATGCGAGCTGAATCACAAAACGAAAGAATTGTTATTCGGACCTTTCTTCTTTTCTCTCTTTATTTTTCTATTTTTTTTTTTATTTTTTTTTTTTGTTTTTTTGGTTTTTTTTCATTTATGCAATTTTTATCACCACTCCAACACTTTTTTTTGATCTCCGATTTCAAATTTTCTCCTCCGACAATAAATTATGTCCCCTGTGCGCTGAGCAGACTGAACGAATCGCCTCTGTAATCGAGTAAAGCTAAACAATTATTAGGAAGTAGAAAAACAACGTTAATGAGTATTAATTGAATTAACCACAACAGGTTGGCACTTGAGGGGAGGGCGGCTATAAGGAACTGGGGGGGCTATAAAGAAAGGGGGGCATAATGGAAATGAATAGCAGAGAATAAGCTGTTTGAAATATATGGATCTTAATCGACAGGAAATGCAGAGGGGGGGGGCAAGAAATAAGGGGACACAAAAAAGGTGTGGTACATTATTCATGATTTTGTTTTACGGCATATCAACCTCAGTGGGTCATTTAATGCCGATAAAGTTTTGAAATAAATCAATTCTTAATGGATAATACAATTTTTTTTATAAATACATTTTTCGATTTAACCCATAGATGGGACCCTAACAGGTACTACCACTCCGGGTCAGAGTGGACCAGGGAGCAATGGTGATGAAGGGGTGCTCCACATTCTCCAAACCTCCAAAACTGGAACTTCAACATCAGATAGAGTTTAACGTCATTCCCAGGACATGTAGACCCGCAGCCACCGCCTTCTAGCATACATATGATAAAAAGGGCTGGGTTACCATAAGAGCAATAGGATTGGGGTAATCATATAGGTGCTAGGACTTGATGTGAGCAGCCGATTGATCGGAGTGTGGGCCGACCAACAAAGACGTACATTGACCAGCTCTGTGCGGATACAGGATGCTGCATAAAGGACCTCCCGAGAATGATGAGTGATAGGGATGGGTGGAGAGAGATTGTCATGGATATCCGTGCTAACAGCGCGATGATGATGATGATGATGATGATGATGATGATGATGATGATGATATAGAATTGGGCTTATAAACATCAATGTTTACGCTACCACGACCGATATTTGCGGCTGAGCGCTATTTTACTCTATATCTAAAGTTTTGATGACAGAGGAGACACACAACCCCCTCACATCTACCTAAAGATGAGGACAATAGTCCGAATAATCCAAATAATACTAATTATCAAGCCTCATCTGAAAAATTCAGAGAAATAATGTAGAGAATAATAAAGATGAGGACAATAGTCCGAATAATCCAAATAATATAAATTATCAAGCCTCATCTCAAAAATTCAGAGAAATAGTGTATATAACAATAAAGATGAGGTCAATAGTCCGAATAATCCAAATAATATTAATTATCAAGCCTCGTCTAAAAAATTCAGAGAAATAATAATATGCCTACAAAGTCAGAAAACAGCACTGCTCGCGTGACTTTCGGAAACATTTTTTCACGCTCAGAATTGCGGAGACATGGAATAAACTGCCCGCGTCTGTTGTAGGCTGCCGAAGCACTGAATATTTCAAAGCCTCCATGCTTCCTGTAGTCCGCCGACACTATACCTGATGCCACTCTCCACATACATATGCACACACGCGCACACATACATGCATATTACTACTGTAAAATGTTCATGTTCCTGACACTAATACAATATTCTGTGTAATTAGAAATGAGACTTTGATGAGTTGTGGTGCACCTGAGCACTGTACACAATAAATTCATTATTATTATAATAATAATACCCATTTTTAGTTTGGTTTGGTTTTTGGGGGTTTTTTTTTTACGGCATATCAACCTCAGTGGGTCATTTAATGCCGACAAATTTGTGAAATAAATTATTCTTAATGCATAATACAATTTTGTTTATAAACTCATGTTTTTCTATTTAACCCATAGATGGGACCCTAACAGGTACTACCACTCCGGGTCAAAGTGGACCTGGGAGCAATGGTGATGAAGGGGTGTTCTACATTCCCCAAACCTCCAAAACTGGAACCTCACCATCAGATAGAGTTTAACGTCATTCCCAGGACATGTAGACCCGCAGCCACCGCCTTCTAGCACCCATATGATAAAAAGGGATTGGGGTTTGCCTTAAGTGCAATAGGGTTGGGGCAATCATATAGGTGCTAGGGCTTGACGTGACCAGCCGATTGATCGGAGGGGCCCCTCTCCGACCGACCGTCTAGCCCAAGATAGGGCCAAAGTGGAGTATTGCATATGAACTGCTCAGCCACCTGGATTCTATCCTTAAGCATCACAGGTCACCACCCACGACCAACAGGTGGCCCCATTGGGGGAGTTTTACCTCTCTGCAGAGGTGCAGTCGGTGCATTCTAACGCCCCACCGACAGGGCGGTATTCATTTTTATTATGTAAGCTTTCACTGGGAACGAGGATATCCTGGAAACTTTGGTTTATAAGAAAATTGCTTTTTTATTTATACTTATTATATACTTTTATTTAATATATATTTGTATTCCCATGGATTCTAATGTCTTGAATTTACTGATGGTGAAAAAAGTGCTAAATTCGGAGTTTTAGGTGACTTTTGAGGCCTGATAACCCCCAAAAATGGCCAATTTCGAGCACAAATAAAGTGCCAAACTAATATTAATTTCTGATAGAGTTCGATGAGGAGTATCACATAGTAAAAGATGGTTGGTTCTGTGGAGAATTGGGGGAGATATGGGGCTTCAAAGGTGCCCCTAAAATGCCATTTTTCAGCCATTATAAGTCTACGTATCTTGGTGAAAATTTAAGTTATCGGTTTTATTGTTTTTTCTCATTGATTCTAATGCCTTGAATTTACTGATGGTGAAAAAAGTGCTCAATTCGGAGTTTTAGGTGACTTTTGAAGCCTGATAATCCTACTGAGAGTGGGTAAAAATGGTCAATTTCGTGCACAAATAAAGTGCCAAACTAATATGATTTTCTGATAGGGTTCGATGAGGAGTATCACATAGTAAAAGATGGTTGAGTTCTGTGGAGAATTGGGGAAGATATGGGGCTTCAAAGGTGCAAAAAAATGCTATTTTTCAGCCATAATAAGTCTACGTATATTTATTTATATATTTAGGGGTGTAATTATTCATGAGTGATAGTGTTGTATAGCCGTATATACCCAACATCGGGTATACAATCGAGAGGGAAACTCGGGTGATAGAGAGAGAGAGACAGACAGACAGACAGTAAAAAAGATTGAGACTCACTTGTTGCTTCATTTCTGCTTTACTGTTTCTTCTAACTTTTGTCTGGTCGTCATCTTGTCGTCTTCTAGTTCCTGTCTCTAACTAAGGGCTTCTCCTGGGTTAAATCTAGTCATTGTAATTAATTAAATGAACTACAAGACTTTTATTTCTTGATCAAGATTTTATTTAGCCCATTAGAATTATGCAAAGAAAAAAAGACAAAATTACTCTTACATGTGAATTATGCAAAGGAAAAACACAAAATTATTCGTTTGACAGGTTTGAATTCAGAGTTTTCCTTCTCCTAGACTGGTTGCCTAACCAAGGTTAAAGAGCCCAGTCTGCCCTACTATTTACCCATAGTTGGAGGGAGAGTAGGATTCATACCTTTCCCAAGGGTATTAGTGAAAGTGAAATGCAATTACGACATCCAGGATTTGAACTCGGCGAAAGAGTATAGCGCTAAAATTTTGTTGTATAGCCAACGTCGGGTATATAATCCAGAGAGTAAACTCGGTGATAGAGAGAGACAGACAGACAGACAGACAGACAAAGATATGAGACTTACTAGTTGCTTCATTTTTGCTTTACTACTTCTGCTAACTTCTTGTCCGGCTGTCTCTAACTAAGGGCTTCTTCTAAGATAAAGATAAAAGAACATAATGATGGAAAATGAAGGGAAAAGAAGGTAAAAAAGACGAGGAAAGAGCAAAGAGAGGGTGAAAGAAAAATGAAGAAAAATTGGAAGAGAAGAATGATAGAAAGAAAGAGAGAAGAAAGAAAGAAAGATAAAGAAAGACCAAAGAGAGAGTGAAAGAAGGAAGAAAATGAAAGAAGAAAGATGGGAAGAAAAGAATGAAGAAAGAAAAGGAAAGGGACAAAGAGTGTGAAAAAGAAGAATGAAGGAAAACTAAAAGAGAAGAATGATGGAATGAAAAGCGAATAGAAGAAAGATAAGAAAAAGATCAAGAAAAAGAAAGATGGAGAAGAATTAAAGAAGAAAGAAGAAAGATGGAGAGAAAAGGAGGAAGAAGAAGAAAACAAAAGAAGAATGAAAGAAAATTGAAAAGAAGGGAAGAGGGGAATAAAAGGAAACGAAAGGAAAAGAAGGAAAAAAGAGTGTGTAAAAGAAGAATGAAGGAAAATTGATAGAGAAGAAAACGGGTGGAAAAAGGAAGAAAAAGAAAAAGAAGGGTTTAAAGAGTGTGTAAGAGTAGAATGAAGGAAAATTGAAAGAAAAGAAAGATGAGAAGAAAGGGAAGAAGAAAAAGAATGTGTAAAAGAAGAATGAAGGAAAATCGAGAGAGAATGAAGATGGGAAGAAAAAGGAGAAGAAAAAAAGAAGGAAAAAGAGAGTGTAAAAGAAGAATGAAGGAAAATTGGAGAAGAAAGATCGGAAGAAAGGAAGAAGAAAGAAAAAGAAAAGAACAAAGAGTGTGTAAAAGAAGAATGAAGGAAAATTGAAAGAGAAGAAAGATGAAGAAAAGAAGGAAGAAAGAAAAGAAGGAAAAGAGTGTGTAAAAGAAGAATGAAGGAAAATTGGAAGAAAGAAAATAAAAGAGAAGAAAAGGAAGAGAAGAAAAATGGCAAGAAGAAAAGAAGGAAAAAAGAGTGTGTAAAAGAAGGAAAATTGGAAGAAAAGATGGAATGAAAAGGAGAAGGAAGAAATAAAGATAAGGAAAAGATGAAAAAAACGAAGATAAAAAGTAAGGTAATAAATATAAGGGGGAAATAACTGCGTATTGAAAAAGAGGACAAAGAAATGAAGAAAAATTGGAAGAGAAGATGATGGAAAGAAAGAGAGAAGGAAGAAAAGAAGAAAGATAAGAAAGACCAAAGAGAGAGTGAAAGAGAAGGAAAAAGAAAGAAGAAATATGGGAAGAAGAATGAAGAAAGAAAAGGAAAGGGACAAAGAGTGTGTAAAAGAATGAAGGAAAATTAAAGAAAAGAGAAAAAATGGGAAGAAAGAAAAGAAGGAAAAAAGAGTGTGTAAAGAAGAATGGAGGAAAATTAAAAGAAAAAGAAGAAAATGAAGAAAAAAGAGGAAAAAGAGTGTGTAAAAGAATGAAGGAAATTGAAAGAGAAGAAAAATGGTAAGAAGAAGAGGAAAAAGAAGGAAAAAACGAGTGTGTAAAAGAATGAAGGAAAATTGGAAGAAAAGAAAGATGAGAAAAGAAAAGAGGGAGAAATAAAAATAAGGAAAAGAACAAAGAGAAGATGAAACAAAAATGGGGATGAAAAAAGAAGATAAAAAGTAAGGTAATAAATATATCAGGTGGAGATAACTGCGTATTGAAAAAGAGGACAAATCTTGATGGTGGCCATTTTCTTTTGACCATTTCTTATTAAGTACTTATCAATTCAAATCGAGTGTCAAAGAAACGGAAGGAACGTGTCAAAAGTGAAGCAGTCCTGATTCTGGGAATGATGAACAACTTGAGAGCCAGAAGTGGAACATCATGGAATTAATGACTTCTCAGAATTTTCCCAAGAGTAAACCACTTCTTACCAACACACCCCCCCAACCCCCGTTAAACCTGGTTAACGACGTCAGCCAATTTCTAAATAGATGCTTCAATTGTCCTGAAAACATATACAATGACTTTTTTTCATCTTTTTTTCATCTTTTTCATCTTTTTTTTCATCTTTTTTGTCATCTTTTTTTTGTCATCTTTTTTGGGGGTCTTTTTTTTTTGAAATGTTGTTTGTACAACTTTTTAATTTTTTAAGTTTTTTTTTTAAACTTTTACAAAAAAAAATTTAATTTATATATTTTTTTTTTTTTAATTTCTATATATTTTTCATTAGGAATGATGCCAGAGAATTTCTTACATTTTACAAGAACGAAATAGATTGTGTGTGTGTATGTGTGTGTGTGTGTGTATGTGTGTGTGTGTGTGTGTGTGTGTGAATAAATGTGTGTGTATGTGTTTGAATATGTGTCTGTTTGTTTGAGTATATATATATATATATATTATCTATATATATATATATATATTTGGGAGAATAAGTGTTTAATTGGAGTCGTACCTAATTTTGAAAATTAATTATTAATAATGAATTAGGCGGGAATACCTGTTAAATGTATGGGTAAACAAATCGAGAAAAATCAATTTTTCTCGATTTGTTTACCCATACATTTAATAGGTATTCCCGCCTAATTCATTATTAATTAATTAATTTTCAAAATTAGGTACGACTCCAATTAAACACTTATTCTCCCAAAAATTATCGGCAAAAAGCCATTCTAAACAAACCTTGTTTACAACTTATCATATATATATATATATATAATATACCAAGCGTGTTGGTAAATCCATGCGGTGAGAAAAAACCCAGCAAATAGTTGTAAAAATATACTACCAAACATCAACCGGGGAGAAAACAATTTTGAAAAAAAGAAAAGACCAAGATAGTCGTACCAACAAAAAATAATCTATTGGTACAATATTTTGGCCAAAAGAAAAACAATTTATATGTATATACATGTATATAAGATATATATATATTCATATAACCGCTAGGAGAATAGCTTATAAGTAAAAAGTGCTCAATACCTAAGAAGAGCAAATAATAAAGATAAATCTAATGAGTCAGACGAACCTACTATTAGTTTCGCTTAATGCTCTTCGGGGCTAATATCTGACTCTTAGAGTCAGATCTTAGCCCTGCAAAACAATCTCCCTGGTCTTGCGCTAGCAAAAAGTGGATAGACTACCTCACTGTCCGGTTGATACTGACAACAGGTCACTCCACCAACTTACTTTATTATATTTATATTATATATTATATATATATTATATATATATTATAAAATGGGTACAAGAGATAACCTACTCGAGTTTCACCATAAGGATCTTCAGGGTTAAATCCACTGAATTCATCGAGATACCGATTAATCGCAGTCGATTACACGTGTGTGTTCTGAATGCAATGCATACACACATGTAATCGACTGCGATTAATCGGTATCTCGATGAATTCAGTGGATTTAACCCTGAAGATCCTTATGGTGAAACTCGAGTAGGTTATCTCTTGTACCCATTTTATAATAAATTTGCTCTACTTACGTATTGCGCACTTTGTATTTGTTATATTGCTGGCTTAACCCCCTGAATTCTGCACCACCTAACCATCGTGACGATATTCACCGGTAAGTCACCTTTTCCATTATATATATATATATATATATATATTATATATATATATATATTATATATGGCATATCAATTGAGCCTCTTTTTAAATAGACTATTTAGAGTACTCTGATTCTGCATTCAATTCAGTGTAACACAATGTACTGAGGGGATAGACTACCTCACTGTCCACTCCACCAACTTACTTTATTATATATGGGTAATCCATGTTAAGTCACCATACCTTAAATTTTTCTGAAATTTTGTACAGGTGTGTATTTATGTTTAAAGTTAGACATTTCCTAAATTTGTCAAGTCATGCTGAATCACCAAAGTTAAGCAGCATCTCTCTGCANATGAGCCTGTTACTAATACTTAATTGGGTAACCACTTATGATCCTCAGGGCAATTTTATGTCGATCAGCAGAAAGAAGTAAAATTGTCACCCATCCCTTATCATTTCTGTCAGGATCGCGCTGTGTGTATCGGGTAGGATACATTCACCCAAAATTTGAAGTTGTATGTTGATTTTTAGTTCTCCAAATATTGGTGGGCTGTTGGTGAAAAAATGGCGAACTTTTGTAATTCTATTTGTCTGATAAAAATGATGTTCTAGAGCTTTCCTACTGCTAAAAATTGAGTTATAAAACAGTTTAATACCCATGACTTTTATATCGATTAGCTCTCCATTAAAAAAAGAACCTCTAAAAATGTCTGTTGACAGTTGTAAATGAATAAAATGTACTTATGAAATCGATATCGCAAAAGAGTAGGTGCCTAAGGCTCATATGGTCCAATGTTTGGACCTAATTTATGTGAGTTTATTTTCTTCATATGTTATAGACTATATATGTCAGTTGTTGATTTAAAACTAAACATCATTTTTTCCTTCAATCAACGATCAAGTTTATTCTCTACAGCTTACCTCCCTAAATAAGCACAATTGTAGTTTTGTCTGTAAGTAATGAACCGCTCAAACTGATTGCGTTATGTTTTATTTTGAAAAATGGAGGAGAATTTTCAGATTTGGCGACTAGGTTCCATTTTCCACAAGTCAAAGAACAAACATCAGACAATTGTAAGCATAACATAGTCTATTTTGGTTTCCTTTTTCTTGGAACAGTTAGCAATAAAATTAATGGAAAAAGGAATTGTTATCCATTTTTTTGATGGTGAAGATGTTCTTTTTTTTGGTTTCTTTCTTTAGTAAAAAAGAAAACCAAGAAAACATCTTTCACCATTCCAAAAATAAGATACACCAAGTTCCGTTTTCCATTTTAACATAGTCTATTTTGCATATTCTAAAATTAATATTTGTGATTAAGACAAATCTTGAGCCCTGACAAGATGTGCAAGTGCAGTGTGTTGAGTACTTTCAGATGTTGATACAAGGAAACACATGATAAGGTTGGCATTTGTATACCTAATAATTTAGCGAGAGCTAAAAATATTCATTTCACAGTACCTTGTTACTTTTTGTTTAAATGAAAATTTCACCATATAAAAAAAGAAGTTTTGTTTTTTTTTCAAAAATTGAATACTATACTCGACCATAATGCTACAGTTGACAGCAGACGCCTAGGGAGGGTATACATAAATTATTCCATTGTTACTATAATCTCATTTAACGACAGTTAAATCGCGGCCCGGCGTACATTAGCCATGTCTGGCTGTATTATGACGGGAAAGACGTCCCAACTTAACAGGAAGAGATCAAGAATTCACATCTTATAACACACCTCACCTCCTCAATGCCACTTAAATTTGCGTCTACATCAGTTATGCTATTAAATAAACAGCAACATTAATTCAGTGTTGGCTTGGTTAACTCTTTGCCTACATATACAGCTAAATGTAAAACTTGAATCTAAAATCAGTATTTTCAAAAAACGACTAAGAAAAAATTTTTTTTTACATTTTTTCATGCTTTAAGTAGTGAAAAAAAAAGTAAAATTAATTAATGTGTCTGGTTTGGTGTTTGTTTGTTTTACGGCATCATTCAACCTCATGGGTCATCTAATGCGTGATAAAGTTTTTTGAAATAAATCAATTTTCTTAATTGGATAATACAATTTTTTATTTATAATAACAATTTCTATTTAAACATCCATAGGAGGGACCGCTTAACAGCGTACTACCACTCCGGGTCAGAGTGGACCAGGAGCTAATGGTGATGACATTGGGCGGGTGCTCCACATTCCCATCAAGAACTCCAAAACTGGAACCTCGCCATCAGATAGAGTTTAACGGTCATTCCAGGACAGTGTAGAAACCTGCAGTTCACCGCCCTTGTCTCATAGCACCCTATTGAAAAAAAAGGGGATTGTGGCTTAGCCCATAAAGACACAATAGGGTGGGGCAATCATAATAGGTGCTAGGTGCTTGACGTGACAGTAGCCGATTTGAATCGGGGGGGCCTCTCCGACCGCCCGACCTAGCCCAAGATAGGGCCAAAGTGGAGTATTGCATGTTATGACTGCTCTCATACCACCCTGGGCTCTATCCTCCTAAGTCATCACGGGTCGCGACCCAACGGCCAACAGGTGGCCATGGGGGATCTTTACCCCCTCTGCGAGCAGGTGCTCGCTGCAATTCGTAAACGCCCCAGCCGACAGGGCGGTAATAATGTGGATGTGTATCGAGAAGAAATGTAAAATATAAAATATGAAATTACTAACTAGGATTTTCAGTAAGACTAAGATATCATCACCAGGTCGAGCAATAGCACTGAATCATTGATCTCTTCATATTTTCGTCCATATCTTATTATAATGGAGATTGTGGGTTTGTCTGTCTGTAACCGAAACTATATTACTATCAAGTCACTATTTCCTTTGTTATTTACATTCACATTCTTCATGATTGCATTTTTATTTAAACCCAGTTATTAATAAAATTGCTTTACATCATAAGACACTGTTGACCATATCGACATACTAATAAACATGCAATTGTATTTATATATACAACCAAAATACCGGTTTACAGTGTGAACGGGAAGGTTAATTTGCATATTGATCTTAAAAATTGATTTAAATAAATATATGATTAGTATTATGATTTTAAATTGTTTAGTTTATCTTATTGAATATGAGCAAAAATCTCGGAATAAATCTTAAAGAAAATCCATTAACAAGAAGAAATAACTGCTAATTTATTCTTAACTTCCTATCTTAACTAAATAGTTAAATTAGGAAAAAACTGGAGGAGTAATGGAAAATGATGAAGAGTTAGTTTCAAAGTTGTTTCTATTTTCATCATAACCCCCTCTGTTCGAAATTCTTTTTATCTGCTTCTTATTCAGTTTCATT
Source organism: Doryteuthis pealeii (assembly GCA_023376005.1). Lineage (NCBI taxonomy): Eukaryota > Metazoa > Mollusca > Cephalopoda > Myopsida > Loliginidae > Doryteuthis > Doryteuthis pealeii. The sequence continues at coordinate 52,095,399 of CM042171.1, read as the reverse complement.
AGCCTTCTAATTTAATTATGATATTTATTATATTAAAACTTAAATACTTGCACCCGGAGGGTGCATATATTGCCTAGTAAGCAAGTAATTGAAATATTTCTATGTGTACCTTCAGCTATAATGTTCCAGTGCCTTCAAAGCGAGGGTCTTAGAAAAAAGAATGGCGACAGTTTTTGTATGATCTATTTTTGTCTGTCAAATGAGTTCTACTTACTTCCCTACTACCAAAAAATTGTTTATAAAGGGTTTTTTTAGCGAGGAAATTTAAAAAAATACATTAATTGATGATTTCTGATTTTTCCTAGCAAAGATTCAATACCCGATGTAGCACTGAATCTAGACACATTTCTTTTCTATTAGTTATTTTCATATTATATTGAACATTATTTGTACCAAACAAGCCAACAAAATCGATATAATCATCTGAGCATTCTTTGGAAATTGGAAAGCTCAAATTTTTGGGAATGTCTAACTTTACAACAGTCCATCAAACCTGAATAAAACTTAAACAAAAATTTGAAGGGTGGTGGGTGACAATTTTACTTTTTCTGGATGACTTTGACATGAATTGCCCGCATATATATATATATATATATATATATTATTATTATATATATATTATTAGTACTATATATATATATATATATATATATATATATATATATATATATATATATATAATATTATATATATATATAATAATATTATATATATAATATATATAATATATAATATATATATATATAATATAATATATATATTAATTATATTATATAATATAATATATATATATATTATATATATATAATATTATATATATACTACATTATATATAATGGGCCGGGTATCAGCTTCGGTAGAAGGCCCGGTTCTGGCAGAAACCACAAGTTCCTTATCCGTTCGATGCCGGTCGTCGCCAACTCTACATGTATATGCTAGCTACAGGAATGCTGTGCGGTAAACTAAATGACTTATGGTAGGTGTGGCGCTACACCTCAGACGCCCAAAGACCATCTCCTTGGCTAAGCCGCTATTCGAAAAGGGGATAGGCTCCCTCGTTGGGCTGGCCTGATACCGACCAGTTAGGCGTCCGCTCCCCGGCACGGACTTTATATTATATAGTTATATGTGGTATGTGTGGTGTGTGTGTGCTGTTGTGTGTAGTGTGTGTGTGGATTTGTGGATATTTAATTGATTCCTCTTTTAAATAGACCTAGTTGTGAGAGAGATGTTCACTTCAGACATTAAAATGTAACAAAATTACTGAATGATAGATTGCTTGGTGTCTACATGTGCAGAGCAGAGGTGCACATCCTTGCAGAGATTAAAATGAGAAAAATCAATAGGAAATCCATGATTTGGAAGGTGATGGGTCATGGGTGCATTACACCCAAACAAATGAATGATGAGATAGAGCAGCGACGAGACACACTGACGCCTTGTCCACCAACAGGACAATAAATTGGTGGTATTATCTGCAAGGACAGGTCGGTCAGTCAGAAGAAGACAGGTCAGATCTGTCTGTTTTGCAGATTTTGGATATGACACTGAGAAGCCGCCGGTCAGCTGAAACCACCATTCGAAAGACACCAGTGAGAGAGTTTAAGAGTCGGTGTGATTTTTCTCTCCGTCTCAAAGAAGGTCAACTATTTGGCAAACACCGCATCATTTAGAGACGGCAGTAAGACGGAATAAGATAAAGCAGGGGTAATAATTAATCTGAAAGTGTTTGGGCTCCTTGCTTCTGTCACTGTAAACAACCTTTCAATGTTACTAATAAATGATTCATGATGTCAAGTCACATATGAAAGCACCAGCTCCTCACTATATCAAGGATAGGGTCTCACGCGAGGTGCTCTCACACCACTGGAGGTGCGAGCATCCCTTTCAGGGGCGCGAGAAGCGTCTGTTCAAATTTAGAATACATTTGTTTCTTTTGTAGTTAATATTATTTATAACTAGGCAAAAATATGATGCACGACCCTCGTTAGTGTCAAGGATTTAAAGTTTAAATGTAATAAAAATTATATTAAATTAGAAATGCTAATGAAACTAACATAAAGGCAGATAAAAATATTTTAAACAGGAGAGTGCAAATATTTAATGTTTTATGGTAATTAAATATTATAATTAAATTAGAAAGCTTAATGAAACTAAATAACGAAGGCAGAATAAATAAGTTTGAAACCGGAGTCAATATTTAAGTTTAACTGTAATAAAATGATATATTAATTAGAATGCCAATGAAAACTAAACAACATAAAGTGAACGCAGATAACAAAAATATTATGAAAGAGTGCAGGTATTAATTTTAAGTATAATAAAATTATTATTAAATTAGAAATGGCTAATGAAAACTAAATAAAATGTAGATAAAGGATTTGAACAGCAGGGGGTATTAACGATAGAAATGATGACTACTGAAACTTACTTTTCTCCATCGCTTTTTCCCGTTTTCATGCTAAATTTCTTAAATTTAACATTTAGGTTAAATAGGAAGTAAAGAATTAAAATTACAGTATTGTCTTGTTAATGGATTCTTTTAAAAATGCTATCTCTTAGAGATTTTTGGCTCATAGCATATTAAGATAAAATTCAAACAATAGAAATCAATAATACTAGACACATAATTGCATTAAAAGTTCAAAGCTTGCAAATGGTAGCCTTCTCGGTTTACACTGTGTAACCCGCTATTTATTGTATATATAAATACTACATGCTATTTTATTATGTAGATGTGGTCAACATATCAATAATTACTAACAACGAATTGAATTAATAATTGATGGTAAATAGAATCAAAGTCATGGAGAATGACATAAATAATAAGCGAATTGAGACCTTGAGTAGTGATATAGTTCGGTTACAGACACAGACAAATACACAACTCGCATTATAATAAAATGAGGTTAAATAGAAAGTGTGATAGATCATGAGAATTTGTGCATAAATAACTAAGGAATGTGACTGAGTAGTGATAAGTTTCAGTACAGACGACAAAAACACACAATTCCATTATAAAACGGAATTGAGGTTTAAATAGAAAAATCAGTCGACTGCAGAATGTGACATAAATACTAACGGATTGAGACTGATATGCATATAGGTTCGGTTACAGACAGAAAAATGCACAACTTTTCCATTATAATAAGAGATTGAGGTTTAAATAGAAAGCAAATCATGAGAATGTGACATAATAACTAAGGATTGTAACTTGAGTAGTGATATAGTTTCGTTACAAACAGAATAGACACACACAATTCCATTAATAAGCAATTGAGGTTAAATAGAAATCAGATCATGAGAATGTGACATATATATAAGGAATTGTACTGGACGTAGTGATATAGTTGTTCAGTTACATACAAGACAAACACACAATCTTCATTATAATGACAATTGAGGTTTAAATAGAAATCAAATCATGGAGAATGTGACATCTATAACTAATGGATGAGACTTAGTAGTATAGTGATATAGTTTCGTACAGACAGAAAATGCAAACAATTTTCCTAAATAATTAGAATTGACGTTAAAGTATGAAATCAAAATCATGGAGAATGACATAAGAGATCTGAAGGAGATGGTATGTAACTTGAGTAGTGAATAGTTTGACAGTAGCAAACAAATTCACACACAATCTCCATTATCAAGAATTAGTGTTAAATAGAAATAATCAAATATCATGGAGAACTGTGACATAAATAACTATTAGGGAATTGTTGACTTGGAGTAAGCTAATCATAGTTCTGCTTACACGATCAACAAAAAACACACTAATACTCCATTAATAATAAAGATTTCTCGTTTTTTTATTCAGTATTATTATCATTTACCTCTACTTCAAACCTTCTGAAGTCAGCCTCTTTTTTATTATCTGTAACATATTTTAAGATAAATACTTTTCTTGGCTTTCTAAAATTTTATTCAACACTACTATTGTTCAGGTAATTTGAACTTCCTTTATTACATTTGGAGTTCGATATTCAGCAAGTAGACTTCACAAATTGTTAAGCCTGATTTGTTTACATATCAGTATTAGATATTAGAGAGTGGAAATATGAGTTTTGATAAACTGTAGTATGGATCTATCTATCTTGATGTGAAAAAAAAAGAAGGGCGGCGATATCCGGTCAGAGCAAAACTCTTAAGTGCAGGCAATGAAAAAGGTTGGGGAACATGCTACTAGATCATTGTAATCATCTATCCTGAATTTTTTAGATGAGGTTTGATAAATTTGTATTATTTGATTATCGGACTATTGTCCTCATCTTTATTGTTAATTATACACTATTTCTCTGAATTTTAAACATGAGCTGATAATTTGGATTATTTGTATATCGACTATGTTCCTCGTGCTAGTTTTGCGTTAGCGTAGCACTGCTGTGCTCGTGAATTTTTTTCACATATACTTGATCAATTTGCTATCATTAGATCGTATCGGTCACTATTTCCTCAATCTTGTAGTGTTATTTACACTATTCTCTGACAGTTTTAGATGAATGGGGATTTCTTGGGATTATTTGGTGGATTAAGTGGAGGGGGGGGAAAAAACTAATTGGGCGTTCCTCATCTCTTAAGGTTATTTACACTATAATCTTCTACCTGAATATTCTCTTCTAGATAAGGTGTTTCATAATTTTGGATTCATTCTGATGTTTGGACCTATGTCCTCATCTTCTATTTTATCAACATTATTCTCTCTGAATTGTTTAACATGCAGACATTGATAATTTGATATTTGCATTCTAAATCAGCACTATTGTCCTCATTTGAATTATTCAGACATATTGTCATCATCTTTATTGTCTATCCTAACTAATAACATTTCAACACTGTGTTCCCATGTCAGCCTTTATCCGCCCTGCGAGTACACGCTATTACTATCTCCCAAGATTTCTAGTATAAGCATTATCCCCGAGATTTTTGCTCATATTTATTAAGATAAAAACCAAACAATTAGAAATCAATAATACTAAGCATATATTTATTAAAATCAAATTTTTTTAAGATCAATATGCAAATTAGCCTTCCCATTTACACTGTAAACCGCTATTTCGTTGAATATATAAATATAATTGCATGTTATTAGTATGTAGATATAGTTAACAGTCTTAATGATGTAAAACAATTTACTAATAATGAGGTTTAAATAAAAAATAAAATCATGGAGAATGTGATGTAAATAACAAAGGGAATTGTGACTTGAATAGTAATATAGTTTCGGTTACAGACAGACAAACCACAATCTCCATTATAATAAGAAATATATATATATACATGTAATATATATATTATATATATATATATGTAATATATATACTATATCTATATAATTTAAAAATGTATATACCGGGTTAGCTCAGTCGGTAGAGCGTTCGGCTAGAAACCATAATGTTCCTAGTTCGATACCGGATCTCGCCAACTCAGCGTATGAGTAGCACAGGGATCTGTGCGGTAAAGTAAGAAGCTGATGGTAGGTGTGGCGCTCCACCTCAGATGCTAAAACAATCTCCTTGGTCTAGCACTATTGAAAAGGGCATAGACTCCCTGGCTGATACCAACTTTAGGCCGCCCCGACGACTTCACTTTACTTTTTTATATATATGAAATATATATGTACAATATATAAGTTAAAAATTTAAATGATATTATATATAAATGTAAAATATACATTATATATACTAGCAGATATATGCACCCTCCGGGTGCAAGTATTTAAGTTTTAATGTAATGAAATATCGTATTAAATTAGAAAGTCTAATAAGAATGCAGATAAAAAGATTTGAAACAGAGTGAGGGTATAATAGGAAAATAGAAATGAAACTTCCTCTTCCATCTCTCCCGTCTTTCATTGCTGAATTTTACTTATTTAGTTAAATTAGGAAATAAAGAATAAAATTACACTTATTTCTTCTTGTTAATGGATTTCATTTAAGATTAATTGAAGAGATTTTTGGTTATATTCATTAAAATAAAACCAAACAGTTAGAAATCAATAATACGAAGCACATATTTAATAAAATCACATTTTTAATATCAATATGCAAATTAGCCTTCCCGTTCACACTGCAAACCGCTATTTTTTGTATATATAAATACAATTGCATATTATTTGTATGTAGATATGGACAACACTAATAAAAAGGTGAAGCAATTTTATTAATAATTGAGGTTTAAATATAAATAAAATCATGAAGAATGTAAATAACTATGTTAATTGACTCGATTAGTAATATAGTTTCGGTTACAGACTGAAAAACCCACAATCTCCATTATAATAAGATTATATAGATATTATATATATATATATTATATAGATAAGAATGTGATGTAAAGATAAATAATGTGATGGAGAATGTGATGTAAATAACTATGTTAATTGTAACTCGATTAGTAATATAATTTCGGTTACAGACAGAAAAACACACAATCTCCATTATAATAAGATGTAATATATATATACTCTATATAATTTAAAAATTTAAATAATATCATATATATGTAATATATATGTATTATATACATGTAATATATATATACTATATCTACATAATTTAAGAATATATATATATGTAGTATATATATTATCTTATTATAATGGAGATTGTGTGTTTGTCTGTCTGTAACCGAAACTATATCACTACTCAAGTCACAATTCCCTTTGTTATTTACATCACATTCTCCATGATTTTATTTTATTTTAAACCTCCAATTATTAATAAAATTATTTTACATTATTAAGACTGTTGACCATATCTACATTATTAAAAACATGCAATTGTATTTATATATACAACAAAAATACCGGATTACAGTGTGAATGGGAAGGTTAATTAGCATATTGATCTTAAAAATTTGATTTTTAATAATATATTGCTTAGTATTATTGATTTCTAAATATTTGGTTTTATCTTAATGAATATGAGCAAAAATCTCAGAGATAAATCTTAAAAGAAGTCCATTAACAAGAAGAAATAACTAATATTATTCTTTACTTCCTATTTTAACTAAATAGTTGAATTAGGAAAATTACCAATGAAAGACGGGAGTAATGGAAATTGATGGAGAGTTAATTTCAAAGTTGTTCTATTTTTCGATTATACCCCCTCTGTTCCAAATCTTTTTATCTGCATTCTTATTCAGTTTCATTAGCCTTTCTAATTTAACATATTTTATATTAAAACTTAAATACTTGCACCGGAGGGTGCATATGTTTGCTAGTATATATATTTGCTAGTATATGTAATATATATCTAATATAAGTTAAAAATTTAAATAATATTATATATATGTATGTAGTTATTATATACATG
>CM042171.1:52075583-52080583 GCA_023376005.1 Doryteuthis pealeii | reverse complement strand
ACTTGCTACACAGAAAAATCATAATAAGAAAGAAAAAAAGAAAGAGAGTTGGGGAAAGATAGAGAGAGGTGGTGAAGTCCATGGAAGCGATAACGCTAATCTGTTTCAATTGAGCATGAGGAAAATGGAAAGAAGGAAAAAAAGAAAAAAAATAGTGTGAGAGAGAGAGAGAATCAAATCAGGATTAATATACTTTTTATTACATATTATATCCACAGGTCCTGCTAGTATAACATATTTTGGGTCTGGGAAATTAAAAAATACAATAGGATTTTACATCAAGTGGCTATAGGTGAGGGTTCAACCAGAGTAAAATAGAATTCAAAAGAGTCCACCAGAGTAAAATATGAATTAAAGGGGTCCACCTGAGTAAAATAGGATTCAAAGGGGTCCACCAGAGTAAAATATGAATTAAAGGGGTCCACCAGAGTAAAATATGAATTAAAGGGGTCCACCAGAGTAAAATATGAATTAAAGGGTCCACCAGAGTAAAATATGAATTAAAGGGGTCCACCTGAGAAAATATCAATTAAAACCAGAGTAAAATAGGGTTCAAAGGGGTCCACCAGAGTAAAATATGAATTAAAGGGGTCCACCTGAGTAAAATAGGATTCAAAGGGGTCCACCAGAGTAAAATATGAATTAAAGGGGTCCACCAGAGTAATATAGCAATCAAAGCGTTCCATAGGTATAACAAAAAAGGTAGGTAACCACTGCCCTAAACCATGGCCTTGTCCCAGACAAATCTAAGCTTATTAAATACATAAAAGTGTGATGGTTAACAAACTGGTCTTATAAACAGCATATTGTTTTTTTGCGCAATAAATTGCTTCCTCAGTAGTAGTCCTAAACCAGTCGTTCTCAACCAGGGGCCATATAACATTTCTTTGTATCCAAGCTAGCCAAATGTATTTAGTTATATGAATACAGTAGGACTTTTAAACACTGAATGGCTATAGACGGTCCACCAGGTTAAAAAAGCAATCAAAGTCGTCCATAGTTTCAAAAAAAAGGATGAGAAACACTGCCCTAAACCATGGCCTTGTACCTGACAAATCTAAGAATACGTAAAGGTGTGATGGTTAACAAACCGGTATTGTAAACTGTATTATTTGTATCTTGTACAATAAATTCCCTCCTCAGTGAGTGCCCTAAATCAGTCATTCTCAACCAGGGGCCATATATGCCCCCTCGGGACCATATAACATTTTTTTATCCAGGCAGGCCAAAGATATTTAATTATAAAACATTCATTTCTTATAATGCAAGAGAATAATTAGGATTTACATTTTTGCATTTCACATTGGAGGATTTGGATGGTCTCATTTTTAACCAAAGGGTGTTACAAGATGACAAAGGTGGTATTTTGTAGGAAAATGAGTATTAATATATAAATATTCATTTCTTATAATGCAAGAGAATAATCAGGATTTACATTTTGCATTTCACATTGGAGGATTTGTATTATAAAATAAAATAGAACTATTGGGGTGGGGTCCACCAAGGTAGAATAGGAATACAAGGGGTCCATAGGTAAAAAAAAAAAAAAGTTGAGAATCACTGCCCTGTTCTCAATCGGGAGCCATATGACCCCCCACTCCCCACCCGGGTAAAAAAATGGTTGAGAACCACTGCCCTAAACCATGGCCTTGTCCCTGACAAATCTAAGAATACATAAAGGTGTGATGGTTAACAAACTGGTCTCGTAAACAGTGGATTTTTTTTTCTTACAATAAATTCCCTCTTCATTGGGTGCCCTAACCAGTTGTTCTCAACCAGGGGTCATGTGCCTCCCCCCTTGTCCCTGACAAATCTAAGAATACATAAAGGTGTGATGGTTAACAAACTGGTCTTGTAAACAGTGGATTTTTTTTCTTACAATAAATTCCCTCTTCATTGGGTGCCCTAACCAGTTGTTCTCAACCAGGGGTCATGTGCCTCCCCCCTTGTCCCTGACAAATCTAAGAATACATAAAGGTGTGATGGTTAACAAACTGGTCTTGTAAACAGTGGATTATTTTTTTCTTACAATAAATTCCCTCTTCATTGGGTGCCCTAACCAGTTGTTCTCAACCGGGGGTCATGTGCCTCCCCCCTTGTCCCTGACAAATCTAAGAATACATAAAGGTGTGATGGTTAACGAACTAGTCTTGTAAGGCGTGTATTTTTTTTTTTCATTCTTAAATTTGATTTTTAAAATCTTTTTAGCAATTTAATTAATTTAATCTATTTTACACCATTGTTTACTTATTTATTTATTTATTTATTTATTGATTATTTTCAGAAGGTTTGAATTTATTTCACTCTTCATATGTTCCTCAATCATTTATCACACGTGTTTGCCTTTTTTTTTTAATTATTTATTTTATTCTTTTAACTGATTTGCCTATAATTGATTTAAATCTATTTTCATTTTCTTTACTCGTGTTCTTATCCTCACTCCACTACTATGGCATGCATAAATCTACTCCTGAAAGTTCACTCTAAGCCATGGCCTTATACCAGACATAACTATGGAGGGGCATGGTGTAATGGCTAACGTCGTAGGAAACGGACTCGTCGACCCAAGTTCAAATTTCTAGACGAGGCTGTCTACTCTTCACATAGCACTGATACCCTTGGGAAAGGTATGCATCCACCTGCTCTCCCTCCAGCCTTAAGGAAATTACAGGGCTCTTTAACCATGGCTAGGTAACCAGTCTAGAAGAAGGAAAACTATGAATTCAAATCTGTTAAATTCCGCTTAAGAAATTGACCATATGACACATCCTGCTCGTGCAGAGGGGTTGGTAAATATGTATACCAGACATAACTAACTTAGGAAAAATTACATTATACTCTCCTTCACCCTTCGGGGGTCCAGTGTGCTTCAGCCACTGGACCGGTAAAGTACAATTAATAGTGTTGATCCCAGGGGACCATCCACCCAGGCAATACATGGGCTGGGTTTATTGCCCAGTGCCTGAGGTACCCCCCCCCTTGAGGGGTAATGCCGAAGGGATCAACGCAATTTTTGTTGTTTCCCACCCATGAGCTTCGGCTTGTGGGTGGGTCCACGTTAAAACAAGGCCTTGTGCCCAGCCCATACAAGTGGGGTATGAGGCAAATACCCTTAGGGAAAATTACATATACTAGCAGGACCTGTGGATATACCACAGTATGATAATTTCATTATTACAACGTTTGATATGTTACTAAAGAGAGGACATGAGTGTGTCACTCCACAACAAATGCAAAAACAATCTCCCTGGTCTTGCGCTAGTGAAAAGGGGATAGACTCCCTCGCTGTCTGGCTGATACCAACTATACACCATTCCGTCAACTTTACCTTACCTTGTACTAGAACGTTCAACCACACAAAAAAAACCTGCTATAGACCCTCCCAAATGAATAAAACTAACTCTACAAATAAACAACTACAATCAATAATCTCCTGGTGATGACAAGTGACATGGTTGAAAGCGCTTGGGTCAAATATAAGAGACATCTTGTGGCTGAACTTGCACACAGGTGTCAAAATTAGGGTGACCCAGAAAAAACAGAACCCAAATTATTTATTTATTTTTCCCATTAAACTAACCTTAAACCCCAACCCTACCCCTAACCCTAATCCTAACCCTAAACCCTAACCCTAAACCCTAACCCTAGACCCCCATAGTTAAAATTAACAGTTTTATTACAAAATTTGTAGGTTCTGTTTTTTCTGGGACACCGGTATACAGGGTGACACAGAAAAAACAGAACCCAAATTATTTATTTATTTTTCCCATTAAACTAACCTTAAAACCCAACCCTAACCCTAACCCCTAACCCTAACCCTAACCCTAAACCCTCCTGTTAAAATTAACAGTTTTATTACAAAATTTGTGGGTTCTGTTTTTTCTGGGTCACCCTAATTTTGACACCTTTGTGCAAGTTCAGTCCATCTTGTCTATGACTAGGTATTTACTGGCATAATGAATTGATGATTTCAAAATGTGGATTGGCACAAAATCCCCCACTCAGAAATTAGAAGCAGAGCACGCATTGACCCATTTGAGACCATCCTATCGCAACGCCAACTGAGAAGTTTTGGGTCACACCATCCGCATGCCTGCAGACAGACTCCCCCGTAAACTACTTTACAGTGAACTCACTGATGGCATGCAGGGGACAGGAGCCCCCGCCCCCCCCCCAAAAAAAAAGTGGTTCAATGATCATATTGGAATTGAATATGGAATCTTGTGATTTTAAGGCGGATACTCTATCGACTGAAGTAAACTACCACACCTACTGTTAGACTCCCTTGCTGTCTGGCTAATATCAACAATACAACATTCCGTCGACTTTACCTTACATTGTACTGGAACCTGCAACCACACAAAAACAAAAACCTGCTATAGACCCTCCCAAACAAATAAAACTAACTCTACAAATAAACAACTACAATCAATAATCTCCTGGTGATGACCAGCGACATGGTTGAAAGCGCTTGGATAAAATATAAGGGACATCTTGTGGCTGAACTTGCACAAAGGTGTCAAACTTAGGGTGACCCAGAAAAAACAGAACCCAAATTATTTATTTATTTTTCCCGTTAAACTAACCTTAAACCCCAACCCTAACCCTAACCCTAACCCTAACCCTAAACCCCCCTAGTTAAAATTAACAGTTTTATTACAAAATTTGTGGATTCTGTTTTTTCTGGGACACCGGTAAATAGGGGGACCCAGAAAAAACAGAACCCAAATTATTTATTTATTTTACCATTAAACTAACCTTAAACCCCAACCCTAACCCCTAAGCCTAAGCCTAAGCCTATCGACTGAAGTAAACTGCCATACCTATTGTTAGGTCCTAGATACTGCTTACCCAACACAGATCAGTCACCCAAGCAGTGTTACTCATGTGTTGAGTTGGTGGGGACTAGAATCGAACATGGAGTCTGATGATTCAAAGGCGGATACTCTATCGACTAAAGTACCTCGTCCCTTAGTAATAAGACCACAAGAATCGGTTAG
>CM042171.1:52055583-52073083 GCA_023376005.1 Doryteuthis pealeii | reverse complement strand
TAGCATATTATCTTAAGTGTCCCCATTTTGTAAAATGTTGGTGTCATTAGCCATATTTAATTGTGACTAATAATTAACATGTTATTAATAATAATTGTTAATGTTATTACATGTATATGTAATATTTGTTTGTTTAATAAATGCAATGAGTATTGTATGTGTTTTTTTATAACTGTATACCTATTTTTGCATCCCCCTGTATGTATATATATATATATTGAGGCGCGTGGACTAGTGGTTAGAATCGTGGAAAATGGACTCATCGATTCGAGTTCAATTCCTAGACGAAGCTGTTGGCATTTCACGTAGCGCTAATACCCTTGGGAAAGGTATGAATCCATATATTCTCCCTCCAGCTATGGGTTATATAGCATTGGGTAGGTAACCAGTCTAGGAGAGGGATAACTCTGTATTCAAAATTCCTGAGGTCGGTCGTTGATTGGGTTTGTGTCAACCCTTGATGAACCAATTCTTTCCTATCGACTGTGCCAAAAAGTGTGGATGGACCAACACAAGCCTTCACCACTATAAACAAATCACTGTGTGGGTGTTCATTGTGTGTATGAACCCTCATATGTCGAAAATCGACAGGAGAGTCCATAATATATATATGTGTGTGTGTGTGTGTATGTTTGGTGTGTATGTATGCTTATAACATTGTATGTGTGAGTGTGTGGATGCATGTTTGTATGTTTGTGTGTATGTGTATTGATACAGTGTCAAATGCTACTGGCACTCAAGAATGTTTACTATGTAATAGATCCTTCAGGAGTCTCAGTGGACTGAAGAGTCATCTTTGTGCTCACACCTTGTCGGGTGCCTGCAAATAAATAAAAAATTAAATTAGGAAATTTCAAAAAAAAAGAAAGAACAAGAGATGGTCTTATTCGAGATGTTGTTTAGCATTAAAAAAGGGTATAAAATTTTATATGTACTAGTACAAAATAAAAAACGCACTCCGGGCGATGTAAAAATAGATTTTTGAAACATATTGCCTGAGGGGTGGTAGTAAAAAATTCAATGTCAGCGAGTTTTTACCCTATGTAAGTAAAATCATCAAATTCATTAAAGGATTAAAAAATAAAACAATTTCAAATGTAAACTTTAAATATGTATTAAAATAAAACAAACTATATATAGATATATAATACCAGTCATGTGTTTATTAAAACTTGTTTTAAAAAACAATGAGGACTGTCTAATGTTGCATGTTCAAATTTTGAGTGTATTTATTCTATGTTATGACGATTTTAGGGTAATTTGACGTAAGCAGTGACGTAATTTTTGTTACAGACAAAAACCGGAAGCGAATCTCCATTATTAATATAGCAACAGAAAACACCGTCCGGGCATCATAAAAATTAATTTTTGAAAGACATTGCCTGACAGGGTGGGAGTTAAAAATTCAATGTCAGAGGGTTTGTATTATAAGTAAGACAGATCCTCATATTTATTAAAGGAGTAAAAATAAAATAAAATAAAATAAAATAAAACAATTTGAAATGAAAACTGAGCCCCGTCTCTCTCAAATAAAATGTTGCGTGCATGTAATAATCAAACAATTTGCGTTTGTCGGTCAGTGAAAATAATATATATCTTAGTGTAACAGTTTTTGAAAAAAGAAGGCATATTTCAGATTCAACAATAGACAAATTCTCTTTTTCAAACAGGACAAGTTTTAACCCGTTCATGGTAGGCCTGCAATGGATTTTTTCAGAAAATAATTTTTTATTTATTTTTTTTTTTTAATCAAGCTTTGAAGATGATTTTTATAAATCGAAATATAGTTCAATATTAGCTATGAATATGATATAAAATGTTTTCACTTTAACAGCATATTGTGTTGTTTTCATATCCTTTTATCTATACTTATACCTTTCTCTTAATATATATATATATATATAAAATATGTAATTTTATGTGAGTGTTATTGTAACGAAAAGATTAAAGTGATAAAAACTCAATAAATTCCATTGTTATCCTTTTAAGGAAATTGATGTTTGCAAAAGATTTTCTAATTACTTAAATGATTCAGACAAATTGCCTCCCTGCGCTAACGCAGACCCCACAACTGACCAGAGAATCCATTCCTTGAAAAAATAATTCAGTCAACCAACCAGCTTATGAAGCATGTCAAAGGAATTACAAACTCAATTAGATTCACAAATAAAAAAAAACAACAAGACAAAAAACAAAAAAAACAAAAAAGAAATTCCTTTTTTATTCTCTGACCTTTGACCCTTTATTTTTTAATGTTCAACATAAGTTTTACTTTTTGTTTATTATTTATACATTTTCTCACCATGAATTATGGTCAAGTCATGCTGAATCACCAAAGTTAAGCTGCAATGAGCCAGTTCAATACTTAATTGGGTGACCACTTATGCAGCATCAGGGCAATTTTATGTCAAATCATCCAGAAAAAAGTAAAATTGTCACCCTACTCCTTAAATTTTTCTGAAATTTTGTACAGGTGTGTATTATGTTAAAGTTAGACATTTTCCTAAATTGTCAAGTCATGCTGAATCACCAAAGTTAAGCAGCAATGAGACTGTTCCATACTTAATTGGGTGACCACTTATGCAACATGAGCTACTATAAGCAGCCTGAGGTAAATTGCATTTCACTTAGCGCTAATACCCTTGGGAAAGGTATGAATCCTACTCTCCCTCCAGCTATGGATAAATAGTAGGGCAGGCTAGGCTCTTTAACCTTGGTTAGGCAACTGGTCTAGGAGAAGGAAAACTCTGAATTCAAACCTGCTGAACTCCGCTTAAGAAATTGACCTTGTGTCACATCCTGCTCGTGCGGAGGGGTTGGTAAATATATATAAGCAACCTGAGTCCATTTTTTTTATCAAATAAGACTTGATTCGGCATTCAATAACCCAAAAAGGGTTGATATGCATTTCATTTAAAAGACTTCACTGTGGAGACTTGAAGGACACGTCTGCATCCATCAACCATTCCAAGCCATGTAATAATGAAGAAGAAGCAAAATTCAGTGGTGGAAAAATGATACTGGAAGACATAGTCCCAATACTTTTTGTTTATTATTTATACATTTTCTCACCATGAATTATGGTCAAGTCATGCTGAATCACCAAAGTTAAGCAGCAATGAGCCTGTTCAATACTTAATTGGGTGACCACTTATGCAGCTTCAGATCATCCAGAAAAAAGTAAAATTGTCACCCAGCCCCTTCAATTTTTCTGAAATTTTGTACAGGTGTGGACTGTATTAAAGTTAGACATTCCCCAAAATTTGAGCTTCCAATTCCAAAAATTGGTGGAGTTATGTTGATTTTTAGTTCTCCAAATTTGGTGGGGTTGGTGAAAAATGGCGACTTTTTGTAATCTATTTTTGTCTGGAAAAATGAGTTCTAGAGCTTCCCTACTGCTAAAAATTGGTTTATAAAAGCATTTTTGCCCAAGGAATTAAAAACTGCTTTTGGAAAAGTCTGAAATTTGTTAAAAGTGAAATATTTGTGAAAAGTTTTGAATTCAGAATTTTCCTTCTTCTAGACTGGTTGCCTAACCAAAGTTAAAGAGCCCAGTCTACCCTACTATTTTATCCATAGGCAAAGGGAGAATAGTTGGATACATACCTTTCCCAAGCATATTAGTGCTATGTGAAATTCCAACCGCCTTGTCTAGGATTTGAACCCGTCTCACTATGTCCATTTCCTCTAATAATAACCATTCCCCACAAAACACAACTAAGGTCAGAAGTATGTGAGAATTGAACTCACTAATTATATTCTGCTAATCCAACTTGCTAACCCTTACACCACACGAGGCGTCCAAGGGTGATCTCATAGTAAGGCCTTATTATTGGTATTGTGCAAGCACAAATCTTGCTACAGTGTGCCATTTTCACTCTGCAATGACAACATAAATACACAAATCATTTTTTCTGAAGTCCACAAATTGCATTTTTAATATCTAACTTTCAATTTATGGCCTTCGATTATTTTCTTTTAAATTAGAAATCTCAGAATTTTTTCTCAATATGACAATATCTGAACATTGAGAAAATTAAACTTTTTTTTGGGTGGGGTGGGGGTCTGTTAATTTGCAACTTTCGCTATATGGGAAACGTTACAGTTCTAAAATCGACCTACCCAATTGTGCAAGCACACATCTTGCTATGATGTGCCATTTTCACTCTGTAATGACAACATGGATCCGAGAATCACTTTTTTCACAGTCCACAAATTGCGCAAATGCATTTTTAATATATAGCTTTCAATTTATGGACTTGATTATTTTCTTTTAAATTAGAAATGTGTTTTTTTTAATCTTTTCTCAATATGAAACTACCTGAACATTTGACAAAATTAATCTATTGTTTTTTGGGGTTTTTTTTGGCTGAAAAATATAATTTAAGACAAACATCCAACAATTTCCTGGTGGGTACATTATTTTGTGGGGTAATTTTTTATGTTAATTTGCAACTTTTGCTACATGGGAGACATTACAGTTCTAAAATCGACCTACCCTATTGTGCAAGCACAAGTCTTGCTACAATGTGCTATTTTCACTCTGTTATTTTAATATGGATTCACAGATCATTTTTTCTGCAGTCCACAAATTGCACAAATGCATTTTTAATGTCTAGCTTTTAATTTATGGGCTTCGATTATTTTCTTTTAGATTAGAAATTGTTCTCATTCCTTTAATAGATTGAATAAAGGGCTTGATTCAAAGTTATATGAAGACAAGAAGACTCCCGAGTTGATCAAGAAGGTTCCAGAATACAACAAGAAATAACTGAAGAAGGCTGGTGAGGATTTTGGCCGAAACGTGTATATAACAATAAAGATTAAGTCCAAAACATGCATATTTTTTAATAATGGAGATTTGCTTCCGGTTTTTTGTCTGTAACAATAACTACTTCACTGCTTACGTCATATTACCCAAAATCGTCATAACATAGAATAAATACACTCAAAATTTGAACATGCAACATTAGACAGTCCTCATTGTTTTTTAAAATAAGTTTTAATAAATACATGACTGGTATTATATATCTATATATAGTTTGTTTTATTTTAATACATATTTAAAGTTTACATTTCAAATTGTTTTATTTTTTAATCCTTTAATGAATTTGATGATTTTACTTACTTATGGTACAAACTCACTGACATTGAATTTTTTACTCCCACACCTCAGGCAATATGTTTCAAAAATCTATTTTTACATCGCCTAGAGGGCGTTTTTTATTTTGTACTAGTAATACAAAAAAATTCTATTAACCATATTAATTTTGATTATATAACAATAAAGATGAGGACAACAGTCCGAAAAATATAAATAATACAATAGGTTACTGTTATTGTGCAAGCACAAATCTTGCTATGATGTGCCAATTTTCACTCTGTTATGGATTCAAGAATCACTTTTTTCCACAGTCCATTAATTGCACAAATCCTTCGGACACTGCGCCCTCTGGTTTTCTTCAGATGTTTCTTGTCAAATTCGGGAACCTTCTCATCAAACTCAGGATCCTTCATGTTGGAATTGGGAGCCTTTACAGAACTTTGAACAGAACCCTTTATTTAATCGATTGAAATAGATTGTTTTAATTCCTTAAACAATGTTAATATAGCGTTTATAACAATAAAGATGAGGACAACAGTCCAAAAAATCTAAGTAATACAATACATTAATGTTATTGTGCAAGCACAAATCTTGCTACAGTGTGCCATTTTCACTCTACAATGACAACATGGATACACAAATCATTTTTTCTGCAGTTCACAAATTGCACAAATGCATTTTTAATGTCTAGATTTTAATCTATGGGCTTCGATTATTTTCTTTTAAATTAGAAATCTCAGAATCTTTTCTCAATATGACAATATCTGAACATTGAGAAAATTAATCTTTTTTGGGGGTTGGGGGCTGTTAATTTGCAACTTTCTCTCTATGGGAGACGTTACAGTTCGAAAATCGACCTACCCAATTGTGCAAACACAAATCTTGCTATGATGTGCCATTTTCATTCTGTAATGACAACATGGATACAAGAATCATCACTTTTTCAACCAGTCCACAAATTACACAAATGCATTTTAATGTCTAGCTTTTAATTTATGGCTTCGATTATTTTCTTTTAAATTAGAAATCTCAGAAATCTTTTCTCAATATGACAATATCTGAACATTGAGAAATTAATCCTTTCTTTTTTTTGGCTGTGAAATATAAATTAAAGGCAAACAATCCAACGACATGAAATGTAAATACTGTTTAATTCTCATCTCACAATAAAGTGTAAACAAATTACTAGAGTTAAGTAGAGACAGAGAAGATAAAGAATAGGAAATTTTTAAATGTACTTGCATGTTTGTCTGTGGAAGAAGTCCTCGACACCTAATTGAAGAAGGCTCCTTATTACCGATCAATATGGCTACACTTTAACATTAGTCTTTCCTGGTGACAAACACGGGAGACAACAAAATGACAATGGCATCCTTTGACAGCGCCATGTTTCATCCCAATCCCTTGAGTTTTCTCGCAACTACTTGTCTGTTTGGAAAATGTGTTTTGGAAATAAGAAAAATGAAAAATACAAAAATGAAAAATAGAAACAAAATTAAATAAATAAATGATTAAAATGAATAATTTTTCAATTTTAGCAATTCTGTATAAATTTGTTCCTTGGTTTATTTTATCTTTTTTTTTTTTTATTTTTGAAATTTTATTTTCTGTTTTGGATTTTTACTTGACGTCATTTTCATCTCGATCGTGATTTTAACACAAATTTTCATTATGTCTTAATTTTAAAAACTTTTTTGTTGTTCTTGTTTCTGGTTAGTTTTTTTGTCTTATTCTTTTTTTGTTTTGTTTTTTGTTTTTTTGGTATTTTTAAAAATTTATCACAGTTTCAAGCATTATCAGTTTTGATGGAGATTTTTAACTAATGTTTAATTTTTTTTTTTGGTGTTATTTATCTATTCATTATTTATTTTGTTATTTAGCTTTTTTGCTTTCTATTCAAGATGATCAAATTTAGGAAATTTTCACAAGAGGTTTAAACAAATTGTTTAAGAAATAGCAATTAATGATAACTAAATAGGTTTCTGCTCATTTATTTAAAGTCAACCATGTTTATTTAACTAAAATTCTGAAAAATTGTAAAAAACAAAAACAAAAAACAAAATCTTATTATAATAATGGAGATTCGCTTCCGTTTTTGTCTGTAACAAAAAATACTATGTCACAGCTTACATCACATTACCCAAAATCTCATAACATAGAATAAATACACTCAAAATTTGAACATGCAACATTTAGACAGTCCTCATTGATTTTTAAAACAAGTTTTAATAAATACATGACTGGTATTATCATATTATATAAGTTTGTTTTATTTTAATACATATTTAAAGTTTACATTTCAAATTGTTTTATTTTTTAATCCTTTAAATGAATTTGATGGATTTACTTTACTTAGGTACAAACTCGCTGACATTGAATTTTTACTCTCCCACCCCTCAGGCAATATGTTTCAAAATCTATTTTTTACACCGCCAGATGTAAAAATTGTTTTTTTATTGTACTAGTCTTATTATAATGGAGATTATGGTTTTCCTGTCTGTAACCAGAACTATTGAATTACCAATCAAGTCACAATTCCTTAGTTATTTACATCACATTCTCTGATACATTTACTTTCTACCTTACGTTATGAACCGTTATGTAATAAGCACACAAATACAATAAATACTTATCTCTGCTTCAAAAATGGGCATGTCTGTTGGATGTCTCACAAGTGCTCACTTTACAGCACAGGAGGCCCTCCTCAACCTCTACTAGGAACCTTGTGGTTTCTAGCGAACGCTCTTACCGACTGATCTAACCTGGCCCCTATATTTAACTATAATTAATCAAAAAGTACAACTTTGAAAAAAGGGTCAAATGTCAGACAATAAAGGGTCAAAGGTCAGAAAAAAAGGAATTTCTTTTTTTTCTTCTTTTTTTTTTTTTTTTTCGTTCTTCACGTCTTGTTTTTTTTTTACTTTTTTACTTTTTTTTTAAGTTTCAAAGGATCAACGATCAACTAACACGAGCAATAATTTATTTGTTGTGTTATTGTTTGTCTTTGTTCTTAGTGATTTGACATATGTGCTTCCTTTTTCACATTGTTAATGCATATAATAACATCCGAAAGACCCTTGAGAGAATTATAGGGATTGGTCCCTATGTTTTTTACGGCATGTGGAATTGAATAAATTAAGATAATTAGTTATTTCTTAAATAATTAGTTTTACAATTATATGAGGTACAGTTTAGAATTATGTAACAAAAAATCGAATGAAAATCTAGTTTGGAAAGTATTTTAGCACATAAGAAATAATTGTTTAAATTTCCTATGACAGTATCTACGTCTATGGAATGCCACGGCTAACAAAATCATCTGATATTTACGTCATTAGAAACAAGCTGATATTTGAAAATTCCAATATTAAATTAACTTAATGATCACGTAGTACAAAAGAAAATTATAAAAAGGCCCTTTAGCTGAAAAACTTCAGTGGGAGCTTATGCTATTCCCACTCGATAGAGTTGGATGCGGATGCTCCTAATTCGATAGAGTGGGAGCGGATGCTCCCCTAACTCGACACAATGGAGAGAGGACGCTGTCCAGAGACATAAAATACGACTCAACATGTCCGTCTATTTTTTTCGTTCATATTTTCTCTCTCTCCTTTCTCAATACGACACAAGTTTCAATCACAGAACATTGTTTTAACAAAACTCTACAATGTTGACACATCCAAACGAACAAATGTAAACAATACTATGCACTTTACAAACACACACTACGTACAGACACATCACATCAATGAAAGAACAATTGCACTATCACTATACCAATTGTAAAATAATGTATATAAAGTTTTTCTTTTATCAATTTTCTTCTTCTTTTGTTTTCTACGGAAACTACATTCCTGTCTTTACATTTTAATTGTGTGATACAAAACTCGGATTTTCTTCACTCACCAAACACAGAGGGTAAAAAAGAACAAGTTCCTCGTAAATTCCACCATAAAATAAACTAACCTCATTTTATGTCCCGTTTTATTTCAATAAATGTTATTATTTTCTTTCACTCGTTATTTTACAATCTAAATATATTTTATCTATCTATTCTAATATTCACTTCAATGTGTTATTCTAAAAGTTTTTATTTTGTGAGAATGGTTAGTTCTAAAGCTCCTTTGTTTGTCGTTTCTGCCTAAATTGTAAACGAGCCCCCACTTTAAAAACTAACCATTCTCACAAAATAAAAACTTTAGAATATACACATTGAAGTGAATATTAGAATAAATAAAGAAAATATATTTAGGATTGTAAAATAAAGGGGTGAAAAAAAATAAAACATTTATTGCAAAAACACGGACATAAAATGAGGGTTTTAGTTATTTTATGGTAGGAATTACGAGGAACTTGTTCTTTTTTACCACACAGAGACAACAAGGTCCCCACAGAATTCAATAAATAATTAACAAAAAAGTATTGGACTGTGTCTTCAGTATCATTTTTCCACCACTGAATTTTGCTTCTTATCCATATTAACAATATAACTAAGNGCATATCACCTCTCTCTTTCTTTCTCTCTCTCTCTCTCTCTCTCTCTCTCTCTCTCTCTCTCTCTCTCTTCATCACACATCACACACACACACACACACACTTCCCTTCTCTCTGTAGATCTCATTCTATCTCTTTCCATTAATCCACACTCCCCTGTCTTAAAACATCTCTCTCTTCTTCCTCTCTCTCTCTCTCTCTCTCTCTCTCTCTCTCTCTCTCTCCTCACACACACACACACACACACACACACTTCCCTTCTCTCTGTAGATCTCATTCTATCTATTTCCATTAATCCACACTCCCCTGTCTTAAACATCTCTCTCTCTCTCTCTCTCTCTCTCTCTCTCTCCTCTCTCTCTCTCTCTCTCTCTCTCTCTCTTGTTCATATATTTTCTCTTTCTCCTTTCTCCCCCTCCCTTTCAATCTCATTCACCTTCTCTCTTATATATCTTATTCTATCTCTTTTCCTCAATTCCCACTCCCCTGTCTTAAACATCTCTCTCTCTCTCTCTCTCTCTCTCTCTCTCTCTCTCTCTCTCTCTCTCTCTCTCTCTCCATCTTGTTCATATATTCTTTCTCTTTCTCCCTTTCTCCCCCCTTTCAATCTCATTCACTTTCTCTCTATATATATCTTATTCTATCTCTTTCCCTCAATCCCACTCCCCTTGTCTGAAAATATCTATTTATATCTATCCCTCCCCTTCTCTTTACACCCTAGCAAACTTTAACGCGAAGGCAATTTTTAAATTTGATAATTATGTCACAATCCCAAAAGAAGGGGAGAAGAAAGAAACTTGAAGATTTGATCTCCCGTTTCAAATATTTGATCCCTGATATGAATTTCCCTTGAACTTCTTAATTAAATTTCCCAGAATTAATGTCAGAAACTCAATTTCTTAATTGCTCTGTGGATGGCTGAATGACATTCAACTTTTGCTGTATGATGGATAACATAAGCCGCTTCAAAACAATCCGTGAGTGCACAATTGTCAGCTAATTTAACTTCACTTGAACCAGACACACACAAAAAAGGAGGATCAAGGAAGAAACTTAAGCAATT
Organism: Doryteuthis pealeii; assembly: GCA_023376005.1. Lineage (NCBI taxonomy): Eukaryota > Metazoa > Mollusca > Cephalopoda > Myopsida > Loliginidae > Doryteuthis > Doryteuthis pealeii. The sequence goes on along the minus strand of CM042171.1, from coordinate 52,062,422 downwards.
TTATTGATTTTAATGGCATGTCAACCTGTCTAGGGTTATTTTATGATGGATAAATAAGCTTTTTCGAAAAGGATGTTCATCTATTTAACTTGATTCACATGCACAGAGGCGACATGAGATCAAGTTTAGGCCATTTTTATTCAGTTATTATGGTTGATAGATTGATTTTAATGGCATATCAACCTGTCTAGGGTTATTTTATGATGGATAAAATAAGCTTTTTCAAAAAGGATTTTCATCTATTTAACTTGATTCACATGCACAGAGATCAAGTTTAGGCCATTTTTATTCAGTTATTATGGTTGATAAATTGATTTTAATGGCATGTCAACCTGTCTTGGGTTATTTTATGATAGATAATATAAACTTTTTCAAAACAACCCATGAGTGCACAATTGTCAGTTAATTGAACTTCACTTGAACCAGACACACAAACAGAGAGGACATGAGATCAAGGAAGAAACTTAAGCAATTTTATTGATTTTAAAGGCATGTCAACCTGTCTAGGGTTATTTTATGATGGATAACATAAGCTTCAAAACAACCTGCGAGTGCACAATTGTCAGTTAATTGAACTTCACTTGATCTGCACACGCACAGAGAGGACATGAGATCAAGGAAGAGGCTTAGGCAATTTTATTGATTTTAATGGCATGTCAACCTGTCTAGGGTTATTTTAGGATGGATAATATAAACTTTTTCAAAGCAACCCATGAGGGCACAATTGTCAGTCAATTGAACTTCACTTGAACCAGACACACACAAAGAGAGAGGACATGAGATCAAGGAAGAAGCTTAGGCAATTTTATTGATTTTAATGGCATGTCAACCTGTCTAGGGTTATTTTATGATGGATAAAATAAGCTTCTTCAAAACAACCCACAAGTGCTAAATTGTCAGCTATTTAACATTACTTGATACACACACACAACACACGCACACACACACAGCTTCATAGAATAATCCTAGACAGGTTGACATTGTTGACTTCAGTGGAAGCGTGCTGGGCCCATAACCTGTTAAGTTTCTGACCGCCATAATTGGCCAGTTGAAAAGGACTTAAAGTAAGTCCCGAACTATAGAATCCTTTGGTAAGTGAATAATTCCTGAGTTATGGAATCCTACGTAGTGTCAAAGGTCCAGTGATATAATTCTATGTTCCGTCGTCCACGAAGGTTCAAAGGCAATTGAGTGGCTAAGATCAGAACAGCCAGTATAAATAACAATATCAGCAGCAGAATACTGCCAGTGGCTGGGCAATAGGTTGGTCACATGGTTATCGGCGAGTATATAAGTAAGAGTGGGCATCTAGGACACACCTTATATCCAGACAACAATGTCAACCTGTCTAGGATTATTCTATGATTGATAAGGCTTCTTCAAACAACCTATGGTACACAATTGTCAGCTAATTTAACTTGATCCGCACACACAAACAGAGAAGACATATGATGAACGATGAAGCTTAGGCAATATTATTCAGTTATTATGGTCTACCAATTGATTTTAAGGGCATGTCAAACCATCTAGGGTTATTTTAAGTTGGATGATATAAGCTTCTTCAAAACAACCCCCAGTTGTCTGCTAATTTAACTTCACTTGTGCGTGTCTGGTTCAAGTGAAGTTAAATTAGCAGACAACTGGGGGTTGTTTTGAAGAAGCTTATATTATCCAAATAAAATAACCCTAGAGGGTTTGACATGCCCTTAAAATCAATTGGGGATCGAGGTAGAAGCTTAAACAATTTTGTTCAGTTAGTATGGTTTATCAATTGATTTTAAGGGCATGTCAACCCGTCGAGGGTTATTTTAGGATTGGTAATATAAGCTTTTTCGAAACAATCCGCGAGTGCTCGATTGTCAGCTATTTAACGTGACTTGATCCACACACACAAACAAGGACGTAAGCTCAAAGAAGAAGCTGCAAGGGTATGTCAACTCATCAAGGGTTATTTTATGATGGATAATATAAGCATTTTTCAAAACAACCCATGAGTGCACAATTGTCAGCCATTTAACTTGACTTGATCCGCACACACACACACAGAGGACATGAGATCAAGGAAGAATCTTAGGCAATTTTTTTATTTTAATGGCATGTAAACCTGTCTAGGGTTATTGAAGGAAAGGTGATATAAAAAAAAAGTAAAGTCGTCGGGGTGGCCTAAAGTCGGTATCAGCCAATCAGCGAGGGAGTCTATCCCCTTTTCACTAGCGCTAGACCAAGGAGATTGTTTTAGTGTCTGAGGTGGAGTGCCACACCTACCATAAACTCCTTACTTTACTGCACAGGTCCCTGTGCTACTCATACACTGAGTTGACAAGGGCCAGTATCAAATGTGGAACCTTGTGGTTTCTTGCCGAACGCTCTACCGACTGAGTAGCTTCTTCAAAACAACCCGCGAGTGCTCAATGGTTAGGTAATTTAACGTAACTTGATCCACCCACACGCACAGAGAGGATATGAGATCAAGGAAGAAGTTTAGGTCATTTTATTCTGTTAGTATGGTTGATTGATTGATTCTCACAGGATGCCCCATACTTGCGACCTTGTGTCACATCTAAACCGTGGTGAAAAAGTTGGGCAAATACTTACAACCACTGTCTTTTCTATTTTTCTTTTTTTCTTTTTACTTCTATTTCTTTCTTTCTTTCTTTCTTTCTTTCTTTCTTTTTCTTTCTTTTACTTTTCTTTCTTTGTTCTTTCATTCTTTTTCTTTCTTTTTCTTCTTCTTTCTTCTTCTTTCTTTTCTTTCTTTCTTTTTACTTTTCTTTTTTTCTTTCTTTTTTTCTTTCTTTCTTTCTTTTTCTTCTTTTCTTTCTTTGTTTCTTTCTTTACTTTCTTTTTTTCTTTTCTTCTTTCTTTTTCTTCTTTCTTTCTTTCTTTCTTTCTTTCTTTTTTCTTTCTTTCTTTTTTCTTTTCTCTTTCTTTTTTTTCTTTCTCTTTCTTCTTTTTTCTTTCTTTCTTTCTTTTTTCTTTCTTTCTTTTTTCTTTTCTTTTTACTTTCTTTTTCTTTTCTTTTTCTTTTCTTTCTCTTTTTTCTTTCTTTCTTTCTTTCTTTTTACTTTTCTTTCTTCTTCCTCTTCTTTCTTTCTTTACTTTTTTTTCTTTCTTTCTTTTTTTATTTCTTTCCCTCTTTCTTTCTTAGCACACATTCTTATTGATTTATCTCTTTCTTTTATTTCCTTTCTTTTTGTCTTTTTCTTTATTTCCCTTCTGTCTGTTTCCTTCTTTCTTTGTATAAATTCTTTTTTAGGGGCGTCCCATCATGGCGTAATGGTTAGCAAGCTAGTCTCACAGATCCATTACTACTGAATAGCAAGTTCGATTATCGCAGAATGTCCCATACTTACGACCTTGTGTCACATCCTACCTGTAACGAACAGGTTTGGGAAATAACAGGCATCCCATCATATTGTAATGGTTAGCAAGCTAGTCTAACAGATCCATTACTACTGAATAGCGAGTTTGATTCTTACCGGATGCTCTATACTAGCAACCCTGTGTCACATCCTACCCGGGGAAAAGGGTTGGGTAAATGAGAACATGGAACATGACATATATGACAAGATACAAAGAGAGAGGACGAAAGTACTTGGGAAGTAAGGCAGAGTTCATAATGAATATACGAATCACTTACAGATGATTGTGGACACCCCCCCACACACACACACACACTTAATGGACAGACCACGAGTCAAGTCCATCTTTGTGGATGCCATACTAAGAGAGACAGCTAGCTTTCCGGGCTGAATTAAATACCCAGCTAGTAGTGTCACCTATTCCAAAACCCTAGTGACAAGGTAAACCTTTAATCCTGGTCAAGGGCAGCAGTAACATAGAATAATAATTAACACAGCTTAACACCTGTACCCCAGCTATGGTTAGTGGAATAAGAGCATGATAACACCGTGGACTGAATAAAGGGTTAGGTTCAAAGTTCCATGATGGCTCCCGATTATGACAAAAAGGTTCCCGAGTTCAAGAAGGCTCCCAAGTCCGACAAGAAATACCTGAAGAAGGTCGGAGGGTACATGGGCCGAAACGTTGTACAGATAACAATGAAGATGAGGACAATAGTCCGAATAATCCTAATAATACTTCTTTTCTTGTCCAGAATAATTTAAAGGGAGATTACTCCTGCCTAACAATACAAAATACATTTAACAAAGATACTAGATACTGTTTTTTTGTTTTGTTTTTTTTGTTTTGTTTTTTTGTTTTTTGTTTTTTCATTCATCTACCGAATCCACTAATTCAATGATTTCTCTTCAAATGTCTACACACAAAGTTTCATGGGTCCCGATTATGACAAGAAGGTTCCTGAGTTCGAAAAGAAGGTTCCAAGTTGAAGAAGGCTCCCAAATTTGACCAGAAATACCGAAAAGAAGGTTCCCAAATTCAAGAAGGCTCCCAAGTTTGACATGAAAGGCTGGAGGGCACATGGGCCGAAACGTTGTACAGATAACAATAAAGATGAGGACAATAGTCCGAATAATCCTAATAATACTTAGTTTCTTGTCCAGAATAATTTAAAGTGAGATTACTCCTGCCTAACAATACAAAATACATTTAACAAATCTTTACACCTCAATACAAGAAAGTTCCCAAGTTTGAAAAGAAGGTTCCCAAGTTCAAGAAGGCTCCAGAGTCCGACAAGAAATACCCGAAGAAGGCCGGAGGGCACATGGACCGAAACATTGTACAGATAACAATAAAGATGAGGACAATAGTCCGAATAATCCTAATAATACTTCTTTTCTTGTCCAGAATAATTTAAAGGGAGATTACTCCTGCCTAACAATACAAAATACATAACAAAGCTTTATACTCAATACAAGAATGTTCCCCAGGTTTGAAAAGAAGGTTCCCGAGTTCAAGAACGCTCCCGAGTTCAAGAAGGCTCCCGAGTCCGACAAGAAGGTTCCGGAGTTCAAGAAGGCTCCCGAGTCTGAGAAGAAAGTTCCCAAGTTCAAGAAGGCTCCCGAGTCCGACAAAAAGGTTCCGGAGTTCAAGAAGGCTTCCAAGTCCGACAAGAAAGTTCCCAAGTTCAAGAAGGCTTCCAACTCCGACAAGAAATACCTGAAGAAGGCCGGAGTGCACATAGGCCGAAACATTGTACAGATAACAATAAAGATGAGGACAATAGTCCGAATAATCCTAATAATACTTCTTTTCTTGTCCAGAATAATTTAAAGGGAGATTACTCCTGCCTAACAATACAAAATACATTTAACAAAGCTGTACACCTCATACTAGATAGTGCTTTTTTTGTTGTTATTTTTTTTTTATTTTTCTTTTTCTTTTTATTAATCTACCCAATCCACTAATTCAATGATTTCTCTTCAAATGTCTACACACAAAATCTCATCGCTCGAAATCCTAAATGAAATTTAGGTTAATTAGGGAATAACGGGCACAGACCAAACGCGATAAGATTTCTCTATTCAAGATTAGGTAATTAATTACATCCTAATTATCATTTGTTAATTTCATTTGCGAGATATAAAAGCCAACTATGCGATCGGGACGATATTTTATTTCATTTGGTACGGTAGAAGTTAAAGGAACAATTGACAGAGCACAACAACAAAAAATAAAGGAGAAAAAGATTCTTTAAAATTTACCAAAAGGAATCTTCTTCTTTAAATGTAAAATTTTAAGAGCATTTTTATTTATTTATCTTTTTTGTACTTATTCTCAAGCTTAAGAAACACAAGGTTCTGGGTTCGATACTGGATCAGTAAAATTGTAATCTTCATCTTTACTTGTAAAATTTTAAGAGCATTTTTATTTATTTATCTTTTTTGTACTTATTCTCAAGCTTAAGAAACACAAGGTTCCGGGTTCGATACTGGATCAGTAAAATTGTAATCTTCATCTTTACTTGTAAAATTTTAAGAGCATTTTTATTTATTTATTTATTTGTTTATTTGTTTATTTGTGCTTAGTTAAACTGAACCTCTTCTAAAACTTAAGAAACACAAGGTTCCAGGTTCGATACCAGCTCTTGCCAACTCAGCACATGAGTAGCACAGCTTCGTAAAATTGTAATCTTCTTCTTTACTTGTAAAATTTTAAGAGCATTTTTATTTATTTGTTTATTTGTGCTTAGCTAAACTGAACCTCTTCTAAGAAAAACAAGGTTCCAGGTTCGATACCAGCTCTTGCCAACTCAGCACATGAGTAGCACAACTTAGTAAAATTGTAATCTTCTTCTTTACTTTTAAAATTTTAAGAGCATTTTTATTTGTTTGTTTATTTATTTATTTATTTGTGCTTAGCTAAACTGAACATCTTCTAAAACACAAGGTTCCAGGTTCGATACCAGCTCTTGCCAACTCAGCACATGAGTAGCACAGCTTAGTAAAATTGTAATCTTCTTCTTTACTTGTAAAATTTTAAAAGTATTTTTTTAAATTTATTTATTTGTTTATTTGTGCTTATCTAAACTGATCCTCTTCTAAAACTTAAGAAACACAAGGTTCCAGGTTCGATACCAGCTCTTGCCAACTCAGCACATGAGTAGCACAGCTTAGTAAAATTGTAAGTTGGTGAGGGCCGGTATCGAACCAAGAACCTGATAATTCATAGCTGAACACTTTACCGACTGAGCTAAATCAGCCTTATTTTAAGATTTTAATATATACATCATATATATGTAATATACTATATAAATATAATTCAAAAATTTAAGAATTTATTAATATTATATATATACATGTAATATATATATTATATATATATATGTAATATATATACTATATCTATATAATTTAAAAATGTATATACCGGGTTAGCTCAGTCGGTAGAGCGTTCGGCTAGAAACCATAATGTTC
>CM042171.1:52030583-52050583 GCA_023376005.1 Doryteuthis pealeii | reverse complement strand
ACAGCAATGAAAAATATTGTTTATAAAAAAAACTAGTGTGTTTACCTTGACTAGAGCTTTTCACTTATAGTGAATATACTGAATCCACACACACACACATACACACACACACACACACACATCCACACATACAAACACACACACACACACATATATATAATATATATATATATATATATATATATAATATATATATATATATATATGTCTTGACCAGAGCCTGTCACTTATGGTGAATATATTGAACACACACACACGCATATTTATATATATATATATATATATATATATATATATATATATGTGCATATACCTTACTGTGTATATATATACACACACGCACGCACAAACACACACACACACACACATATATAATATATATATATATATATATATATATATACGCCTTGACCAGAGCCTGTCGGTTATTTAATTTAAAGTCCGTGTGTGTGTGTGTGTGTGTGAGCATATACCTTACTGTGTATATACACACACACACACACACATATATATATATATATATACGCCTTGACCAGAGCCTGTCGGTTATTTAAAGTCCGTGCATATATTGAAGTTGAAATCTACACCATTCTTGCACAACAAAGAATGCAAAATCCAATTAACCTGAACATTTTAAGTTCCGTGTGTTGTATACAAAACTAAAATAGAAAAAGGAAAAAGAAGACTCCCACCCACCTCAACCTCCCACAAACAACGCCGGTCGGCGCCCCTCTCCTTCCATTCTACCCCCCCCCCCCTTCAATCGTGGTTCTTTATGGATTAAGTTTGACATGTATTCCAAGAGGAAAAATCAGAACGGAGATTTAATTGAATTAATTAATCTTTACAATTGCTTTTCTCATAACACCCACTTACTCTTGACCCTTTTGTTCAAAATGTTTCTTTTTCTTCGCTCGCTCCGCAGCTTTAGAACCCCCTCTCTCTTCCCCAATTGTTTATTTAAATATCTTTTCTTGCCTTCCCTTTTGTAGTTTTTTACAAATAATCATCAGCATTAATTACTTTCAATAGGAAAACAGATTGACATTTCTCTTTGTTTTGTTTTGTTTTGTTTTTGTTTGCTTTACAGTGGAGTTTGGCGTGGCGTGAGGGGCCGATTTGGAATTTTTTTTTTTTTTATTTCAATTCTTAAAATTGATTTTTAAAAATTTTTACCAATTTAATTATTTTAATCTATTTCGAAACATTATTTAATTGTTTGTTTGATCTGAATTTTTTAAATTTTTTTCTTAAATTATTTTTTTTACTTTAAATTTATTTTACAATTTATATTCTCTGTTATTCATCGAGAGTTTCTTTATTACTAGGGTGAGTCAAAAGTTTTGCAATATTTTGTTAACATGAGACACAATTTGCCAAAACACTGGATGCTTTTGCCAAGGTTGGGAAAGTGACTAACCTAATTAAACTATGAGACGTTGAGCTTGCCTGATACTCTCCTAGTGCTACTTTTCAAATTTGCCTCAATGTTGAGTCAAAAGTTTTGCAATATTTTGATAACATGAGGCACAATTCCCAAACACCAGATGATTTTGCCATAAGTGGGAAAGTGACAAAATACACTGTACAGAGAGATGTCAAGCTTGCCTTGTTGCCTAACCAAGGTTAAAGAGCCTAGTCTGCCCTATTATTTACCCATAGTTTGAGGGAGAATAGTTGAGAAGGACCATACTTTTCTCCAAGGGTATTAGTCCAAAAGTGAATGTAATAGCACTTTGAACTTTCTTATTACAAGTGTTGATTATGATAAAGTTAGACAATCCTCAAAATTTGAATTTCCAATTCCAAAAATTGGTGGAGTTATGTTAATTTTTAGCTCTCCAAATTTGAGGGGGAATCGCGAAAAATGACGACTTTTTGTAACATATTTTTGTCTGTAAAATGAGTTCTAGAGCTTCCCTACTCCTAAAGATCGGTTTATAAAATCATTTTTGCTCAAGGAATCCAAGAATGCTATCAAAAAAGTTTTAACGTCAAACAATTTTAAGTGATAGTCCACACCTGGAAAAAGGATTTCAGAAAAATTGAATGGGGTGGGTGACAATTTTACGTTTATTCTGGATGATTTGACATGGAATTACCCGGCTGTATCTTCAACAATTTTGTTCAATTCCATTTATTTATTTACCCAACCCCTCCTTGACTCAAAGATTTTATTGAGGATTCAATGTGTCTACTTTTAAGCAGAGCTTAACAGGTTTGAGTTTAGAGTTTTCCTTCTCCTAAACTGGTTGCCATACCAAGGTTAAAGAGCCTAGTCTGTCATACTATTTACCCATATCTGGAGGGAGAATAGTTGGATGCATACCTTTCCCAAGGGTATTAGCACTATATGAAATGCTGCCAGCCATATCCAGGATTTGAATCATGCTCATTTCATATAACAATAACCATAACACCATGGGTGCCTCAAAAAAAAATTAAATCCCATATACACCATTTTTATTTAAGAATTAATCTATTTAATTTCTCAATTCTGGATGCTGTACAGAGGACCTGCCACCAGTGATAGCTGGTAGGGACAGGTGGAGAAGAGGTGTCATGAAGACCCATGCTGCCAGCACAACTCGATGATGATGATGATGATGATGATGATAAATTCAAATGATCTTTATACTATTAATAGTCCTCATATGTATCCACTATTATCTATGTAGACCCACCCCTCGGGTTAATAACGTCGATCCCAGGGGGCTATCCCCCCAGGCAATACCTGCCCCCTTGACTTAAAGGGGCAGGACTGGGTTTATTGTCCAGCGCCTGAGGCACCCCCCTTGTGGGGGAATGCCGATGGGATCGACACAATTTTTGTTCTTTCCCACCCATGAGCTTCGGCTTGTGGGCTGGACCACGTTAAAACGAGGCCTTGTGCCCAGCCCATACAAGTGGGGTATGAGGCAAATACCTGTATCTGCTATTATTTTGCAACACCCTCTGGTTAAAAATGAGACCATCCAAATCATCCGAAATGAAATACAAAAATGTAAATATTGATTATCTGATGTTTTTTTATCCACCGATTTTCTTATTTCTTATGAGTGTCATCACCTCAGCTAAATAATGGACCATTCCAATTTTATTTCTAAGAAAGGAAGGGAAGAAAAAGGACTTGCTACACAGAAAAATCATAATAAGAAAGAAAAAAACAAAGAGTGTTGGGAAAAGATAGAGAGAGGTGGTGAAGCGCATGGAAGCGATAATGCTAATCTGAGAGAGAGAGAGAGAATTAAATCAAGATTAATATACTTTTTATTACATATTATATCCACAGGTCCTGCTAGTATAACATATTTTGGGTCTGGGCAATTAAAAAATACAATAGGATTTTACATCAAGTGGCTATAGGTGAGGGTTCAACCAGAGTAAAATAGCAATCAAAGGGGTCCACCTGAGTAAAATATGAATTAAAGAGGTCCACCAGAGTAAAATATGAATAAAGGGGTCCACTGAGTAAAATATGAATTAAAGGGGTCCACCTGAGTAAAATATGAATCAAAGGGGTCCACCAGAGTAAAATATGAATGAAAGGGGTCCACCTGAGTAAAATAGTATTCAAAGGAGTTCACCTGAGTAAAATATGAATTAAAGGGGTCCACCAGAGTAAAATATGAATTAAAGGGGTCCACCAGAGTAAAATATGAATTAAAGGGGTCCACCTGAGTAAAATATGAATGAAAGGGGTCCACCAGAGTAAAATATGAATCAAAGGGGTCCACCTGAGTAAAATATGAATGAAAGGGGTCCAGCTGACTAAAATATGAATTAAAGGGGTCCACCAGAGTAAAATAAATGAAAGGGTCACCAGAGTAAAAATGAATGAAAGGGGTCCACCAGAGTAAAATATGAATTAAAGGGGTCCACCTGAGTAAAATATGAATGAAAGGGGTCCACCAGAGTAAAATATGAATCAAAGGGTCCACCTGAGTAAAATAGGATTCAAAGGAGTTCACCTGAGTAAAATATGAATGAAAGGGGTCCCCAGAGTAAAATATGAATGAAAGGGGTCCACCAGAGTAAAATATGAATGAAAGGGGTCCACCAGAGTAAAATATGAATTAAAGGGGTCCACCAGAGTAAAATATGAATGAGTAAAATATGGGGTCCACCTGAGTAAAATATGAATCAAAGGGGTCCACCTGAGTAAAATATGAATTAAAGGGGTCCACCTGAGTAAAATATGAATCAAAGGGGTCCACCTGAGTAAAATATGAATTAAAGGGGTCCACCTGAGTAAAATATGAATTAAAGGGGTCCACCTGTGTAAAATAGGATTCAAAGGGGTCCACCAGAGTAAAATATGAATTAAAGGTGTCCACCTGAGTAAAATATGAATTAAATGGGTCCACCAGAGTAAAATAGGAATTAAAGGGGTCCACCTGAGTAAATAGCAATCAAACGGTTCCATAGGTAAAAAAAAGGTAGGTAATCACTGCCCTAAACCATGGCCTTGTCCCAGACAAATCTAAGCTTATTAAATACATAAAAGTGTGATGGTTAACAAACTGGACTAAACAGCATATTGTTTTTTTGCGCAATAAATTGCTTCCTCAGTAGTTGTCCTAAACTAGTCGTTCTCAACTAGCGGCCATATAACATTTCTTTGTATCCAAGTTAGCCAAATGTATTTAGTTATATGAATACAGTAGGACTTTTAAACACTGAATGGCTATAGACGGTCCACCAGGTTAAAAAAGCAATCAAAGTCGTCCATAGGTAAAAAAAAAAAGTTGAGAATCACTGCCCTAAACCATGGCCTTGTACCTGACAAATCTAAGAATATGTAAAGGTGTGATGGTTAACAAACCGGTATTGTAAACTGTATTATTTGTATATTGTACAATAAATTCCCTCCACAGTGAGTGCCCTCAATCAGTCATTCTCAACCAGGGCCATATGTCCCCTCGGGGACCATATAACATTTTTTTATCCAGGCAGGCCAAAGATATTTAATCATAAAATAAAATGGGACTATTGGGGGTGGGGTCAACCAGGGTAGAATAGGAAGTGCATAGGTAAAAAAAAGAAGTTGAGAATCACTGCCCTAAACCATGGCCTTGTACCTGACAAATCTACGAATACATAAAGGCGTGATGGTTAACAAAGTGGTCTTGTAAACTGTGTATTTTTTTTTCTTGTACAATAAATTCCCTCCTCAGTGAGTGCCCTAAATCAGTCATTCTCAACCAGGGGCCATATGTCCCCTTGGGGACCATATAACATTTTTTTATCCAGGCAGGCCAAAGATATTTAATTATAAAACATTCATTTCTTATAATGCAAGAGAATAATCAGGATTTACATTTTTGCATTTCACATTGGAGGATTTGGATGGTCTCATTTTTAACCAAAGGGTGTTACAAGATGACAAAGGTGGTATTTTGTAGGAAAATGAGTATTAATATATAAATATTCATTTCTTATAATGCAAGAGAATAATCAGGATTTACATTTTTGCATTTCACATTGGAGGATTTGTATTATAAAATAAAATAGAACTATTGGGGGTGGGGTCCACCAAAGTAGAATAGGAATCCAAGGGGTCCATAGGTAAAAAAAAAAATTTGAGAATCACTGCCCTAAACCATGGCCTTGTACCTGACAAATCTAAGAATACATAAAAGTGTGATGGTTAACAAACTGGTCTTGTAAACTGTATTATTTTTTCTTGTACAATAAATTCCCTCCTCAGTGAGTGCCCTAAATCAGTCATTCTCAACCGGGGGCTATATGTGCCCCCAGGGACCATATAACATTTTTTTTATCTAGGCAGGTCAAAGATATTTAATTATAAAAATAAAATAGCACTACTGAGTGGGGGGGGGGGGCACCAGTGTAAAATAGCAATCAAACGGTTTCATAGGTAAAAAAAAGGTTGAGAACATCTACCCTAAACCATGGTCTTGTCCCAGACAAAGTTAAGAATACATAAAGGTGTTATGGTTAATAAACTGGTATTGTAAACTGTATTATTCTTATCTTGTACAATAAATTCCCTCCTCAGTGGGTGCCCTAAACCAATTGTTCTCAATCGGGAGCCATATGACCCCCCACCCCCACCCGGGTAAAAAATGGTTGAGAATCATTGCCCTAAACCATGGCCTTGTCCCTGACAAATCTAAGAATACATAAAGGTGTGATGGTTAACAAACTGGTCTCGTAAACAGTGGATTTTTTTTACAATAATTCCTCTTCATTGGGTGCCCTAACCAGTTGTTCTCAACCGTGGTCATGTGCCTCCCCCCCTTGTCCCTGACAAATCTAAGAATACATAAAGGTGTGATGGTTAACGAACTGGTCTTGTAAACAGTGGATTTTTTTCTTACAATAATTCCCTCTTCATTGGGTGCCCTAACCAGTTGTTCTCAACCAGGGGTCATGTGCCTCCCCCTTGTCCTGACAAATCTAAGAATACCTAAAGGTGTGATGGTTAACGAACTGGTCTCGTAAACAGTGGATTTTTTTTTTCTTAACAATAATTTCCTCTTCATTGGGTGCCCTAACCAGTTTGTTCTCAACCAGGTGTCATGTGCCTCCCCCCTTGTCCCTGACAAATCTAAGAATACATAAAGGTGTGATGGTTAACGAACTGGTCTCGTAAACAGTGGATTTTTTTCTTACAATAAATTCCCTCTTCATTGGGTGCCCTAACCAGTTGTTCTCAACCAGGGGTCATGTGCCTCCCCCCTTGTCCCTGACAAATCTAAGAATACCTAAAGGTGTGATGGTTAACGAACTGGTCTTGTAAGGCGTGTATTTTTTTTTTTTAAATTCTTAAATTTGATTTTTAAAATCTTTTTAGCAATTTAATTAATTTAATCTATTTTACACCATTGTTTACTTATTTATTTATTTATTGATTATTTTCAGAAGGTTTGAATTTATTTCACTCTTCATATGTTCCTCACTCATTTATCACACGTGTTTGCCTTTTTTTTTAAATTATTTATTTTATTCTTTCAGTTGATTTGCCTATAATTGATTTAAATCTATTTTCATTTTCTTTACTCGTGTTCTTATCCTCACTTCACTACTATGGCATGCATAAATCTACTCCTGAAAGTTCACTCTAAGCCATGGCCTTATACCAGACATACCTATGGAGGCGCATGTTGTAATGGCTAAAGTCGTAGGAAATGGACTCGTCGACCCGAGTTCAAATTTCTAGACGAGGCTGTCTACTCTTCACATAGCACTGATACCCTTGGGAAAGGTATGCATCTACCTGCTCTCCCTCCAGCCTTAAGGAAATTACAGGGCTCTTTAACCATGGCTAGGTAACCAGTCTAGAAGAAGGAAAACTCTGAATTCAAATCTGTTAAACTCCGCTTAAGAAATTGACCTTATGTCACATCCTGCTCATGCAGAGGGGTTGGTAAATATGTATACCAGACATAACTAACTTAGGAAAAATTACATTAGACTCTCCTTCACCCTTCGGGGGTCCAGTGTACTTCAGCCACTGGACCGGTAAAGTAAAATAGTGTTGATCCCAGGGGACCATCCACCCAGGCAATACCTGGGCTGGGTTTATTGCCCAGTGCCTGAGGTGCCCCGCCCCTTGAGGGGGAATGCCGAAGGGATCAACGCAATTTTTGTTCTTTCCCACCCATGAGCTTCGGCTTGTGGGTGGGTCCACGTTAAAACAAGGCCTTGTGCCCAGCCCATACAAGTGGGGTATGAGGCAAATACCCTTAGGGAAAATTACATATACTAGCAGGACCTGTGGATATACCACAGTATGATAATTTCATTATTACAACATTTGATATGTTACTTAAGAGAGGACACGAGTGTGTCACTCCACCTCAAATGCAAAAACAATCTCCCTGGTCTAGCGCTAGTGAAAAGGTGATCGACTCCCTCGCTGTCTGGCTGACACCAACTATACACCATTCCGTCGACTTTACCTTACCTTGTACTAGAACGTTCAACCACACAAAAAAAAACCTGCTATAGACCCTCCCAAAGATAAAACTAACTCTACAATAAACAACTACATCAATAAAATCTCCTGGTGATGACAAGTGACATGGTTGAAAGCGCTTGGGTCAAATATAAGAGACATCTTGTGGCTGAACTTGCACACAGGTGTCAAAATTAGTGTGACGCCAGAAAAAACAGAACCCAAATTATTTATTTATTTTTCCCATTAAACTAACCTTAAACCCCAACCCTAAACCCTAACCCTAACCCTAACCCTAAACCCCCGCTAGTTAAAAATTAACAGTTTTATTACAAAATTTGTGGATTCTGTTTTTCTGGGACACCGGTAAATAGGGTGACCCAGAAAAAAACAGAACCCAAATTATTTATTTATTTTTCCCATTAAAGTAACCTTAAACCCCAACCCTAACCCTAACTCTAACCCCTAACCCTAACCCTAAACCCTAAACCCCCCTGTTAAAATTAACAGTTTTATTACAAAATTTTGTGGTTCTGTTTTTTTCTGGGACACCGGTAAATAGGGTGACCCAGAAAAACAGAACCCAAATTATTTATTTATTTTTCCCCATTAAATAACCTTAAACCCCAACCCTAACCCTAACTCTAACCCCTAACCCTAACCCTAACCCTAAACCCCCCTGTTAAAATTAACAGTTTAATTACAAAATTTGTGGGTTCTGTTTTTTCTGGGTCCCCGGTATACAAGGTGACCCAGAAAAAACAGAACCCAAATTATTTATTTATTTTTCCCGTTAAACTAACCTTAAGCCCCAACCCTAACCCTAACCCCGTAAACTACTTTACAGTGAACTCACTGATGGCATGCAGAGGACAGGAGCCCCCCAAAAGTGATTCAAATATCATATTAGAATCAATCCTGGAATCTTGTGATTTTAAGGCAGATACTCTATCGACTGAAGTAAACTACTGTTAGGTCCTAGATACTGCTTGAACGACACAGATCAGTCACCCCAGCAGTGTTACTCATGTGTTGAGTTGGTGGGGACTAGAATCGAACATGGAATCTTCTTAAATCCTAAGGCGGATACTCCTATCGACTAAAGTACATCGTCCCTTAGTAATAGACCACAAGAAATCTGTTAGTGAGTGGACTAAACAGAAGGCGGAAATCTTGATTATTGACATAAAACTTAAACGTCTTGTTCAGTAAAAGAAAAATATCTTTGATTCTTTTAAAATTCGTTGTGTTTCTTTTACTTGTTTTTTTGTTATTGTTGTTTTGTTTTTTTTCATTTATTTTTAATTTCTCGTACTACCTCATATTGTGTTTTAATGTCACTGTCGTTAGCCAATGTTTAAGAAGTCAAAACGTTGACAACAGTTGCTAAGGACTGTCTAATTTCTCAGAAAACTATTCAAACATAAACTTTGTCATTCGTTCTTGAATTTTGATTACCAGCATATAAAAACAAAATACATGCATATATATATATATATTATATTATATATATATAATATATATATATTCTGCAGTAAATGTTATCGACTGTAAATGCATGTAAATGTATGAAAAATAAGATTCATGCATCAAAAAATTTATAACAGTGTATGTGGAATATATCACAAAGTCCTGTTTGTTGTATGTGTGGTGTAATATCTTTGTATATGTTTGGTAGTATGTGTATTTATAACAGTGTATGTTTGTGTGTGTATATATAATATATATATATATATATATATATATATATATATATATATATTTACTAAACTCCCCCACACAAGCAGGATACGACACAAGGTCAATTTCTTATTTAATGTAATATATATATATATATATAAATATAATATATATATATATGTATGTATGTATGTATAACATATATATGTATGTATATATATATATATATATATAGGTTTGTGTTTATTATTGTTGTTATTATTATTATTGTTTTATTATCATTTTTAATAAATTTATATTTTATAATTTGTTAATGTAAATTTAAGGTATTTTAGAACATTGGTGCTATTATCAAAGTTTATTTTGTTTAGTTTTGGATTTTTGTGTCTAATATGCAGTGCTTCTAAGATTTTTAGTCGTTGCTTATATATATATATATATGAATATATATATATGTATATGTATATATGTATATGTATATATGTATATGTATATGCATATATGTATATGTGAAATAAATATTTTATAAAAAACAAACACATGATGTTAAAATTTGCTGACAGAAATCTGTTTCAACCCTTTAATTGAAGTGGTCTTCATCAAGAGCAAGTTGTGTATGATAGAGAGAATGGTGTGAGTGGACCGTTATGAGACGAAAGTGGTGCAGATGAAACGTTCAATATTATAGCCGGAATGAGTCCTGAGTAAAAACAAGCTCTGAAGATGATTTTTATAAATCTAAATATCATTCAATATTAGCTATGAATATGATAAAAAATTTTCACTTTAACTGCATTGTGTGTTTTCATATCCTTTTATCTATACTTATACCGTCGGATTTATTTCCTTACTCTTAATATATATATATAATATATAATATGTAATTTTTCTGTGAGTGTTATTGCAAACGAAAAGATTAAAGTGAAATAAAACTCAATAAATTCATTGTTTATCCTTTTAAGGAATTGATGTTTAAACAAAAAGATTTCTAATTACTTAAATGATTCACAAATTGCCTCCCTGCGCTAACGCAGACCCCACAACTGACCCAGAGAATCCATTCCTTGAAAAATAATTCAGTCAACCCAGCCAGCTTATGAAGCATGGTCAAAAGGAATTACAAACTCAATTAGATTCACAAATAAAAAAACAACAAGAAACAAACAAAAACAAAACAAAAAAGAAATTCCTTTTTTTTTCTCTGACCTTTGACCCTTTATTTTTTTAATGTTCAACATAAGTTTTACTTTTTGGTTTATTAATTATACTTTATCTCACCATGGAATTATGGTCAAGTCAATGCTGATCACTCAAGTTAAGCAGCAATGAGCCAGTTTCAATACTTAATCGGTGACCCACTTATGTAGTGTCAGGCAATTTTATGTCAAATCATCAGAAAAAAGTAATTGTCACCCTACTTCTTAAATTTTTCTGAAATTTTGTACAGGTGTGTATTATGTTAAAGTTAGACATTTCCCTAAATTGTCAAGTCATGCTGAATCACCAAAGTTAAGCAGCAACGAGACTGTTCAATACTTAATTGGGTGACCACTTATGCAACATGAGCTACTATAAGCAAACTGAGGTAAATTGCATTTCACTTAGCACTAATACCCTTGGGAAGGTATAAATCCTACTCTCCTCCAGCTATGGATAATAGTAGGGCAGACTAGACTCTTTAACCTTGGTTAGGCAACTGGTCTAGGAGAAGGAAAACTCTGATTCAAACCTGTTGAACTCCGTTTAAGAAATTGACCTTGTGTCACATCCTGCTTCGTGCGGAGGGGTTGCTAATATATATATAAGCCACTGAGTCCATTTTAAAAATCAAAAATGACTTGATTCGGTATTCAATAACCCAAAAAGGGTTGATATGCATTTCATTTTAAAAGACTTCACTGCAGAGACTTGAAGGACACGTCTGCATCATCAACCATTCCAAACCATGTAGATAATGGATAGAAGCAAAATTCAGTGGTGGAAATGATACTGGAGACACAGTCCCAATACTTTTTGTTTATTATTTATACATTTCCTCACCATGAATTATGTTCAAGTCATGCTGAATCACCAAAGTTAAGCAGCAATGAGCCTGTACAATACTTAATTGGGTGACCACTTATGCAGCTTCAGATATCCAGAAAAAAAAGTAAATTGTCACCCAGCCCTTCATTTTTCTGATTTTGTACATGTGTCGGCTGTGTTACGGTTAGACATTCCCAAAATTTGAGCTTCCAATCCAAAATTGGTGGAGTTATGTTGATTTTTAGTTCTCCAAATTTGGTGGGGTTGGTGAAAAATGGCGACTTTTTGTAATCTATTTTTGTCTGGAAAAATGAGTTCTAGAGCTTCCCTCTGCTAAAAATTGGTTTTATAAAGCATTTTTGCCCAAGGAATTAAAACTGGTATTGGAAAAGTCTGAAATTTGTTAAAGTGAAATATTTGTGAAAAGTTTTGAATTCAGAATTTCCTTCTTCTAGACTGGTTGCCTAACCAAAGTTAAAGAGCCCAGTCTACCCTACGTTTATCCATAGCCAAAGGGAGAATAGTTGGATACATACCTTTCCCAGCATATTAGTGCTATGTGAAATTCCAACAGCCTTGTCTAGGATTTGAACTCGTCTCCCTATGTCCTTTCCTCTAATGATAACCATTGGCCCACAAATCTAAGGTCAGAAGTATGTGAGAATTGAACTCACTAATTATATTCTGCTAATCCAGCTTGCTAACCATTACACCACGCGAGGTGTCCTAGGGTGATCTCATAGTAAGGCCTTATTAATTGTATTGTGCAAGCACAAATCTTGCTACAGTGTGCCATTTTCACTCTGCAATGACAACATAAATACACAAATCATTTTTTCTGAAGTCCACAAATTGCATTTTTAATAATCTAACTTTCAATTTATGGCCTTCGATTATTTCTTTTAAATTAGAAATCTCAGAATCTTTTCTCGATTGACAATATCTGAACATTGAGAAAATTAACTTTTTTTTGGGTGGGGTGGGGGCTGTTAATTTGCAACTTTCACTATATGGGAGACGTTACAGTTCTAAAATCGACCTACCAATTGTGCAAGCACACATCTTGCTATGATGTGCCATTTTCACTCTGTAATGACAACATGGATCCAAGAATCACTTTTTCCACAGTCCACAAATTGCGCAAATGCGTTTTTATATCTAACTTTCAATTTATGGGCTTCGATTATTTTCTTTTAATTAGAAATGTTTTTTAAAATCTTTCTCAATATGAACCACCTGGACATTTGACAAATTAATCTATTGTTTTTTTTTTTTTGTTTGTTTTTTTTTTTTTGGCTGAGAAATATAATTCAAGACAAACATCCACAATTTCTGGTGGGTACATTATTTTGTGGTGTAATTTTTATGTTAATTTGCAACTTTTGCTACATGGGAGATGTTACAGTTCTAAAATCGACCTACCTTATTGTGCAAGCACAAGTCTTGCTACAATGTGCCTTTTCACTCTGTTATTTATATTGGATTCACAGATCATTTTTTCTGCAGTTCACAAATTGTAAAATGCATTTTTAATGTCTAGCTTTTAATTTATGGGCTTGATTATTTCTTTTAAATTAGAAATTGTTCTCATTCCTTTAAGAGATTGAATAAAGGGTTGATTCAAAGTTACATGAAGACAAGAAGGCTCCCAAGTTGAACAAGAAGGTTCCAGAATACAAAGAAATAACTGAAGAAGGCTGGTGGGGATTTTGGCCGAAACATGTATATAAACAATAAGATTAAGGCCAAAACATGCATATCTATTAATAATGGAGATTCGCTTCCCGGTTTTTGTCTTTAACAAAAACTACGTCACTGCTTACGTCACATTACCACCAAATCATCCATAACATAGAATAAATATACTCAAAATTTGAGCATGCAACGTTAGACAGTCCTCATTGGGTTTTTTAAACAAGTTTTAATAAATACATGACTGGTATTATTATTCTATTATAGTTTGTTTTATTTTAATACATATTTAAGTTTACATTTCAAATTGTTTTATTTTTTAATCCTTTAATGAATTTGATGATTTTACTTACTTAGGGTACAAACTCGCTGACATTGAATTTTTACTCCCACCCTCAGGCAATATGTTTCAAAAATCTATTTTTACATCGCCTAGGAGGCGTTTTTTTTTTTGTACTAGTAATACAAAAAAATCTCTATTAACCATATTAATTTTGATTATATAACAATAAGATGAGGACACAGTCCGAAAAATATAAATAATACAATAGGTTACTGTTATTGTGCAAGCACAAATCTTGCTATGATGTGCCAATTTTTCACTCTGTTATGGATTCAAGAATCACTTTTTTCCACAGTCCATAAATTGCACAAATCCTTCGGACACTGCGCCCTCTGGTTTTCTTCAGATGTTCTTGTCAAATTCGGAACCTTCTCATCAAACTCAGGATCTTTCATGTTGGAATTGGGAGCCTTTACAGAACTTTGAACAGAACCCTTATTTAATCGATTTGAATAATTGTTTTAATCCCATCAACAATGTTAATATAGCGTTTTTTTTGGGGGGGCTGTTAATTTGCAACTTTCGCTAAATGGAGACTTTACAGTTCGAAAATCGACCTACCCTATTGTGCAAGCACAAATCTTGCTATGATGTGCCATTTTCACTCTGTAATGACAACATGGATACAAGAATCACTTTTCCACAGTTCACAAATTACAACAATGCATTTTAATGTGTAGCTTTTAATTTATGGGCTTCGATTATTTTCTTTATAATTAGAAATCCCAGAATCTTTTCTCAATATGACAATATCTGAAACTTGAGAAAATTAATCTTTTTTTTGGGGGGGGGGCTGTTAATTTGCAACTTTCGCTATATGGGAGACGTTACAGTTCGAAAATCGACCTATCCTATCGTGCAAGCACAAATCTTGCTATGATGTGCCATTTCACTTTGTAATGACAACATGGATACAAGAATCACTTTTTCAACAGTTCACAAATTCACAAATGCATTTTTAATGTCTAGCTTTTATTTATGGGCTTCAATTATTTTCTTTTAAATTAATCTCAGAATCTTTTCTCAATATTACAATTTCTGAACATTGAGAAAATTAAACATTTTTTTTTGGGGGGGGGCTGTTAATTTGCAACTTTCGCTATATGGGAGACGTTACAGTTCGAAAATCGACCTATCTATTGTGCAAGCACAAATCTTGCTATGATGTGCCATTTTCATTCTGTAATGACACATGGATACAAGAATCACTTTTTTCCACAGTTCACAAATTACACAATGCATTTTTAATGTCTAGCTTTTAATTTATGGCTTCGATTATTTCTTTTAAATTAGAAATCTCAGAATCTTTTCTCAATATGACAATATCTGAACATTGAAAAATTAATCTTTTTTTTTTTGGCTGTGAATATAAATTAAGGCAAACATCCAACGACATGAAATGTAAATACTGTTTAATTCTCATCTCACATAAAGTATAAACAAATTACTAGAGTTAAGTAGAGACAGAGAAGATAAGAATAGGAAATTTTTAAATGTACTTGCATGTTTGTCTGTGGAGAAGTCCTCGACACCTAATTGAAGAGGCCCTTATTACCGATCAACATGGCTACACTTTAACATTAGTTCTTCCTGGTGACAAACACGGGAGACAACAAAAATGACAATGGCACCTTTGACAGCGGCCATGTTTCATCCCAATCCCTTGAGTTTTCTCGCACTACTTGTCTGTTTGGAAAATGTGTTTGGAAATAAAAAAATGAAAATTACAAAAATGAAAATAGAAAAAAAATTAAATAAATAAATGAATAAATAAATAAAATGAATAATTTTCATTTTTAGCAATTCTGTATAAATTTGTTCCTTGGTTTATTTATCTTTTTTTTTTTTAATTTTTGAAATTTTATTTTCTGTTGTTTTTTACTTGACGTCATTTTCATCTCGATCGTGATTTTAACACAAATTTTCATTATGTCTTAATTTTAAAAACTTTTTTGTTGTCTTGTTTCTGGTTAAGTTGTTTTGTCTTTATTCTTTTTTGTTTTGTTTTTTTTTTGTTTTTTTTTTTGGTATTTTAAAATTATCACAGTTTTCAAGCATTATCAGTTTTGATGGAGATTTTTAACTAATGTTTATTTTTTTTTTTTTTGGTGTTTATTTATCTATTCATTTATTTATTTTGTTATTGCTTTTTTGCGTTCTATTCAAGATGATCAAATTTAGAAATTTTCACAAGAGGTTTAACAATTGTTTTAAGAAATAGCAATTAATGATAACTAAATAGTGTTCTGCTCATTTATTTAAGTCAACCAGTGTTTATTAAAACTAAATTCTGAAAAGTTGTAAGTTAAAAAAAAAAACAAAGAACAAATCTTATCTATTAATAATGGAGATTCGCTTCTCGATTTTGTCTGTAACAAAAATACGTCACTGCTTACGTCACACTACCTAAAATTGTCATAACATAGAATAAAATACACTCAAATTTGAGCATGCAGATGTTAGACTGTCCTCATTGGTTTTTTAAATAAGTTTAAATAAATACATACTGGTATTATCTATCTATATATAGTTTGTTTGTTTTAATATATATTTAAAGTTATCAGAACTAAGTTTCCATTTCAAATTTATTTTATTTTTTACTCCTTTAATAAATTTGATGATTTTACTTTACTTATGATACAAACTCCCTGATATTAAATTTTAAATCCCATCCTCCAGGCAATATTTATTTTATGTCACCAGAGGGCGTTTTTTATTTTGCTAGTTATGATAATGGAGATTTGCTTCCAGTCACTGCTTACGTTACATTCCCCCCAATGTTCATAACATACAATAAATACACTCAAAATTTGAACATGTTACATTAGACAGTCCTCATTGTTTTTTAAAACAAGTTTTAATAAATACTGACTGGTATTATATATCTATATATAGTTTGTTTTATTTTAATACATATTCAAGTTTACATTTCAAATTGTTTTATTTTAATCCTTTAAGGAATTTGATGATTTTACTTACTTAGGGTACAAACTCGCTGACATTGATTTTTTACTCCCACCCTATCAAGCAATATGTTTCAAAATTCTATTTTTACATCGCCCGGGGGGGGTATTTTGTACTAGACTTATTATAATGGATATTGTGTGTTTTCCTGTCAGTAACCAAAACTATATTACCAATCAAGTCACAATTCCCTTAGTTATTTAGTCACATTCTCTATGTACATTTAACTTCTCCTCTTATTTATGAACATTGGTTAATAAGGCACAAATACAATAAATACTTATCTTGCTTCAAAAATGGGCATGTCTGTTGGGTGTCTCACAAGGTGTCAACTTAGTACAGGCCAGAGAGCCCTCCTCAACTTCTTTTTAAAGTCAACCAGTTCTTATTTAACTAAGATTCCGAAAAGTTGTAGATTAAAAAAGAAAAAGAAAAAAACAAATAAACAGAATAAACTTTAATAAAGCTAATGTTCATATTTTCTTTTTCTTATTTCAAGTGTAAAATAAAATCAAGGAGTAAGAGTGTATGTAAATAGGGTAGGTCGATTTTAGAATGGTAACGTCTCCTATGTGGAGAAGTTTCAAATTAACATAAAGAATTATTAAACAGTATAAAGCTAATGTTAGTATTATCTGCATTATTTGGACTATTGTCCTCATCTTCATTGTTATCTGTACAACATTTCGGCCAAAATGCCCTCTGGCCTTCTTCAGGTATTTCTTGTCAGACTCGGGAAACTTCTCGGACTCAGGAACCTTCTTTTCGGACTCGGGAACTTTCTTGTCGTAGATGGCTCCTGATTATGACAAGAAGGTTCCCGATGACAACAAGGAAGTTCCCGAGTCCGAAAAGAAGGTTCCCGAGTCTGACAAGAAATACCAGAAGAAGGCCAGAGGGCATATCGGGCAAAACATTGTACAGATAACAATGAAGATGAGGACAATAGTCCAAATAATGCAGATAATACTAATCATCAAGCCTCATCTCAAACATTCAGAGATAAAGTTAATGTTCTCATTATTTTTCTTATTTCAAGGGAGAATGAGAAAGATTGTATACAACCCCAGTTTTTTTAATTTTATTACCAGAAAAAATACATTTAAAGTCAACTAAGATTCTGATAAGTTGTAGGTAAAAAAAGAAAAAGAAAAAAAAAACAAATAAACAAATAAACAGAATACACTTTAATAAAGTTCTAATTTTTTTCTTATTTCAAGTGAAAAAATCATCAGTTTGGAATATTTAAAAAATCTTTACTGCTCCTTACTTTACCGCACAGATCCCTGTGCTACTCATACGCTGAGTTGATGAGGACCGGGATCGAACTATGAACCTTGTGGTTTCTAGCCGAACGCTCTACCGACTGATCTAACCCGGCCCCTATATTTAACTATAATTAATCAAAAAGTACAACTTTGAAAAAAAGGGTCAAAGGTCAGGAAAAAAAGGGTCAAAGGTCAGGAAAAAAAGGAATTACTTTTTTTTTTCTTTTTTTTTTTTGTTTTCACGTTTTTTTTTTTACTTTTTACTCTTTTTTAATTGTTCAAAGGGTCAACGATCACTAACACGAGCAATAATTTATTTGTTTGTTATTGTTTGTCTTGTTCTTAGTGATTTGAACATATGTGCTTCCTTTTTCACATTGTTAATGCACTTAATACATCCGAAAGACCCTTGAGAATTATAGGGATTGGTCCCTATGTTTTTACGGCATGTGGAATTGAATAAATTAAGATAATTAAGTTTTCTTAAATAATTAGTTTTACAATTATATGAGTTAAGTTTTGAATTATGTAAACAAAAGAGATCGAATAAATATTAGTTTAGAAATATTTTAGCAACAATAGAAACAATTGTTTAAATTCCAATGACAGTATATACGTCATCGGAATGCCACGGCTAACAAAATCATCCGATATTTACGTCATTAGAAAACAGCTGATATTTGAAAATTCCAATATTAAATTTAACTTAATGATCACGTAGACAATTACAAAAGAAAATTATAAAAAGGCCCTGTTAGCTGAAAAACTTTAGTGAGAGCTTATGCTCTTCTCAATTCGACAGAGTTGGAGCGGATGCTCCTAACTCGACAGAGTGGGAGCGGATGCTCCCCTAATTCGACACAATGGAGAGAGGACGCTGTCCGGAGACATAAAATACGACTCAACAGGTCCGTCTATTTTTTTGTTTCATATTTTCTCTCTCTCCTTCTCAATACGATGCAAGTTTCAATCACAGACATTGTTTTAACAAAACTTCTACAATGTTGACACATCCAAACGAACAAATGTAAACAATACATACGCACTTTACAAACACAACTACCTATAGACACATACAGTCCGCACATCAATGAAAGAACAATTGACTATCACTATACCAATTGTAAAATAATGTATATAAAGTTTTTTTCTTTTATCAATTTTGACTTCTTCTTTTGTTTTCTACGGAAACTACATTTCCATAGTCTTATACATTTAAATTGTGTGATACAAAACTCGGATTTTCTTCACTCACCAAACACAGAGGGTAAAAATGAACAAGTTCCTCGTAAATTCCTACCATAAAATAAACTAAACCCTCATTTTATGTCCGTGTTTTTGCAATAAATGTTTTATTTTTCTTGCATCCGTTATTTTACAATACTAAATATATTTTATCTATCTATTCTAATATTCACTTCAATGTGTATATTCTAAAAGTTTTTATTTTGTGAGAATGGTTAGTTCTAAAGCTCCTTTTGTTGTCGTTTCTGCCTAAATTGTAAACGAGCCCCCACTTTAAAACTAACCATTCTCACAAAATAAAAACTTTTAGAATATACACATTGAAGTGAATATTAGAATAAATAAAGAAAATATATTTAGGATTGTAAAATAACGGGTGAAAAAAAATAAAACATTTATTGCAAAAACACGGACATAAAATGAGGGTTCAGCTTATTTTATGGTAGGAATTTACGAGGAACTTGTTCTTTTTTACCACACAGAGAACACAAGGTCCCCACAGAATTCAATAAATAATTAACAAAAAGTATTGGGACTGTGTCTTCCAGTATCATTTTTCCACCACTGAATTTTGCTTCTTATTCATTATTACATGGCTTGGAATGGTTGATGGATGCAGACGTGTCCTTCAAGTCTCCGCAGTGAAGTCTTTTAAATGAAATGCATATCAACCCTTTTTGGGTTATTGAATGCCGAATCAAGTTATATTTGATAAAAATAAAAATGGACTCAGGTTGCTTATAGTAGCTCATATTGCATAAGTGGTCACCTAATTAAGTAAAGTCTTGGGTAAAAATGCTTTTATAAACCAATTTTTAGCAGAAGGGAAGCTCTAGAACTCATTGTTACAGACAAAAAG
>CM042171.1:52013083-52025583 GCA_023376005.1 Doryteuthis pealeii | reverse complement strand
GTATATACATATATATATGCATGTATATATGTATATATATATATATATGTATATACATATATATATGCATATATATATATATATATATATATATATATATATATATATATAATATTATATATATGTATACATTAACATATAATTTCGTTTTTTTTTTTCTTTTTTTGCCTTTTATATGACAAGCACATTTCTTAAAATGTTTCATATCACTATTAGCAAGCAGGTTGAATTGAAGCTTTTAAAAAAATCTTTGAATTCTTGTAATTTTTTTATTCTTATTTTTTTTTGTTTTTTTGTTTTGTTTTTTACTAAATAGACACATTCATTTTTATTGGCAAATTGTTTAAAATAGGAAAATTTGTGTCATCCTAAATGTGTTAAATTACACGTCTTCTACGACTAAAGAAGCCTTTTTTTTCTATTACTATCTTACACAAGTTTTATATAAATGACCAGGACTAAACCAATAAGAGTTTCATTAAAATGACAAAGAGACTTAATTATCTTTATTGCGATTTACAAAAGTTGAATATATGTTAGAATCTAGATGTAAGCTATTTGTATAATTTAATAAGTAAGCAGGAATACTTTGGGCTATATTTGCGGAGTTCCGTCCCGGCCTCGTACCTCAAAAACCGCTAGCCGGTGGCTGCTGAAAAAAACACCAGCTACGATTGAAGTCCGTAGCTGAAGCAAAAAAAATTTAAGGTTTAGGGTTGGGGTTTAGGGTTAGGGTTAGTGTTGGGTTTGGAGTTGGGGTTCATGCTTAGTTTAATGGGGAAATAATTTGGGCTCTGTTTTTTCTTGGTCATCCTGTTTACAGGGTGACCCAGAAAAAACAGAACCCACAAATTTTGTAATAAAACTATTAATTTTAACTAGGGGGGTTAGGTTTAGGGTTAGGGTTGGGGTTAGGGTTGGGTTTGGGTTAGGTTTTCGGGAAAAACGCCCTAAGTTGGTTGTTTTTTTTAGGGGGGTCAAGTGACACTGCTTCGGCTACGGACTTCAATCGTAGCTGGTGGGGTTTTTTTCAGCAGCCACTGGCTAGCGGTTTTTGATGCAGGAGGCCGGGACGGAACTCTGCGAAGAGTACCATACTTTGAACCCTTGAATGATAATTCACGAATTAAAGGTACATTTGTATTTATAGACTACTAATTATTTTCTAATATTAATGGTATTAAACACAGGTAAACTAGTTATGCTTCACACATTTTACCAGTGTTTAATTCTTTGACTACTTTAAGCTGCTCACAGTGGCTCTACCGCCATTGTGAGAAAAGTGTAAAAAATTGATAGTTAGTACATTATAATTGAGCAGAAAGACTCAAATTATAATGATAATAGTACTTGAATTGAATAGAATGAGTTGTGTTGTAAACTTGAAATATCCCATCATACAAGTTAAAAATACCAAGAAATTTGTACACACATACAGGAAATGAGTAGGGGTGGGGAAAATAGTTTTGGTATATATATATATATATATATATTATTATATATATATATATAGAGAGAGAGAGAGAGAGGAGAAGAGAGAGAGAGAGAATTAAACCTGATCAAGTGCAAAGGAGATTTAAACCAATTTTAGCTCAATCGGTAGAGTGTCCGACTAGGAACCACAAGTTTCCGGTTTCGATACCAGCCCTCACTAACTCAGCATATGAGCAGCACAGTGATTTGTGCAGTAAATGGAGAAGCTAATGGTAGGTGTGGTTCTCCGCCTCAGATGCCAAAACTATCTCCTTGGTCTTGTGCTAGTAAAAAGGGGGATAGAATCCCTAGCTGATTGGCTGATACCAACTTCAGGCCACGCCGATGACTTTCCAACCAATCAATCAATCAACCAAACAGCAAACCAACGAGTCAACCAAAAACACCAAACAAACAAACAAACAATCTACCATCCAACCAGCCAACCAATAAATAAACCAATATACCAATCAACAGCCAACCAACAAACCAACCAACTAGCCAACCAAACAATTATCCAACCAACCAACCATAACACTAATCAACCAACCAAACAGTCAATCAACAATCCAACCAACCAATATACTAATCAACTATACAAACAAACAAACATTTACCCTACCAACCATTCAACCAATAAACCAATCAACCAACCAAAACACTAATCAACCAATCAAACAATTAACCAACAAACTAATCGACTAACCGGCTAACAAACCAATCAACCACACCCACCAATCAATCTACCAACCAAGCAATCAACTCGCCAACTAAAACACTAATCAACCAACAAACCTGTTAAGTTTTTAAATGCCATCCTTGGTCAGATGAAAAGGGCTTAAAGTAAGTAAGTCCTGAGTTATGGAATCCTTTGGTAAGTGAATAAGTCCTATAACCAACAAACTAACCAACGAATATACTAATCGACTAACCAGCTAACAAACCAATCAATTAAACCCACCAATCAATTAACCAGCCAACCAACCAACTAGTAAACCAATCAATCAACCAACCAACCAACCAACCAACTAGTAAACTAAACAATTAACCAGCCAACCATAATACTAGTCAACCAAACCAACCAATCAATCAATCAACTAACCAAGCAACAAACTAACAAATCAACCAACCAATATACTAATTAACCAACTAGATAACAAACCAATAAATCAATCAACCAACCAGTCAACCAAACAATCAACCAAATAACTAACTAACCAATATACTTATCAACCAACCAGACAACAAACTAACCAACCAAACAGTCAACCAAACAATTAACCAGCCAATCATAACACGAATCAACCAACCAAACAGTCAATCAACAAACCATTCAACCAATAAACTAACCAACCAATATACTAATCAACTAACCAGCTAACAAATCAATCAACCAATCAACCAAAAAACCAACCAACCAATCAGTCAACCACACAAACCACAGCCAACCAAAAAAACACAATCAACCAACCAACAAAATAACCAACCAATATACTAATCAACCAACCAGACAACAAACCAACAAACCAGTCAACCAAACAATTAACCTGCCAACCATAACACTAATCAACCCAAATCCACCAATCAATTAACCAGCCAAACAATCAACCAGTCAACCAAATAAATTAACCAACCAAACAATCAATCAATAAACCAACCAATATACTAATCAACCAAACAAACAAACATTTACTCTGCTAACGATTCAACCAATAAACCACTCAATCAACCAATTAACCAACAAACTAACCAACCAATATACTAATCAACTAACCAGCTAACAACTCAATCCACCAACCAACCAAAAAACCAACCAACCAATCAGTCAAGTACACAAACTACCAGCCAACCAAAAACACCAATCAACCAGCTAACAAACCAACCAACCAATATACTAATCAACCAACCAGACAAGAAACCAACCAACCAGTCAACCACACCAACCACCAGTCAACCAAAAACACCAATCAACCAACCAACATTCTAACCAACCAGACAATAAACCAACCAACCAACCAGTCAACCAAACACTTAACCAACCAACCATAACACTAATCAACCAACCAAACAAACATTTACTCTGCCAACGATTCAACCAATAAACCAATCAACCAACCAATTAACCAACAAACCAACCAACTCATATACTAATCAACCAACCAGGCAACAAACCAATCAACCACTCAACCAATCAACCAAACCAACCACCCACCCAACCAGAAACACCAATCAACCAACCAACAAACTAATCAACCAATATACTAATCAACCAACCAGACAATAAACCAATCAACCAACCAAAATACTAATCGATCAACCAACCAATTAACCAACAAACTAACCAACCTATATATTAATCAACTAACCAGCTAACAAACCAATCAACCAAACCAACCAACCAAAACACCATGTAATGGTTTTTATAGGCCATCCTTTAGGCTTCAAGCAATAGCGCTTGTCCAGTGGAAATCCTTGGTAAAGAATCCTTTGGTGCTCCTCAGTATTGCAAGTCCCTCGTCAATGATTGCAAAGGGACGTTTCTCAGTATCATTGATTAAGTAGTCAACCAACCACGCATTAGGACTGTTGTTTGGTAGAGAAATAAACCACGTGACCCCACCTAGTCTATAAATTTATGTGGTGTATTGTAGCACGCCTTATATCACCAAAATATGGGCACCTCACGTAGTGTAATGGTTTTCAAGGTAGATTAGCAGACCATTGATAGTGAGTTCGATTCTCATTGGGCGCCCCATACTCTGGCTTTGTACCACATCTAAGCTAAAACTGGACCATATGAACTTTAGGCACCCCCTTTGCTTTGCTGATTCATAAGTACATTTTTCATTTACACCGTCAACATCCGGTTGTTTGTTAACAGACGATTTTTAGAGGATTTTTTTAAATTATAAAACTAACCCCTAACCTTAACCCTAACCCCTAACCCTAACCTCTAACTCTAACCCATAACAAACAACTGGATGCTGACGGTGTAAATGAAAAAAATGTACTTATGAATCAGCAAAGCAAAAGGGGTGCCTAAAGGCCATATGGTCCCTAAAACTTGGTAGATATTCTTGGCCTTGTGTCTCATTTGTATATTTTATACAATAAATACTTATATCTCCAAAATATTCCAACACACCAATCAACCAACCAACTAATACGCCAATAAACCAATCAAACAAACATACAAACAAACATTTAGCCAACCAACCAACCAACCAACCAACAAACCAACCAACAAACCAACCAGCCAACCAATAAACCAACCAACCAAACAACCAACCAGCCAACCAATAAAGCAACCAGCCAACCAAACAACCAGCCAGCCAGCTAACCAACCAACCAACTAGCCCACCAATAAACCAACCAGCCATCCAACCAACCAGCCAACCAATAAACCAACCAAACAACCAGCCAACCAATAACCAATCAGCCAACCAAAAACCAACCAACCAACCAACAACCAAACATCCAACCAGCCAACCAACAGCCAACCAACCAGCTAGCCAACCAACCAACCAACAAACCAACCATCCAACCAACCAACCAACTGATTAATCAACCAACAAACCAACCTATTTTGTCTTTCATGTCTATTTTCACTAATAATAATATCTTTATTGAATCTCACAAGAAAATAAACAATTAGAGATTTTCTATAACTGTCATTTGCCATTGTTCAAGTAATAAACCAGTTATTGTTTGTCTTTATTACTCAATACCAACTTCTTAGCGACTTTGAAGATCGGAACTTTTAACGCTTGTCAGTTGTTGTTCTTATTGTTATTATCATTTCCCCTCGCTTAACCTATGTTCACTAAACTCTCATAATTCTTCCAACATTCATCTTTCCTCTCCTTCATTTATTTATTGCACTTACTCTCCTTCCCCATGTCCCTCCTTTCTCTCCTTTATTTTCCCTTGTTCTTTCCTTCATATTTTTTTTCACTTTCTTTCCCTTATTTTCGTGTCTTCTTCTCTTTCATTCTTATTTCTTTCACTGTCTCTCCTTCTTCAATTTATCTCCTTCACTTTCTTTCAAACGTTCTTTCTTTCATTCCTTTTTTTCCTTTTCTTTCATTCCTTTTTTTCCTTTTCTTTCATCCCTTTATTTTCCTCCTTCTTTTCCTTCAATTTATTTTCTTCTTCTCTTTCCTTCTTATTTCTTTCACTTTCTCTTATATTTTCTTTCACCTCTTTGTTTCTATTTTTTTCATTCCTTCTTTCCTTCCTTCTTTTCTTCTTCCTTCTTCTTTTTTTTCTTTCGATCCACCTTCTCTTCTTTGTTTTCTATTCTTCTTTTATTTTCTGTCATTCTTCAGTGTCCCCTGTTTCTTTCATTCATTTCTTTCACTTACCCTCCTCCCTTCATATTCCTCCTTCCTCTCCTTTATTTTCCTTCGTTCTTTCCTTTTATTCTTTCATTTTCTCTCCTCCTTCAATTTACATCCTTTCCTTTCTTTAACATCTTATTTCCTTCACTTATTTCTTTCACTTTCTTTCATCCCTTCATTTTCCTCCTTCAATGTCTTTTCTTCTTCCCTTTCCTTCTTATTTCATTTATCTCTTTTTTCTTTCCTTTTATTCCTTCCCTTCTTATTTCTTTCACTTTCACTCATCCCTTCATTTCCTTTCTTCTTTTTCTTTCTTTCCTTTCCTTCTTTCCTTTTCTTTTTCATTTCTTTTTCTTTCCTCCCTTTTTCTTCTTTCTTCCTTAATTCTTTTATTACTTCCTTTATTTTTTTGCTTTCTTTCCCCTCCCCACTTTCCATTATTTCAATTCCATTCTTTTTCCTTCCTTCTTTTCCTTCCACACTTTTTCCTTCTTTTTTCCTTCCTTTCTTTCCTGTTCTGTTTTCTTTCTTTTTCTTTCCTCTCTTTTTCATCTTTCTTCTTTTATTACTTCTTTCATTTCTTTGTTTTCATTCCTCCCTTTCCTTCTTTCTATTTCAAACTTTTCTTCCCTCCCTCGTTCCTCTATTCGTTCGTTCGTTCCTTTCTTTCCTGTTCTTTTTTCTTTCATTTTCTTTCCTCTCTTTTTCACCTTTCTTCCTTCCCTTTTTATTAACTTCCTTCATTTCTATACTTTCTTTCACCCCCTCCTTTCTTTGTTTCTATTCCTCACTTTTTCGTTCGTTCGTTCCTTTCTTTCTTTCCTATTTCAAACTTTTTCCTTCCTTTCTTCCATTCCACACTTTTTCCTTCCTTCTTTTATCTCCTGTTATTTTTTCTTTCTTTTTCTTCCTTCCTTCTTTTATCAACTTCCTTCATCTCTTTGCTTTCTTTCCCTTCCTTTCCTTCTCTCTATTCCAAACTCCTTCCTTCCCTCCTTCCCTCTTTCCTTCATTCCTCCCTTCGAATTTTATTCTTTCTCTTCAATGTTTTACTCTTCCTTCCTTATTTTATTATCTTCCTTCATTTCATTGCTTTCTTCCCCCTCCCCTTTCCTACTCTCTATTCTAAACTCCTTCCTTCCTCTCCCTCCTTCTTTCATTCCTTCCTTCATTCCTTCCTTCGAATTTTATTCTTTCTCTTCAATGTTTTACTCTCCCTTCCTTATTTTATTAACTTCCTTCATTTCTTTGCTTTCTTTCCCTCCCTTTTCTTCTCTCTATTCCAAACTCCTTCCTTCCTTCCCTCCTCTCCTCTTTCATTCATTCCTTCCTTCGAATTTTATTCTTTCTCTTCAATGTTTTACTCTTCCTTCCTTATTTTATTAACTTCCTTCATTTCATTGCTTTCTTTCCACCCCCTTTCCTTCTCTCTATCCCATACTCCTTCCTTTCTTCCCTCGTTCCCTCCTTCCTTCATTCCTTCATTCCTTCCTTCGAATTTTATTCTCTCTCTTCAATGTTTTACTCTTCCTTCCTTATTTTATTAACTTCCTTCATTTCATTGCTTTCTTTCCACCCCCTTTCCTTCTCTCTATTCCAAACTCATTCCTTCCTCTCCTCCTTCCTTCATTCCTTCCTTCATTCATTCCTTCAAATTGTATTCTTTCTCTTCAATGTTTTACTCTCCCTTCCTTATTTATTAACTTCCTTCATTTCTTTGCTTTCTTTCCCTCCCTTTTCTTCTCTCTATTCCAAACTCCTTCCTTCCTTCCTTCCTTCCTTCCCCTCCTCTTTCATTCCTTCCTTCCTTCGAATTTTATTCTTTCTCTTCAATGTTTTACTCTCCCTTCCTTATTTTATTAACTTCCTTCATTTCATTGCTTTCTTTCCACCCCCTTCCTTCTCTCTATCCCATACTCCTTCCTTTCTTCCCTCGTTCCCTCCTTCCTTCATTCCTTCATTCCTTCATTCCTTCCTTCGAATTTTATTCTTTCTCTTCAATGTTTTACTCTCCCTTCCTTATTTTATTAACTTCCTTCATTTCATTGCTTTCTTTCCATCCCCTTTCCTTCTCTCTATTCCAAACTCCTTCCTTCCTCTCCCTCCTTCCTTCATTCATTCCTTCATTCATTCCTTCAAATTTTATTCTTTCTCTTCAATGTTTTACTCTCCCTTCCTTATTTTATTAACTTCCTTCATTTCTTTGCTTTCTTTCCCTCCCATTCCTTCTCTCTATTCCAAACTCCTTCCTTCCTTCCTTCCTTTCCCTCCTTCCCCTCCTCTTTCATTCATTCCTTCCTTCGAATTTTATTCTTTCTCTTCAATGTTTTACTCTTGTTTTGCTTTGTCCATAAAGCAACTCCTACTCCAAAGTTGAAAGAACATAAACTGAATGCAAAAATAAGAATAAAACCCTAAAATGTCTTTTGCTGCAGGAATATAACTCAGACCAATAAGATAAATCATCGGTTTTAATTATTCATGTTTATGGCTTTCTTTCAAAGGGAGCTAATTCAGTTTTATCACTTTTCACTATTCTCTCCGAGGCTCCCGACAACCCACATCCCCACACTGCCACCGCCACGCTGTCCACCCCTACGACCATCTCCACTTCGCATTTATGAAAGATCATAAAGCCGCAGTTTTTCCCCTGAGTAGAGCTCACTTCTACATGATTAATATATCTGTTAATTCCCCGCAAAACAGTTTTGCTCTAAGATAGATTATTGCCTTAATTATTCAAAGCAAGGAACTGTCGGGGTTTGCGCAAATGAAAACTATAATATGAGAAAATGGTTCTGAATGCCGCTCACCACCCACCACTGATATCGTTGTCAGTGCCATCATTTACCATCTAGCACCAACCAACCAGCCAACCCCCAATCATCGTGCACACACTCCAAGAACTGATTCCAAATGGTTTGCCAGTGTTTTGCAATGGAGCGTGTAAGCTAGGAGAGTCTCTGTTAAGTGTGAAAGATTCTACAAATATTATCTGGGGAACCGGCAATTAAAATCCAGTTAATTGTTCTTGTCTGTTTGAGGCTGATAAACAAATCGAAACTGAACGTGGGGGGGGGGGGTATTATTATTATTATTCTCAGATGGAAAGAGTCCAGTTTCCGCTTCAGTGAACACTTGTGAGCGCATACGTTCTCGGTGTTGTTGAAGATGGCCGTCGAAATAGAAGATATACTGACACTTACATTTGTTTTATTTTCCTTTTATGGAGTGATATCCAGGGAGATATTCAGGGCTGATATGAAACATTGTAATAATAAACAGGGGAGATTAAATACGAGGACTTAAAACTTTTTCCCCCCCTTTCTTTTTTTTTTTTCTTTTTTTTTTTTTTTTTTCTCTATCTGGATGGATACTCAAATCGAGGTCTCCTCTAAGACAATGAACTGGACAAGATACTGAACTATACAAAGAGTTATATAACAAAACTGTTCACATGAAGAAATAAGAGGTTATTTATGTTTTCGCTTTTCCGGTGTAAATTATTGTATACGGTGGAACCTTGACTCAGGTCAGTAATTGGTTTGAGAATATCTTTTTTCTTTGGTTTGAGAATATCTTTTTTCTTTAAATGAATACTCAAATCGAGGTCTCCTTTGTACGACTCAACTGGACAAGTTACTGAACTATACATAGCGTTATATAAATAAATAAAGGAAAGAAAATGTTGAATGGATTAAATTGATTTGATTTGAAGTTGAAAATGGAAATGAATCCGACAATATATTGAAAGGATAGACAAATAAAGGAACGAAAATGTTGAATGGATAAAATTAATTGTTCTTGTCTGTTTGAGGCTGATAAACAAATCGAACTGAACGTGGGGGAGGGGGAGTATTATTATTATTATTCTCAGATGGAAAGAGTCCAGTTTCCGCTTCAGTGAACACTTGTGAGCGCATACGTTCTCGGTGTTGTTGATTTAATTTGAGTTACCAACACATGGCCGAAACACGTGTTGGTAACTCAAATTAAATCAATTTTATCCATTTTTATTCATTTCATTTGCAACTTATAACAGAGTTATATAACAATGAAGTTTTTTTTTTTTCTTTTTTTTTTTCTCTCTCTGGATGGATACTCAAATCGAGGTCTCGTCTAAGACAATGAACTGGACAAGATACTGAACTATACAGACAGTTATATAACAAAACTTAAGAAGAAACTTAAGAAGAAATAAGAGGTTATTTATGTTTTTGCTTTTCCGGTGTAAATTATTGTATACAGTGGAACCTTGACTCAGGTTAGTAATTGGTTTGATTTGATTTGTTTGTTTTGTTTTACGGCATATCAACCTCAGTGGGTCATTTAATGCCGATAAAGTTTTGAAATAAATCAATTCTTAATGGATAATACAATTTTTTTATAAATACATTTTTCTATTTAACCCATAGATGGGACCCTAACAGAGTGGACCAGGGAGCAATGGTGATGAAGGGGTGCTCCACATTCCCCAAACCTCCAAAACTGGAACCTCACCATCATATAGAGTTTAACGTCATTCCCAGGACATGTAGACCCGCAGCCACCGCCTTCTAGCACCCATATGATAAAAAGGGGTTGGGGCTTGCCAAATTGGTTTGAGAATATCTTTTTTCTTTGAATGAATACTCAAATCTAGGCCTCCTTTTGTACGATTCAACTGGACAAGTTACTGAACTATACATAGCGTTATATAAATAAATAAAGGAAAAAAAATGTTGAATGGATAAATTTTTTAATTTTAGTTACAACACGTGTTTCGGCTATGTGTTGGTAACTCAAATTAAATCAGTTTATCCATTCAACATTTTCGTTCCTTTATTTATCTATCCTTTTGTAGGAAGCGCGTGGTGTAATGGTTAAAGTCATGGGAAATGGACTCGTCGCCCCGAGTTCAAATCCTGGACGTGATAATTGCATTTCACTTAGCGCTAATACCCTTGGGAAAGGTATGAATCCTACTCTCCCTCCAGCTATGGGTAAAGAGTAGGGCAGACTCGGCTCTTTAATCTTGGTTAGGTAACCGGTCTAGGAGATGGAAAACTCTGAATTCAACCCTGTTGAACTCCGCTTAAGAAATTGACCTTGTGTCACATCCTGCTCGTGCGGAGGGTTGGTATTTATATATTTATCTATCCGTTCAACATATTGTCGGATTCATTTCAATTTTCAACTTATAACAGAGTTATATAACAATGAAGTTTTCATTTTTTCCCCTTTCTTTTTTCTCTGAATAGACACTCAAGTCGAGGCCTTCTCTTATGCGGCTCAACTGGACAAGGTATATTAAACTATACAGAGACTTATATAACAATGCTGTTTACATGAAGAAACAAAAGGTTATTTAATTTTTCACTTTTCCTGTGTAAAGGATTGTATACAGTGGAACCTTGACTCAGGTCAGTAATTGCTTTGAGAACTTCTTTTTTTTCCTTTGAATGCATATTCAAATCGAGGGTCTCCTCTTGTGAGACTCAACTGGACAAGGTACTGAACTATTCAGAGAGTTTATGGCGTAAGAAGAGATTTTGGATGTTAGCTCAGTCGGTAGAGCGTTCGGCTAGAAACCACAAGGTTCCTAGTTCGATACCGGTCCTCGCCAACTCAGCGTATGAGTAGCACAGGGATCTGTGCGGTAAAGTAAGGAGCTGATGGTAGGTACGGCGCTCCAACTCAGACACCAAAACAATCTCCTTGGTCTAGCGCTATTGAAAGGGGGATAGACGCCCTCGCTGACTGGCTGATACCGACTTAAGGCCGCCCCGACGACTTAAGGTTAAAAGGTAGCTGGATATTCTGGTTGCGTGTTCTTAGGGCTTTTTGTTTTATACCTCAATCTCATTTGATGGTCGCGCTGAAAAGACGGCATTTATGGAACAAAAGAGACAGAGAGAGGTGTTTTTATGATTTAGGCTTAATTGACGGGGGTCATAGTCGCCTGTAGCAAGGGTATATCTCCCTGGCTGGTAGAAGCAACCAAACACAGTTAAGCCCTCAACTCGAATCGCCGAGATATTCTTTTGGGGGTCGGGGAACAGTTCTTTTTGTCGCACATGCGTGGAGGGTTCATCCGGTGAAGGCTCATGGGAGTTTGGTGTTTTTTGTTTTATTTTAATTTTAATTTTATTTTAGTTTTATTTAATCCCCACAAGTTATATAACAATGCCATTTACATGAAAAAATAAGAGGTACTTTAATTTTTCACTTTTCTTGTGTACAGGATTGTATACTGTGTGTATTTTAATCACACGCAAAGCGGCTTCCAGTATATAACTCTGCTGATGAGGCATATTAGGCCGAAATGTACATACAGAGAATGAATTTTTCTCGGTTTGTTTACGCTTTACATTTGAACAGATATATTCGCCTAATTCATTAATTATCAACTAATTAATTTTAAAAATTAGGTATAACTTCAATTAAGCACATATTTCCCCCCACCAAAAAAAATATATATATATATTGACATATACATATGAATATATATATACATATATGTATTGACATTTAATCCCCACAAGTTATAACAATGCCGTTTACATGATGAAATAAGAGGTTATTTATTTTTTCACTTTTCCTGTGTAAATTATTGTATACGATAGAACTTCAAGTAAATTATGGATAAATTCTTTTTTTTTAATTATTCTTCATTATTATATACAGCTTATGAATGAATTGAATTTC
>CM042171.1:52003083-52005583 GCA_023376005.1 Doryteuthis pealeii | reverse complement strand
GAGTTTAAACTTGCTTACTACAATGTTGTCTACTATTAAACTGGAACTTCCTTAAGATTGGTTGGTTTATTGATTTTAATGGGATTTCAATCAGTCAAGGATTATTTTAAACCTAGTAGTTAGGGAATTCCATATTTACATTTTTTGTGTAATTGGTTTTGTTTTGTTTTTGTTTGTTTTGTTTTTTGGGGGTTTTTTTTTTGCACATGGTCCTGTCAAATATGAGTACAAATAATTTTTAAAGAAACCTATTTGACCCAGAGATGGCACCTTAATAAGCCCTACTACTCCAGACCAGAGTGGATCTGAAAGTAATGGCAATGAAGGGGTACTCCATACTTCCCAGGTATCCAGAACTGAATTAAGGATTCAGTTTGAAATTCCTGGGAGGTTACTAATATAAAGAAAGCCAGAAAAAACAGATAAAATATTCTGACTATGACAACAACCAAGATAGGGACACAAGTCTGAATATAACACCATTGAATAATAATAAGTTGGTGGAGTGGCCTATTGTCGGTATCAACCAGACAACAAAGGTGCCAGACCAGGGTGGTTGTTTTTGCAAGTGATTTATACCATCAAAAAGCATTTGAAATGATTTTTACTATGAAAATTCATTGGAGATGATTTTTAATATAAAGATGCATTGGAAATGATTTTTGCATTGGAAATGATTTTTACTATAAAAATGCATTGGGAATGATTTTTACTATAAAAATGGATTGGGAATGATTGTTACTATAAAAATGCATTGGGAAAGATTTTTACTATAAAAATGCATTGGAAATGATTTTTACTATAAAAATGCATTGGGAATGATTTATACTATAAAAATGAATTAGAAATGATTTTTACTATAAAAATGCATTAGAAATGATTTTACTATAAAAATGCATTGGGAATGATTTTTACCATAAAAATGGATTGGGAATGATTTTTACTATAAAAATTGGATTGGGAATGATTGTTACTATATAAAAATGCATTGGGAAAGATTTTACTATAAAAATGCATTGGAAATGATTTTTTACTAAAAAATGCATTGGGAATGATTTATACTATAAAAATGAATTAGAAATGATTTTTACTATAAAAATGCATTGGAAATGATTTTTACTATAAAAATGCATTGGGAATGATTTTTACCATAAAAATGCATTGGAAATGATTTTTACAAAGAAAATGCATTGGGAATGATTTTTTACTATAAAAATGCATTGAACAATGATTTTTACTATAAAAATGCATTGGGAAAGATTTTTACTATAAAAATGCATTAAACAATGATTTTTACTATAAAAATGCATTGGAAATGATTTTTACTATAAAAATGCATTGGGAAAGATTTTTACTATAAAAATACATTGGAAATGATTTTTACAAAGAAAATGCATTGGAAATGATTTTTACTATAAAAATGCATTGGAAATGATTTTTACTCTAAAAAGGCATTGGAAATGATTTTTACAATAAAAATGTATCGTTTATAAACACATATATATACATTTGCGCACATACACACACACACACTCATATATATATATATATATATATATAGAGAGAGAGAGATACACACTAGCAAACACACACGCATATACATATACATAGAATACATAGATATACATGCACACATACATGCATATATAGAGAGAGATACACACGCATACACACAAATTCATATAGATACAAACAAACAATCACACGCGCACGCACATATATATAGATATATATACACACATACATATATATTTATACATAGATATACATGCACACATATATACATATATATAGATATACATACATATATAGATATACATATATATCTATTAATAATGGAGATTGTCTGTATTTCTGTCTGTAACAAAAACTACGTCATAGCTCTACGTCACAGCTTACGTCACAATATTCTTATGCTATATACACCCAAAATTTGAGTAAGCAATTTTAAAAATTGTTTTTTTACTCTCGTCTACGAGAGGGTGTGAGCACGAGGAAGCGATAATGCTAATCTGTTTCAGTTGAACATAACGAAAAGCTGAAAAGTAAAAAGTGAGAGAGAGTTAAATCAAGATTATTATACCTCTTACATATTGAAACCTTTTACATATTGAACTATTTGACAATAACTCTTAAGTAAACATATCAAACATTGAAATAATTGAATTATTATACTGTGATATATCCACAGGTCCTGCTAGTCTGTGTTTGCCAATGATTGCAGGGGCTATTAACGTTTATTTTTGTCTCGGTAAATACAGATTCAGTCTCGATAAGTATTAGCGATTCTTTAAGGCTGCAGAATATATATTAATACTCATGTTCCTTAATTATACGACCGTTATCATCTTGCGACTCATTAAAAATGAGCCTATCCAAATTTTTACAAGATGAAATGCAAAAATGTAAATCCTGATTATCTGGTGTTTCTTATCTGCCGCAACGTATGGCTTTCAACTGTTTCGCCTTAAAACGCCAGATTGAATGTTTCCCTAATCCT
>CM042171.1:51990583-51998083 GCA_023376005.1 Doryteuthis pealeii | reverse complement strand
AGTGATCCCCAACAGAACCAGACCGGAACCCTCAATAGAAGACCAGACGAGACCTTAGAAGATATACCAGATCCGGCCAGAAGAATAGACGACAGAGTAAGACGTAAGAATTTATATAACATATATAGATATTTAGTGCCGTCACAGAAAAGGCACTACGTAACACCTGTCGCGTTAGAATGCACCGTCTGCACTTCTGCTGAGGAGTAAGACTCCCCCAATGGGACCACCTGATGGCTATGAGTGGCGACCCGTGATGCTTAAGGGTGGAACCCAGGTACCTGAGCAGTCCATGACATGCAACACTCCACTTTGGTCCGAGGTTAGACGGTCGGTCGGAGTGGCTCCTCTCTGATCAATTGGCTGCTCACGTCAAAACCTAGCACCTAGATGATTGCACCAAACCCTATTGCCCTTATGGCAATTCCCAAACCCTTTTTATCATATGGGTGCTAGAAGGCGGTGGCTGCAGGCCTACAT
Source organism: Doryteuthis pealeii (assembly GCA_023376005.1). NCBI lineage: Eukaryota > Metazoa > Mollusca > Cephalopoda > Myopsida > Loliginidae > Doryteuthis > Doryteuthis pealeii. The sequence goes on along the minus strand of CM042171.1, from coordinate 51,997,603 downwards.
GTCCTGGGAATGACGTTAAACTCTATCTGATGGTGAGGTTCTAGTCTTGGAGGTTTGGGGAATGTGGAGAACCCTTTTATCACCATTGCTCCTTGGTCCACTCTTACACGGAGTGATAGTACCTGTTAGGGTCCCATCAGTGGGTTAAATAGAAAAAATGTGTTTATAAAAAAATTGAGCTTCCATTAAGAATGAATTTATTTCAAAACTTTATCGAAATTAAATGACCCACTGAGGTTGATATGCCGTAAAAAATAAAATAAAACCAAACTTGATAGTGATTGTGGCAATCTAGTGCAGAGGTCACCAAAATTAAATTCATTTGATTTATACTAATTAAAAGGAATGATACTTTTTTACTGATGCTTACGTTTAGGTCATTTTGAAATCACGGGTTCCCGGTAGAAGTTAAGCAGCGATGAAGCTGTTAAATTCTAAGATGGGTGACCATTTATTGTAAATTTATTTATTATAAAATATAGAATTGATTTATTATAAATTGATTTATTATAATAAATTGTTATAATAAATTGTTATTATAAATTGTTACTATAAATTGTTACTACTTATAAATTGTTATAATAAATTGTTCTTATAAATTGTTACTACTTATAAATTGTTATAATAAATTGTTATTATAAATTGTTATAATAATTAAACTTAATTAATTAATAATTGATATAATAATTAATTAAATAATAATTAAATAATAATTATATACTATTAAAATATTTATATATAATAATATTATCATACTTTATATATTATTTAGAAATAATAATAAATAATAATAATTAAATAATAATTAATTGAATAATAATTAATTAATAATTGAAGTTATAATATTATAATAAATTGTTATAATAAATTGTTATAATAAATTGTTACTACTTATAAATTGATTTTTTATAAAATATAGAATTGATTTATTATTATTGTAAATCACCGGTTCCCGCTAGAAGTTAAGCAGCGATGAAGCTGTTAAATTCTTAGATGGGTGACCATTTAAGCAACAGCAGGTACTGGAAGCAAACTGATTACAAAATGACTAGATTCGGCATTAAATGACCCGAAACAGGTTGATATGCCGTAAAACACATCAAATAACGAACCATTTTTTTATTAACCCTCTAATCACATAAAAAATCGCTTTTTATGAGAATGCATTGGGATAACAGGTTCTAATAAGTTAGTTAAGGTTAAAGAGCGCAGTCTGCCCCACTATTTACCCATAGCTAGATCCGGCCCGCGAAGGCATTTTATCAGGCGTCATCTTTCTATCTATAGCTCTGCTGATGAGGCTTAATAGGCCGAAATGTACATACAGAGATTGATTTTTCTCGATTTGTTTAGCCTTAGATTTAATAGGTATGCCCGCCTAATTAATTAACTAATTAATTATTAACTAATTAACTTTCAAAATTAGTTACGACTTCAATTAAGCACATATTCTCCCAAATATATATATATATATATATATATATATATATATATATATATATATATATATTGAGGGTTATCATAGTGATCACCACTTCAATGGATGGAATGAAAGGAATAAAATGATAACTCTCAATATATCATATAAATTTGCCTGTACCAAAAATGTATATTGAATACTGATACAAACAACTAGATGTCTTATTTGCATCATTGTTTGAGGAAATAACATTAAGGATCGTCCACTAAATTGCACCTAAAACTCTTGTTTTTCCAACATTTAGCCTAGAAATTGGTTAGAAAATCAATCAATTCCAATATCTAAAACAGAAAGGTTATCATTTTAAACGAAACGAATAAAATATTATAACTAGAATTCAAATAAAAAATATGCGACCTCATCACCACCGCCACCTCCAATATGCTGCTTTGTACCTAACAATTAACAGTGATAACTTTTTACAAGATTGAAATCTATTTCCTCAAATGAAGGAAAAATGGGTTATCACAAATAACTAATATTTCATTTTATATATCTACAATAAAAATATACTCTAGATCAGTGATTCTCAACGTGGTCCAGCTGGGCCATCTGTGGTCCATTTTCTCTTAAAACTAGCCACCTAAAAATATTATCTCTAACTAGCTTCACTTCATAGTGGCCGTACATGTTTTATGACTCTCTTAAACTTTATCTGACTGATCACATGGATCTATACATTCTATTTTCCTTCTTTTTTTTATCTGACTGTATTTTCACTTAACCATTGTGTCACATGTTTACTCCCCTTTCTTTGTTTATAATAAAAACGAAATGGTCCATTATTTAACTGAAAGTGAATTCATTTCTTGAAGATCTGCTGAGAATTTATTTCAGTGATTTTCTTTGATTCTATTAAATTCATGTCTTCTGGCATTCCTTGGTACATTCAACTCTTGCCCCCCCCCTGACTCCCTAAGAATTTAATCTATCAATTGAAAGGGTGCAGTCCCAAAGAGTTGCTATATACCCAACTTTTTGTATATCAAACACTCCAATGGTTCTTACGCAAGTGACAAGTGGAAATAGGAAAAGAAAAAAAAAATTCTTGTCGGACTCGGGAACCTTCTTTTCAAAAGTTCCCGAGTCCGAAAAGAAGGTTCCCGAGTCCGACAAGAAATACCTGAAGAAGGCCGGAGCGTATATCGACCGAAACGTTGTACAAATAACAATGAAGATGGGGACAATAGTCCCAATAACGCAGATAATACTAATCTTCAAGCCTCATCTCAAACATTCAGAGAAATAACTAATATTTCATTTGATATATCTACAATAAAAATATACTCTCGATCAGTGATACTCAACGTGGTCCAAACTGGACCATCTGTGGTCCACAGAACATTTCTAGTGGTTTACAGAGAGTTCGAAGCCACAAAAATGTTTTAGCCATTTCACAAAAATTTAACTAATTTAGCGCTTCTTATAATGATCCTCCCCAGTTGAAAATCTCTATTTAAGCGCACGTCGATGATCGGCGGAAAAAGAATTGTCTTGTCTTACCTTAATACGTGTGCAAGCCGCTCGCAGCAACATGTTGTTTGACTTGAAAGAGAATTTGAATCTTAGAAGAAGAGTTGATATAGAAGGTGTATTTGCCTACATATCGATAAAGGACTCATACCCAAATATTTTTCAACTTTAATTTAGCGCTTGAAAAATATTTTTCAACACGTAGAAGCAAGCATCATTTCTGTCCCTACTACATGGATGGTGGAATTTGGATTTTCGGCTGTTGTGGATGTTTTCAGTAGGAAAAGAAATAAATTAGATCTCAACAGCAAAGGAACTATCAGACTAAGACTGAATAACTCCATCAAAATCAATTATGATATCTTGTGTCAGAAACACCAACATCAAGGTAGTCACTAGCTGAATGGACTGAAATCAATTTTAAAAGTTGAATAGACTATTTTGTCTTTTCATTAAGTATTTTAGTGTGAAAATGGAACAGCTTAAAAGTAAAAGTAGGATTGGTCCATGGGAATTTTTTGAATTAAAAAATGGTCCATAAGCCGAAAAAGTTGAGAAGCACTGCTCTAGATTACAGAATTATTTTATTTTGAAAACGACTGTCTGTGTACGCTGTCCCATCATCAGTCATTTAATAAAATTTTTGTCTAAATATGTATTACCCAACCCCTCCGCCACAAACAGCATATGATACAAGGAAAATTTGTTAATTAGACTAAAGCTGTTTTGAATTCAGAGTTTTCCTTCTCCTAGATTAATTGCTTAACTAAGGCTAAAGAACATAATCTGTTTAGTTTTCCCCATAGATGGTGGGAGAACAGATGGGTTCATGTATTTTTCAAGAGCATTTGCGTGAAATGAAATACAAACAGCCTCGTCAAGGATTTGAACTCGCTTCACCGATTATATATGCATTGTCAATCATTACAATCTAAAGAAAAATGAAAGAATATAGAAGAAAAGAAAGAAAGAACGGGAGAAAGGATATAATTAGAAAAAGAAAAAGGGAAAAGAAAGAATTTTTAAAATTAAAAAGGAAAGAGAAAGAAAGAGAACATTTAAAAAAAGAAAAAAGAACGAACGAAAAGAAAGAAAGAAAGAAAGAAAGAAAGAAAGAAAGAACTAAAGGAGAAAAGAAATAAACAGATGAAGAAAAAAACGAATAGAGAAAAAGAAAAAGAAATGAAAGAAAGAAAGAAAGAAAAAAAATGAAGCAAAGAAGAACGAAAAAAAGAAATGAAGAAATGAAAGAAAGAAAGAAAGAAAGAAAGAAAGAAAGAAAGAAGAAGAAAGAAAGAAAAGAGAAAAAGAAAAGAAAGAAAGAAAGAAAGAAAAAAGAAGAAAGAAAAGAACGAAAGAGAAAAAGAAATAAAGAAATGAAAGAAAGAAAGAACGAAAAGAGAAAAAGAAATAAAGAAATGAAAGAAAGAAAGAAAGAAAGAAAGAAAGAAAGAAAGAAAAGAGAACAAGAAATGAAAGAAAGAAAGGAAGAAAGAAAGAAAGAAATAAAAGAGAAAAAGAAATAAAAAAACAATGAGAGAAAGAAAAAAGAAAGAAAGAAAGAAAGAACGAAAAGAGAAAAAGAAAGAAATGAAAGAAAGAAAGAAAGAAAAGAGAAAAAGAAATAAAAGAAATGAAAAAAGAATAAAGAAACGAAAAGAGAAAAGAAAAAGAAATGAAGAAAGAAAGAACGAAAAGAGAAAAAGAAAAAGAAATGAGAGAAAGAAAAAAGAAAGAAAGAAAGAAAAGAGAAAAAGAAAAAGAAAAAGAAATGAAACAAAGAAAGAACGAAAAGAGAAAAAGAAAAAAAATGAGAGAAAGAAAAAAGAAAGAAAGAAAGAAAGAACTAAAAGTGAAAAAGAAATAAAGAAATGAAACAAAGAAAGAAAGAAAAGAGAAAAAGAAGGAAAGAAAATAAAGAAAAAAAGAAATAAAGAAATGAGAGAAAGAAAAAAGAAAGAAAGAAAGAAAGAAAAAAAGAAAGAAAGAAAGAAAGAAAGAGAAATGAAATAAAGAAATGAAACAAAGAAAGAACGAAAAGAGAAAAAGACATAAAGAAATGAGAGAAAGAAAAAAGAAAGAAAGAAAGAAGGAAAGAAAGAAAGTAAAGAGAAAAAGAAATAAAGAAATGAAAGAAAGAAATAAAGAAAGTAAGAAAGTAAAGAGAAGAAATAAAGAAATGAAACAAAGAAAGAAAGAAAAGAGATATAGAAATGAAAGAAAGAAAGAACGAAAAGAGAAAAAGAAATGAAACAAAGAAAGAACGAAAAGAGAAAAAAGAAAAAGAAATGAAAGAAATGAAACAAAGAAATAACGAAAAGAGTAAAATAAAGAAAGAAATGAAACAAAGAAAGAACGAAAAGAGAAAAAGAAATAAAGAAATGAGAGAAAGAAAAAAGAAAGAAAGTAAGAAAGAAAAGAGAAAAAGAAAGAAAGTAAAAGAGAAAAAGTTTTATTTTAGTTTTGTCTTATATTAACACTAAGTTCCTTGACTGATCTGTTTTTGGTACGAGTAAAGCAAATATCTTCATTGCCTTCTTTCACTTTTAAAACATGTCCATTATTAATGAAAACATTGTCCGCAGTGGTCGTCCTCCCACGGGTGATTGATCTAGCTGTGGCTATCTGTTGATAACGATAATACATCAACTAAAAGTGATGCTGCAGGTCTTCCCAGCAGGGCGGGGGGTGGGGTGGTCGGTGTCAGGGGGTGGCGAAGCTTTTCAACGGCGCCAAACACAGTACCTACCCCCTACCTTCTACCACACCAACAATCTGTCAGTGACCACCGCACTGACCTCAGGTCATCACAGCATCTATTATATTGATTCCTCTCCTTCTGCTTTCTCCGTCTCATCATTTCCATCATTATTATCATCGTGCTTTTATCATCATCATCATCATCATTGTTGTCGTTGTTGTTGTCGTCGTTGTCTTCTGTGCCAGCGTAGTTTCGACCATCTCGCCAGCCATTCGCCTGCGTAATCAATCATGGCCCTGCCGCTAAATGAATTGCTTTCACAACGGACTACTGGCGTTTAGATTATACTCTCATCATCATCCACCCTTGGTCGTGTTCTTGCCTGCCATCCAAGATCAATTTTCCAACTAATAAGTGTGACTTTCGTTTTCACCATGTCTGTTTGTATCTTTTCTATACTCACCCCAATCCTGTCTCATTTCCTTGTGCAATAGGAGAATTACTTTTTTTCCCTTTTTGGTATTTGTATTACTTTTACTTTCACTTTGACATCTACTTTCACTTTCGTTTTCATTTTATCCATCTATCTATTTATCTATCTAACTACCAATTTATTTATAAATCTGTCTGTCTCTCCGTTTTTTCCGCCCCTCTCTCACTTACTTTATTTATCTATCTAACTACCAATTCATTTATAAATCTATCTGGCTATCTCTCTGTTTTTTCCTTCCCTCTCTTACTTACTTTCTTTCTTTCTTTTTCTTTTATCTTTTACTTTCACTTTGACATCTACTTTCACTTTTACATTTACTTTCACTTTCGTTTTTATTTAATCTTATCTATCTATTTATCTATCTAATTACCAATTCATTTATAAATCTGTCTGTCTATCTCTCCGTTTTTTTTCTTCCCTCTCTTACTTTCTTTCTTTCTTTTTTCTTCTTTTATCTTTTACTTTCACTTTGACATCTACTTTCACTTTCACTTTCACATCTACTTTCACTTTCGTTTTCATTTTATTTTATCTATTTATTTATCTAACTACCAATTCATTTTATAAATCTGTCTGGCTATCTCTCCGTTTTTTTCTTCCCTCTTTTACTTTCTTTCTTTCTTTTTTTTTTTTTATCTTTTACTTTCACTTTGACATCTACTTTCACTTTCACTTTTATATCTACTTTCACTTTCGGTTTCATTTCATTTTATTTTATATATCTATTTATTTATCTAACTACCAATTCATTTATAAATCTGTCTGTCTATCTCTCCGTTTTTTCCTTCCCTCTCTTACTTCCTTTCTTTTTTTTTCTTTTATCTTTTACTTTCACTTTGACATCTACTTTCACTTTCACTTTCACTTCTACAT
>CM042171.1:51928083-51985583 GCA_023376005.1 Doryteuthis pealeii | reverse complement strand
AAAAATGAAGAGCTACAATTTTTATGAGCAGCAGATATTTGATTATCCATTATGAGTGAATTTATATTAAAACTTTGTCGGCATTAAATGACCCACCGAGGTTGATATACCGTAAAACAAAACAAACAAATTGATTCCATCTACTTATTCTCCTCCAAAAAATGAAGAGCTACAAATCTTATGAGCAGCAGATAAGGTCTCACGAAAATAACGTTGGAAAATTGCTAGTCGTATAAAGACGACTGAAAAGTATGCGACATCTTGTTTTTTTATTCAAATTTCTTTTTTCACATCCTTAAAAATAAATAAATAAATAAATAAAGACAAAAGCAATAAAAAGCAGGAGGTTTTATCAACCAAAAATGTTAAACAATAGTTAGCAGTTATAATGTACACGTCTTCCCTCCCTGCCTTCGGCATGGCGTTTCGTTTGGGGGTTGACTTCTGGATTAATGCAATTTTAGCTAAATTGAACAGGAATGAAAATGACAGGGGTGGATGAGTAGGGATGGGGTTAGGGTTAAGAAAATAAAATGAAATGAAATAAAAAATAGAAGTCCTGGAAAGATGATAGTAATTTGAATTTTGGAATAAATAAATTGAATTTGAATAAATGATATCCTTCTCCTGACCATAAAGTCTCCTCAAGGAAGTAAATTTCAAGTTTAATCTATATTTGGAGATCTATTTTATGTTTTATTTGCATAATCCACAGCGGTAGTTTATGCTTATAGAACGCATTGATATCTGCTTAGGGACGTCAAAAAGGTAGTTAATAATCTTGGGTAGTATGGCACAAGACCAGAAAATACAGAGCACCACCTGAACATTGAATTCACAACAGCGGTTATCTTATATTGTGTGTTTTTCTGTCTGTAATCGAAACTATATTATTACTAAAATCATAATTCCCTTAGTTATTTACGTCACATTTTCCATCATTTTATTTTTATAAATATAAAGCAGATACAACCCAGAAGGTAGTTAATAATCTTGGGTTGTATGGCACAAGATCCAAAAATACAGAGCACCACCTGAACATTGAATTCACTGCAGTGGTTATCACAATATCTTATTATAATGGAGATTGTGTGTTTTTCTGTCTGTAATCGAAACTATATCACTACTCAAATCATAATTCCCTTAGTTATTTACATCCCATTTTTCATAATTGTATTTTTATTTAAATCTCATCTCAATTACTAATAAAATTATTTTATATTATCAATACTGTTGGCCAAATCTACATACTAATAATATGCGATTGCATTTATATATACAACAAAATAGCGGTTTACAGTGTGAACAGGAAGGCTAATTTACATATTGATATTAAAAATTTGACTTTAATACATATGTGCTTTGTATTATTGATTTCTAATTGTTTGGTTTTATCTTAACGAATATGAGCAAAAATCTCAGAGATAAATCTTAAAAGAAATCCATTAACAAGAAGAAATAACTGTCATTTTATTATTTACTTCCTATTTTAAGTAAATAATTAAATTAGGAAAATTTAGCAATGAAAGACGGGAGTCATGAAAGAGTAAGTTTCTGTTTTTTCTAATTTTCGATTAAAACCGTCTCTATTTCAAATATTTTTATCTGCATTCTTAATTAGTTTCATCAGCCTTTCTAATTTAATATATCTTATTACATTAAAACGTAAATAGTTTGCACCCGGAGTAGTGCTAGTAGATATAAAGTATTTACTTTTTTCTCGTTTGATCTACAACAACCTTATATATATATATATATTATATATATATATATATATATATATATATATATATATATATATATATATATGAGAAGTAAACAAACAATGTGTTTGATATGGCCTTAGCCGACAATTTTGGGGAGAATATGTGCTTAATTGAAGTCATACCTAATTTTCAAAATTAATTAATTGATAATTAATGAATTAGGCGGGCATACCTGTTCAAATGTAAGGCTAAACAAATCGAGAAAAAGTCAATCTCGATTCGTTTGAACAGGTATGCCCGTCTAATTCATTAATTATCATTTAATTAATTTTCAAAATTAGGTATGACTTCAATTAAGCACATATTCTCCCAAATATATATATATATATATAGAGAGAGAGAGAGAGAGAGAGTGAGGTGGGGGAGAGAGAGAGAGATTTCAGTTTTTAAAAATATAAAATTGTCCATCTATCGGAAAGTTGTGTGTTGGTATAATGAATACTGATGCAAAAAATTAGATCATTTACCTGCACCATTGTTTGAGGAAATAGCATCAAATATCGTCTACTACAATGCACTAAAAGTCCTGGTTTTCGCAAATTTTTAGTGTATTTTAGTAGACGATCTTTGATACTATTTCCTCAAACAATGGTGCAAGTAAAAGATCTAAATAAAGATTTTTTTATTATTTTTATAGTGTGTTAGAAGCATTAATTAAAATGTAATAATATATTTTTGAAGGCGAAATAATGCAAATTTATGTTTAAAAAATGTTTCAACTCTCTGAAGATGGGCATAGCCCGAAAATATTAAGAACAAAAAAAAAGAAAAAAAAATTAAATAAATATGTTTTTTAAACATAAATTTGCATTATTTCGCCTTCAAAAATATATTATTAAAAGATCTAATTTTTGGTATCAGCATGCAGTATAGATGGACAGTTTGATATTTTTAAAAAGTGAAAAATCGACCTACCGTAACCTATATGCATGCATATGTGTCCTGGTTATTATACTAAACTACATCTGATGGCGAGGTTCCAGTTGTGGAAATGTGGGGAGTGTGTAGTACCCCTTCATTGCCATTACTCCCAGGTCCACTCTAATCTGAGGTGGTAGTACCTGTTAGTGTACCGTGTGTGGGTCAAGTAGATATGTTTTAAGAATTATTCGTATTCGATTGAACCGTGTGCGAGAACAAAAAAAAATTAGTGTGATTTGAACTCTCATGGCAACATGACTCGGTTGGATTTTATGACAACCCTTGGGTTATTTTATGCCGAAGATGCTTCTGTTTTATTTATTCTTGTTAGGTATTCAATAATTTTTAAATCATTTTTAAACAAATTTTTAAAGCATAGTTTTTATTGAATCCACAGATGGGACCCTAAGAGGTACTGCCTCTCCGGGTCAGAGTGGACCTGGGAGCAATGGCAATGAAGGCGTACTCCACACTCTCCAAAGCTCCAGAATTGGAACTTCTCCATTAGATGCAGTTTAACTCCGGGTCAGAGTGGACCTGGGAGTAATGTCAATGTAGGCGTACTTCACACTCTCAAGAGCTCCAGAATAGGAACTTCACCACTAGATGTAGTTTAACGTCATACCTAGGGTTGGAATTTTTTGTAATATAAGGTGTCCTGCAATACACCGCCTAAATTTATAGACTGGGCGGGGTCACGTGGTTTATTCCTCCGCCGATCAACAGCCATAATGCGTGGCTGATTCACTACTTAAACACTGATACTTTCCATAGATCATTTGCAATCATTGACGAGGAACTTGTAATACTGAGGAACAACCAAAGGATTCTTTACAAAAGGATTTTCGCTGGACAAGCGCTCTTTCTTGAAGGCTAAACGATGGCCCATAAGTATTTGTAAAACATGTCTGATGTGGCTAGACTCATTTTTTGAATTTCTGGTTGAAATAAAATTATAACGGGATAACGGTTTGTTAAGTTTTTTTTTTAAGGATTCTTTACCAAAGGATTTCCGCTGAACAAGCGCTCTTGCCTGAGACCCATAGGATGGCCCATGAAATTTGAAAAAGGTCTTGTCTTAAGAATTCTTAAAGTAATTCTCTATTGAGCACTCCTTTTTTACGACGTTTATGAACATTCTAAGAAACTCCATAATACAGTCTTATATTCATGCTTTAAGAATATAGCATGGAATAGTTGGACACATGGCGCAACGGATGTTGTGTGTGTGTGTATGTGTGTGTGTCTGTGTCTGATTGTGTGTGCGTGTGTCTGTGTGTGTCTGTTTGCATGTGTGTGTGTGTATGTGTGTGTGTGTCAGTCTGTGTGTGTATGTGTCTATTTGAATGTGTGTGTGTGTCTCTGTGTGTGTACATGTGTGAGTGTCTGTCTGCTTGTTTGTTTGCATGTGTGTCTCTGTGTGTCTGTGTGTGTGTCAGTGTGTCAGTCTGTGTGTGTCTGTGTCTGTTTGATTGTATGTGTGTGTGTCTGTATGTTTTTTGTGTGTATCTCTTTGTGTATGCCTGTGTGTCTGTGACTGCCTGTGTCTATTTAACTGGGGGTGCGTACGCGTGTATGTGTGTATGTTTGTGTATGTGTGTGTGTCTGGGTGTGTGTCTGTTTGCGTGCGTGTCTGTGTGTGTCGTTTTTTGTGCCTGTGTCTATTTGATTGTGTGTGTGTGTGTGTGTGTGCGCGCGCGGGGCGCGCGTTTATATGTGTCTGTGTGTCTGTGTGTCTGGGTGTGTGTCTGTTTTCGTGTGTGTGTCTGTGTGTCGTTTTTTGTGCCTGTCTCTATTTGATTGTGTGTGTGTGTGCGTGTGTGTGTGTGTGTATGTGTGTGTGTCTATTTGTGTGTGTGTGTGTGTGTGTGTGTGTGTGTGTGTGTGTCTATTTGCTTGTGTGTGTGTGTGCGTGTGTGTATGTGTGTCTTTGCATTGATAGAGCAACAGATTGTCATAGAAGTGAAGTTTCTAAGTGAAATAAACACTAATTAATTAATTGATGAATGTTCCAATGAAGAAGTAACTTCAGTTAATCACAGATTTAACGATTCTTATAATGAATTGCGACGTGTTAACTCGTTTGTAAACTATAAGTACTTCACGGGTGGTTATTTTTTTTAAGAAATCAGCACATGTAGATAATTGCTTCACCTGTTTATATATATATATATATATATATATATATATATATATATATATATATATCAGTCATCCACAGACACGTGTTTCGAAGTTTACTTCTCATCAGTGCGGTTCGACTATATATATATATATATATATATATATACAAGCACACATATACATATATACACGTATATACACATTTACACATGAATATATATGCACAACATATATATACACACACACATATATATATATACCTACATACACGCACAGACCATTATATACATATATATATACACATACATACATACACACACACGCACACACACACACACACATATATGTACTTTGCATCATATATACACACACATATGTACACGCGCACACACATATATACATATATCCACATATATATAACACACACATATATATACACACACATACACACATATATATATATACACTATATATATTTACACACACACACATATATATATACACAGCTATATATACACGCACGCGCACATATATACACATATATACATATATACACACATACATATATATAAACACACACATATATATACACATACATACACGCATATATATATACACATATATATACACATATATATATATATACACATGCACACGCACACACCCACACATACATATATGAATATATATGTGTGTATGTGTGTGTGTGTGCGTGTGTGTTTGTGTGTGTTTGTGTGTGTATCTGTTTGCATGTGTGTGTCTGTGTATGTGAGTGTGTCAGTCTGTGTGTGTCTGTGTCTGTTTGATTGTATGTGTGTGTGTCTGTATGTTTTTTGTGTGTGTCTCTTTGTGTATGCCTATGTGTCTGTGTGTGCCTGTGTCTATTTGATTGGGGGTGCGCACGCGTGTGTCTGTGTGTGTGTGTGTCTGTTGGCGTGTGTGTGTGTGTGTGTGTGTGTGTGTGTGTGCTTGGCATCAGTTATTTCAAAGTAAAAATTTTAGACGTATAAAAAAAACCCAACAACCCCACAAAGTCGGTCAGTAGGTGCTAGGGTGAGATTCTCTCTCCACTTTCCAGTTAAGAACAAAATGCACGCACAAAAAAAAAAACATTACCTCCTCCTCCTCCTCCACCTACATAAACATACTCCCCTCCACACACAAGCAAACACACACAAACAAACACACACAAAAAAAAAACAACAACCCATCTTTGAAGTAGAAGAGAAAATAAAATTTATAGCTTTAATGGCACAAGTTTTATCAAAAGAAAAAAAAAATTATCTTGCTTGCAAAAAGGCCCAAATGCATTAAAGTTAATTTTTTTTAGACATTTTTCCGTTTTTTGGGATTTTTTTTTGTAATTTTTTATATAATCTGAATGAGTATAAAGATTGCAATACAGGTAATTTTTTATGTGTGTGGTTGGGGGGTCTTTTGTCATTTAAAACAAAAATCTAAATATAGAAATCAAAGAAAGAGAAACAATTTTTCAATAGATAATGCATAAAAATGTGTGAGAAGAAATTGAGTGTACTCTGCTCACAGCATTAAACAGAATTATATAGAAGAAGAAAAAAAAAAGAAAATTTTAAAAAATCCTATCAAATGGTAAGTTTTAACTCACTGATACAGCTTAATTAACGAAAAAAAAATTAATTAAGAAAATGCTTAAAATTAAAATAGAGTTTATTTATTTATTTATTTATTTATTGTATGGAAGCGCGTGCCGTGCTGTTTAGAGTCGTAGGAAATTGACTCGTCGATCCGAGTTCAAATCCTGGACGAAGCTGTTTGTGTTACATAATCTATGCGGTTGCATAAGATTATTGTCGGTCCCCTGTAATTCTGAGGGGATGACCTTTTTCATACCATGGCCGGGTCCTTCAATGGAAAATTACAGAAGCCCGCCAAAATACGTGAAGTCACGTGGGACTTGTTCGGTCCCCAGTTTGCAGTTAGGCGTCAGGCAGAGAAGTCGGCCATTTTATGCTCTGCCTAAACTGGAACTCACGCGCGCTATGTTAGTCAGATATTTAGTTGCGTGAAATGTATAGTTAAGGAAATAAAAGTTGTATAATTAATATGTTCTTGTGGTTGATGAATGTCTTGGTAACAAGACTAAGAAATGAATCGAGGACGACCAGCCAACAAGAACATAGCAATAGAAGACCTTAGAAGATTCCAGACCAAGACGCAAGATGATAGAAGAAATACCAAAGACGACCAGAATAGCAGCCGGCCAGAATAGAAAATACGACAAGAAGTAATTAAAGAAAGAAGGGTATACAAAATGTGCACTTTCCGTAGTGTTGCATAATCTATGCTGACATAGATTATTGATAACACCGTGTAGCTGGAATACATAGAGTGGTAGTACCTGTTAGGGTCTCATCTGAGTCAGAGTGGACCTGGGAGTAATGGTGATGAAGGTGTATTCCATATTCCCCAGAAAATCACAATGCCCATTTGAATGCAGAGACACTATCTAAGAAGATAGCAAATGTTGCATAATCTATGGTAGCATAGATTATTGACAACACTGTGTAGCGGGCATACAAAGAACCAAAAATGGAAAGTTACAGACCGTTTGGGAACTTTTGACCCCAGAGGCGGGAAAACCGCAAATCACGTGAGAGCTAGTTAGATCCTCAGTACTAGCCAGGAATGTTAAGCAAGAAAGATGTGTCTTGCTTAGCTGGACTCATCGACTGCGCGCGATGTAATTATAGATAGTAAGAAAAACTAGTTAAGTAAATAAAGTTTTTTTTTAAAGTAACATTGCGTTGTTGTTCAATGTGCGCATTAGATAGAAGACCGGCCAAGAAGATGAAGAACCCAACATGAATAGAAAACGTAGACGATCACAAATCGCCAAAGAAGAAGAAAGAAGTAATGTTACATAATCTATGCGGTTGCATAAGATTATTGTCAATCCCCTGTAATTCTGAGGTGATGACCCTTTTCATACCATGGCCGGGTCCTTCCATGGAAAATTACAGAAGCCCGCCAAAATACGTGAAGTCACGTGGGACCTGTTCGGTCGCCAGTTTGCAGTTAGACGTCGGGCAGAGCAGTCGGCCATTTGAGGTCCTGCCTTAAACTGGAACTCACGCGCGCTATGTTAGTTAGAGGAAATAAAAGTTTGGATAATTAATATGTTCTTGTGGTTGATGAATGTCTTGGTAACAAGACTAAGAAATGACGACAACCCAGCAAGAACATAGCAATAGAAGACCAGACCCGAAGTCCCCAAGAAAGTCCAGACCTTAGAAGATTCCAGACCAAGTCAAGATAGATGATAGAAATACCAAAGACGATTAGAAGCAAAGCCGACCAGAAGAAAATACGACCAGATATAGAAGAAAGAAAGAGATATATAACATTATAATTATTTAGTGCCAGTGAAGAAGGTGCTATGCAACAGTAAGTAATTCAAATATACATTGTCGTATATCTCTCTGATATCTGTCTATCTCTCTCACTATCCCTATTAAAAGAACTCATTGTGTATATACCCGCAACATGAGCGTGTGGGTATGTAACAATAGTGCTAATACCATTGTGAAAGGTATGCATCCAAACTACTCTCCCTCCAGCTATAGGTAAATAGCAGCACATACTTGGCTCTTAACCTTGGATAGGTAACCAGTCTAGAAGAAAAATACTGAATTCAAGCCTATTAAGCTCCGCGTAAGAAATTGACCTTGTGTCGCATCCTGCTCGTGTGGAGAGGTTGGTAAATGTATATTTATCTATTGTATTTAACTATTCGTTCCCGATGAAGGTTTTAAGGTGCAATTCAAATAAAGGAACAATTTTCTTTTAATATAAATTTTATATTTTGATGTTTTTTTCTTTTTCTGTTGTCCTCGTCTTTATAGTTATATACACAACGTTTCGGTCGATGGGCCCAATGGCCTTCTTCAGGTGTTACTTGTCGAACTCTGGAACCTTCTCAAATACTCTGGAACCTTCTCGAACTTGGGAATCTTCGCAAATTATCAAGCCTCATCTTAAATATTCAAATCGTCGTCAAAAATTAAACCGGAAAAATTTCGCTTGGGCATAAATTTTAATGAATTTAATTATTACTAAAGACACGATTGATGTTATTTTTTACTTAAATTTTAACCGTTAGTTGTGTTTTTAACCGTTTTTCATTTGACGTTATTTTCCTACAGAGAACTAATTTTTAAGGGAGATAAATATTTTCTAATTATTTATTTTTCTAATTAATACGTTGGAGAATGAAATAATAAGATCAATAACAGGTTTGAATACAGAGTTTTCCTTCTCCAAGACTGGTTACCTAACCATGGTTAAACAGCCCAGTCTGCCCTGCTATTTATCTATAGCTGGAGGGAGAATTGGATTCATACCTTTCCCAAAAATCATAGAATTGATCTTAATACGTTGGAGAAATTATTTTGCTGTGAAATGCCAACAGCTTCGTCGAGGAATTGAACTCGGATCGACGAGTCCATTTCCTACGATTCTAACCATTTGACCACACGCCTCCATATCATAAAATTGACTTATTGAAAGTTATTCGAAGTCCGGGAATTCATGCTTCTTTCTTTCTTTCTTCTTTCTTTCTTTCTTTTTTCTTTCTTTCTTTCTTTCTTTCTTTTTTCTTTTTTTCTTTTCTTTTTCTTTCTTTTTTTTTTTCTTTTTTTTTTCTTTTTTATTTTACTTTTAAATTCTATTTCTTCGTCCGGGAATTCATGCTTCTTTCTTTCTTTCTTCTTTCATTCTTTCTTCTTCTTTCTTTCTTTCTTTTTTTTCTTTCTTTCTTTTTCTTTCTTTTTTTTTTTTTTCTTTATTTATTTTGCTTTTAAATTCTATTTCTTGTTTGTGGTGACTGCAGTATCGGAGTTGGACAGACAGAAGAGTGCAAAAAACAATGATCCTGTGTGTATCATTTTGAACAAATGTTTCGTGTCACTGAAACCATTTGAACAAGTGCTGTCAGCACTCGGGAGACACTAGGTGGCGGGGATAGGGGGATGGTTAAGGAAGAGGGTGAAGACTTGATGAGGAAGTGGGAGGAGAAAGCAGAAGAAGGTTGAAGGAGTAAAATAAGTATGAGGAAGTGGAAAGAAAGAAAGAAAGAAAGAAAGAAAGAAAGAAAGAAAGAAATTTGATGAAGAAGAGAAAGAAAAAAAGAAAAGGAAGTAATGAAAATGACGATGATAAGAACGAAAAGAAAAAATTGTAAAAAAAAGGAAGAGAAGAAAGAAAGAAAGAAAGAAAGAAAGACACATAATCAGGCACAGAAAGAAAGAAAAAAAAGAAAGAAAGAAAGAAAGAAAGAAAGAAAAAGAAAGAAGAAAGTTGATGAAGAAAAAGAAAAGATAAAAGGAAGTAATGAAATTGATGAAGTGAAGAATGAAAAGAAAAAATTGAAGAGAAAAAAGGAAGTAAGAAGAAGAAGAAGAAGAAGAAGAAGAAGAAGAAGAAGAATGTTATTAGTGCGTTTAAAATCCTGCAATGTGTCTTATATATCACCAAAAAATAAAGGTCTACATAATATATGGCATGGTTAATATGCATACTGGTTTTAACAAAACTGGGTTTAATAAATAATTACTTGGTGTTATTGATCTTATTATTTCATTCTCCAACGTATTAAGATCAATTCTATGATTGATTTTATATAGAAACCAATCAAAATATAATCAAAATGGATGTAATCTTTTAATATGCGTTCTTATTTAATTTTGTTAGTCTTTCTAATTTAATATATTTCTTTACATTAAAACTTAAATAATAACTTATTTACCTTAGAGGTACACATTAGGTGCGGTATTTTGGAAGAAATAACTGAAAAGTTCGATTATCTTATTATAATGGAGATCGTGTGTCTATCTGTAATCGAAACTATATCACTACTCAAGTCACAATTCCCTTTGTTATTTACATCACATTCTCCGTGATTTTATTTTTATCTAAACCTCAATTATTAATAAAATTGTTTTATATTATTCGTACTGTTGACCATATATGCATACTTTTAACATGCAATTGTATTTATATATACAACAAAATAGCAGTTTACTGTGTGAACTGGAAGGCTAATTTGCATATTGATATTAAAATTTTGATTTTAATAAATATGTGCTTAGTATTATTTATTTCTAATTGTTTGGTTTTATCTTAATGAATATGGGATAAATCTTAAAAGAAATCAATTAACAAAAAGAAACCATTGTAATTTTATTCTTATCTTCCTATTTTAACTAATGAGTTAAATTACGAAAATTTAGCAATGAAAGACAGGAGAGATAGAAGAGTAAGTTTCTGCTGTTCTATTTTCGATTATACCCCCCTCTATTACAAATCTTTTATCTGCATTCTTATTTAGTTTTATTAGCCTTTCTAATCTAATCGAATATTTTGTTACATTAAAACTTAAATGCTTGCACACGGAGGGTGCATGTATTAGCTAGTTCCTATAATTTAAGAGAAATACCGTATTTGACGGCATATAATACGTACGAGCATATAAGACGCACCCCCATTTCAGCCGGTCAGATTCAGGGAAAAAAGTTTTTAGCGTATTTAGTCACAGCATTTCAGATTGGATTGCTTTCATTTTTACGAATTCATTTTTAAAACACCGGTAATAATACAATAATAAGTAAAAGTAAGTAAAGTCGTCGGGGCGGCCTAATGTCGGTATCGGCCATGCAGCGAGGGAGTCTATCACCTTTTCACTAGCACTAGACCAAGGAGATTGTTTTAGCGTCTGAGGTGGAGTGCCACACCTAC
This sequence comes from Doryteuthis pealeii, assembly GCA_023376005.1. Classification (NCBI taxonomy): domain Eukaryota; kingdom Metazoa; phylum Mollusca; class Cephalopoda; order Myopsida; family Loliginidae; genus Doryteuthis; species Doryteuthis pealeii. The sequence goes on along the minus strand of CM042171.1, from coordinate 51,973,998 downwards.
CATCAGCTCCTTACTTTACCGCACAGATCCCTGTGCTACTCATACGCTGTGTTGGCGAGGACCGGTATCGAACTAGGAACCTTGTGGTTTCTAGCCGAACGCTCTACCGATTGAGCTAAATATATGTGTATGTATATTATATATATATGATAACAAATAGCGCCACACCTACCATCAGCTCCTTGCTTTACCGCACAGATCCCTGTGCTACTCATATGCTGAGTTGGCGAGGGCGGGTATCGAACTAGGAACCTTGTGGTTTCTAGCCGAATGCTCTACCGACTGAGCTAACCCGACCCCAGTAATACAATAATACTAGTAATAAAACAATGGTGCATGGAGTTTAGGGTAGGTGAAAGTACTGAGCGTAAGTTGGGTTAGTGAGCATCATAGAGAAGATTAGCCTAGGCCTGTGGGAGGTCTCAAACATCACCTACGATGTATAAGACGCAGGGCAATTTTTGAGCCAAAATTTTGGGTAAAAAAGTGTGTCCTATATGCCGTCAAAATGGAAGCGTGTGGTGTAATGGTTAAAGTCATGTGAAATGGACTCGTCGCCCGGAGTTCAAGTCCTGGATGTGGTAATTTCATTTCACTTAGCGCTAATACCATTGGGAAAGGTATGAATCCTACTCTCCCTCCAGCTATGGTTAAATAGTAGTGCAGACTGGGCTCTTTAACCTTGGTTAGGCAACCGGTCTAGGTAACCAGTTTAGAAGGAAAACTCTGAATTCAAACCTGTTGAACTCCGCTTAAGAAATTGACCTTGTGTCATATCCTGCTCGTGTGGAGGGGTTGGTAAATATATATATGCCGTCAAATACGGTAATGTGTTTTCAACTAAATTTGTTTAAACTAAAATTTAAGAAAAGTTGTCATATTTTTACTTCGTTAGCATCAAGGTGGGTGCATCTGTTTCTCGAAATATTCAAAATAGCTGGGCGTGTTCCAGGCTGTCACCCCCACCCCTTACGTAAACTACCATGAAATCTCCAAAGATAATTTATGAACAACGCCATGATATTACAAAGTGAAACTATTTGCCCAGTGCTTCAAGCTTACACCGTTCGTTACTTTGTTCTCCGATCATCTTCAGGGGTTTTGGCAATGTAGAAATCCGCAAATGTGCTCGCCACATTTGAAATTGGTCCGATATTCTGACCATCTTTAGGTCATATTCTTAATGAGTATGCTTGTTCAAACATGTTAGAGGTTGACACGAGTTTTATTGATCTTATATCTGATTGACTTCTGGTAATTTGGCATGGCACTGAGCTAAGACAAAAGTTTTATATTTGTTACGTTGTTAGTAGTTTCGAAAGTTGAGTCTGTGTATGCGAAAAGAATGTACAGTAAAATTTCAAACATTTCCGCTAAATTAGTTTTAATTCTAATAAGATTGATATGGTTAACTCTGTACGTTGCAATGAAATCCATATATATTAAGACAGTTAATAATAAAAATGATCTTCCAAAGTATTTTCATAGCAAAATGATTTTTCCAATGTATTTTCATAGTAAAAATGATTTTTCCAATGCATTTTCATAGTAAAATGATTTTCCAATGCATTTTCATTGTAAAATAACTTTCCAATGCATTTTCATAGTAAAATGATTTTCCAATGCATTTTTATTGTAAAATGATTTTTCCAATGCATTTTCATTGTAAAATGATTTTCTAATGCATTTTCATTGTAAATGATTTTCCAATGCATTTTCATTATTGTAAAATGATTTTCGGCATTTTTCATTGTAAAATGATTTTCCAATGCATTTTCATGTAAAATGATTTTTCAATGCATTTTCATAGCAAAATATTTTTCCAATGTATTTTCATAGTAAAATGATTTTCCAATGTATTTTCAAAGTAAAAATGATTTTTCCAATGCAAAATGATTTTTCCAATGCATTTTCATAGTAAAATGATTTTCCAATGCATTTTCATATTAAAAATGATTTTCCAATGCATTTTCATAGTAAAATGATTTTCCAATGCATTTTCATTATAAAAGGATTTTCCAATGCATTTTCATAGTAAAATTGATTTCCAATGCATTTTCATTGTAAAAGGATTTCCAATGCATTTTCAATGCATTTTCAAAAATGATTTAATGTATTTTCAAAGTAAAAATGAAATGCATTTCATTGCAGATTTAATGCAGGCATTTTCATACCGAATGCATTTTCACCAATGCATTTTCATTGTAAAATGATTTTCTAATGCAGGTAGAAATGCATTTTTATCCAATGCATTTTCATAGCAAAATGGCATTTTCATTGCAATGCATTTTCATAGCCCAATGTATTTTCATAGCCAATGCATGCATTTTCATCCAATGCATTTATATAGCAAAATGATTTTTCCAATGCATTTTCATAGTAAAATGATTTTCCAATGCATTTTCATAGATTTTCCAATGCATTTTCATAGTAAAAATGGGGAAACTTCCAATGCATTTTCATAGCCAATGCATTTTCATCCAATGCATTTTCAATGTAAAATGATTTTTCAATGCATTTTCATAGCAAAAGATTTTCCAATGCATTTTCATTGTAAAATGATTTTTCCAATGCATTTTCATTATAAGATGATTTTCCAATACATTTTCATTATAAAAGGATTTTCCAATGCATTTTCATAGCAAAATGATTTTTTCAATGCATTTTCATTGTAAAATGATTTTTCCAATGCATTTTCATAGCAAATGATTTTTCCAATGCATTTTCATAGCAAAATGAGTTTAACGTCATTTCCAGGACATGAAGACCCTCAGCTACCGCCTTCTAGCAACCATATGTTAAAATGGGTCGGGGCTTGCCATAAGAGCCATAGGGTTGGGGCAATCACATAGGTGCTAGGGCTGACATGACCAGCCGATTGAATTCTGTTAATTTGCCATGGCATTGAGCTAAGACAAAAGTTTTGCATTTGTTAGGCTGTTGTTCCACATTCGAATGAGAGCACGTAACCCTACCCCGTAAAATTCTGTTGACTGTTCTTTGAGTCACTTCTTCACTACAGATTACTCATCAGATTTAGTGCCTTCAGACTATCATCTCTTCGGCCCCAGGAAAGAGGGTTTGAGAGGCAAACATTATTCCAGTGACGAAGAAGTGAAATCTGTAGTGAAGAAGTGGTTTAAAGAACAGTCAACAGAATTTTACGGAGCAGGGATACATGTTCTCATTCGAAGGTGGAACATTGCTATTGAGAAAAACGGTGAATATGTGGAGAAGTAGGGATGTGATCCACAGAAGATCAGCTTCATTTTGATGTATGATACGTTCCAGTGTTGGTAATTATACCTGTCCTAAACAAAATGGCATTACTCTTTTACTCACCTATGTGGAGAAGTGGGGATGTGATCCACAAAGGACCAGCTTCATTTTGATGTATGATACATGTTCCAGTGTTGGTAATTATACCTGTCCTAAATAAAAGAGCATTACTCATTTACTCACCTATGTGGAGAAGTAGGGATGTGATCCACAAAGGACCAGCTTCATTTTGATGTATGATACATGTTCCTATGTTGGTAATCATCATCATCATCATCATCATGTCGCGCTGTTAGCACGGATATCCATGACAATCTCTCTCAATCCGTCACTATCACCCATCATTCTCGGGAGGTCCTCTATGCAGCATCCTGTATCCATACAGAGCTGATCAATGTACGTCTTTGCTGGTCGGCACACACTGGTTTGTCCATGTGCTGGCTTCCACAGGAGGACGTCGCTTATGAGTTCGTCCTTGCTTCTCCAGCAGTGTCCGGCGTGTCTTGTCCGTCTTACTCGGATGGTTTGGGTTATATGTGGCAGGTGGCCGTACAGCTGTTTTCTCGTGGGGTGTTGTTTCCACGTCTTGTTCAGGATCACACGCAGCATTCTTTGTAGCTCCTATCTAGTTTATTCTCTAGTCGCTTTGTTAGGGTCCTGGTGGTGCAGCCGTACAGCAGCACTGACACGACAACGGCCTGGAAGAACTGTCTCTTTAACTTGTCTGTGAGTTTGGATTTCCATATGACTGAAAAATTATTTATAGCGGACAATGTCTTTCCTGTGTGTGCATTAACATCGTTTTCTGTGGATGAGCAAACAAAATGGCATTACTTTTTGACACATCCTCGTAGATGACATTTTGTAAAATAAAAACAAAAAAGAAAAGAAAAAAAAAGAAAAACTTACACTGAATAATAAAGTAAAAAAATAATAATAATAATTCAGTTTCTCCGAGGAAAAAAAAAAAATCATAATCTATAATCAATACTTTTTTAAATAGAACATTTATAAACAAAACAAAAAAAATAGAATGAAAAGAAACTGTAATGCCTTACAAACAGAATGGAATAAATATTTTATGATATTTTTTGTTATTATTCTTATCTTTATAAACCTCAATCGCAAACAAAAAAAAATCAATGAATAAAAAGATGTGTTATTCTTAATAGAGCTCTGTTATTGTAAGCCTGTTTGCGACGTTGATGTGGTTGTTGTTGTTTTTTTTTATTATTATTATTATTATTATTATTATTATTATTATTATTATTATTATTATTCGTTTTTATATTTATTTATGTATTTATTTTTAAAAAAAAAGAAAAGAGAAAAAAGAGAAAAAATGAGCCTTGCTGATGTTGCTGTTGCTATTATTATTATTTTCACTTCTTTTGATATTATTATTATTATTATTATTATTATTATTATTATTATTATTATTATTATTATTCGTTTTTATATTTATTTATGTATTTATTTAAGAAAAAGAAAATGGAAAAAAGAGAAAAATGAGCCTTGTTGATGTTGCTGTTGCTATTATTATTATTTTCACTTCTTTTGAAAATATTATTATTATTATTATTATTATTATTATTATTATTATTATTATGCGTTTTTAATATTTATTTATTTATTTATTTATTTAAGAAAATAGAAAATACAAAAGGGAGAAGAAAAAAATGAGCGGATTGATTTGACAAAGTCTACATTGAGTGATACGCCCCTTATTGAATCTGTCAACGCTATACACTTCACCTCCCAATATGGTTATCATGCTTATCCACATGAAACAAAGAACTATTTTTTTCCTATTTTTTTTCTATTATTATACGTATATGCATATTTTTATCATTTATTTTACTGACGACAGAACAAGGCTCATGTGTTCCTTTCGATAATGGCTCGTAATTATATCAATTACATACACTTTTTCCCCGCGCGGATGGTTTGTGAATATGGAGACTTCATAATTCTCCCGTCAAGTTTTTTTTTTATATAATTTCAATCCCAAAACGTTCCCAATGCCGGTGACAACAAAACAATATCAACAATAAAATAAATTTTGAAAAAATAGAAATGAATAATACTGTATCAATAATAATAATAACAATAAAGTAATTTTTGTTTGCTTATTTTATTTTTTTTTTTGTGTTTTTTTTTTTTTATTTATTTATTTATTTAGGGGAAAAAATATAAAATAAAATAAAAATGAAATTCGCCTCCTTTTTCCGATCTGCTCTTTTCATTCATATTGCTTTCACTGGCCTGTGTCAAAAAAAAAAAATTAAATAGAAAAAAAAATTGAAAAGAAAGGAAAATTTCCGGGGAGTTTTTTGTGGGGGGTGGGTTTAATTGATAACTCTAAAATGAATGAATAAATATACAAATAAATAAATAAATCTTTTATATATTTTTAAATATATAGAAAGAAAGAAAAAAAAGGGGAATTTTGAGACGTATCACAAAATGAAATCAATGTTAAATTGAAGGTTCGAGGTTGAAACAGTTTTTTCTTCTTCTTTATTGTTGTTGTTGTTGTTGTTGTTGTTGTTGTTGTTGTATTTTCCTCCTCATCAACATCATCATCATCGTCATTATTATCATGGCCGTTTATTTAGAAAAGAAAAGAAAAGACATTCTGACAGATGTTACCATTTTTACGTAATCCAAGATATAAAAAAAGATAGAAAATATTAGAACAAGAAAGAAGAAAAAAAGAATAGAGAATACATTCTACCATGAAAAAAATGGCCACCGTCTTTTTTCTTCTTCTTCTTCTTCTTCTTCTTCTTCTTCTTCTTCTTCTTCATTCATTCATTCATTCATTCATTTTTTTTTCAATGCTCTTTCTTCTTCTTCCTTCACTTTCTTCATCTTCTTCTTCTCCTTTCTTCTTTTTCTCACTTCTTCTTCTTCTTCATTCATTCATACATAATTCTTCTTCTTTGAGTAATTCTTCTTCTTCTTTCATTCTTCTTCTTCTTTTTCTTCTTCTTCTTTCTTTCTTTCTTTCTTTCTTTCTTTTCTCATCATCATCATCATCATCATCATCATCATCTATTCCTTATTTTTTTTCGGTTTCTTTCTTTCTTGTTGTTATTGTTACTCTTCTTTTTTCTTCTTCTTCTTCTTCTTCTTCTTCTTCTTCTTCTTCTTCTTCATTCATTCATTCATTCATTCATTCATTATTTTTCTTTCAATGCTCTTTCTTCTTCTTCCTTCACTTTCTTCATCTTCTTCTTCTCCTTTCTTCTTTTTCTCACTTCTTCTTCTTCTTCATTCATACATTCTTCTTCTTCTTTGAGTAATTCTTCTTCTTCTTTCATTCTTCTTCTTCTTCTTTCATTCTTCTTCTTCTTTTTCTTCTTCTTCTTCTTTCTTTCTTTCTTTCTTTCTTTCTTTTTTCTTTTCTCATCATCATCATCATCATCATCATCATCTATTCCTTATTTTTTTTTCGGTTTCTTTCTTTCTTGTTGTTATTGTTACTCTTCTTTTTTTCTTACTTCTTCTTCTTCTTCTTCTTCTTCTTCTTCTTCTCCTTTTTCTTCTCCTTCTTCTTCTTCTCCTTCTTCTTCTTCTTCTTCTTCATTCATTCATTCATTCATTAATTTTTCTTTCAATGCTCTTTCTTCTTCTTCCTTCACTTTCTTCATCTTCTTCTTCTCCTTTCTTCTTTTTCTCACTTCTTCTTCTTCTTTGAGTAATTCTTCTTCTTCTTCTTTCATTCTTCTTCTTCTTCTTTCATTCTTCTTCTCCTTCTTTCTTTCTTTCTTTCTTTTCTCATCATCATCATCATCATCATCATCATCATCATCATCAACTATTCCTTATTTTTCTTTCACTGTTTCCTTCTTTCTTGTTGTTATTGTTACTCTTCTTTTTTTATACTTCTTCTTCTTCTTCTTCTTTCCACTCTTTCTTCATAATATCCTTTCTCCTTCTTCTTTTCCTTCCTCTTCTTTTTCTTCTTCTTCCGTCTTCTTTCTTTCTTATTATTCCTTCTCCTCTTCCTCCTTCCCATTCTTCTTCTTCCTCCTCCTCCTCCTCTTTTTTCTACTCTTTTCCTTCTTCTTTTCCCCTACTCTTTCTTATTATTTCTCCTCTCTTTATTCTTTCTCTTTCTTTTTCTTCCTCTTCTACTTTTCTTCCTCTTCCTTTTCTTTCTTTAATTCTTTAATTCTTCTTTGTCCTCCTCTACCTCTAATTCTTCCTTTTCTTCTTCTTTTTCATCCCTTACCTCTTCTTTTCTTCTACTTCTATGTCTTCTTTTCTTCTTTATCTTCTTCTTCCCCTACCTCTTCTTTTTCTTCTTCAATTTGTACTTCTTTTCTTTCTCCTCTTCTTCTTCCTCTTCTTCCTTCTTTTCTTCTCCTTCCTCCTCCTCCTCCTCATCTTCTTCTTCGTTTTCTATTATTATTATTATTATTCTCTACCATTTCTTCTTCTTCCTCTTCTTCTTCTTCGTCCCCTTCTTCTTCTTCCTCTTCTTCTTCCCCTTCTTCTTATTCTTCTTCCTCTTCTCTTCTTTTTCTTCCCCTTCTTCTTCCCCTCCCCCTTCTCTTCTCTCTCTTCTTCTTCTTCCTTCTTCCTCCCCTTCTTCTTCTTCCCTTCTTCTTCCTCCTTCTTCTTATTCTTCTTCCTCTTCCTCTTCTTCCTTCTTTTCTTCTTCTTTTCTTCTCCTTCCTCCTCCTCCTCATCATCTTCTTCTTCGTTTTCTATTATTATTATTATTATTCTCTACCCATTTCTTCTTCTTCCTCTTCTTCTTCTTCGTCCCCTTTTTCTTCCCTTTCTTCTTCCCCTTCTTCTTCTTCTTCCCCTTCCCCTTCTTCTTCTTCTTCTTCTCCCCCTTCTTCTAATTCTTCCCCTTCTTCTTCTTCTTCTTCTTCTTCTTCTTCTTCTTCTATTACCTGTATATATCTCAAAATGCCAGAAGCAAACTACAAACTACAAACGACGAAGAAGAAAGCACACGGGAAATAAACAAAAAAAGACGGAGATAAAAGAAAAAGAAAAAACAAAGAAAAGAAAGAAGAAAAAAACCAGACGCGAATAACTATATTTGATAAGCAAGGAGTTAGGGGTTTTGTGGGGGTGGGGGGGAGGGGTGAAACAAACATTAAATGTCTGTGCCCCGTGGGGCTTGTCATTTATCTTAAATAACCGGTGAAGTTGGTTGGCCTTCCAATAATACTCTTCCTGTCAAAGACGTTTTCGAAGAAAAATAAGTCTTTTTGTTGATTTGATGTCAATAGTTGTCAACAAAAATTGTGGACTCGTTGCTTTTGCATTTGTTGTTGTTGTTGCTGCTGCTGCTGCTGCTGCTGCTGTTGTTGTTGTTGTGGAGGGGTAGAAGAAGAAGAAAAAAGAGAGAACAGACAAAAACAAAAAAGGGCTTACGCCTATATCTTCTTCTTCTTCTTCCTTTTCTTCTTCTTCCTCTTCTTCTTCTTCTTATCATTATCTATCCATTTCTTCTTCTTCATCTTCTTCTTTTTCTTCTTCTTCTTCCTCCTCTTCTTCTTCTTCTTCTTCTTCTTCTTCCTCTTCTTCTTCTTATTATTATTATCTATCCATTTCTTCTTCTTCTTATTATTATTATTATTATTTTATTATTATTATCCACCCATTTCTTCTCCTCCTTTTCTTCCTCTTTCTTCTTCTTCTCATTCTTTTTCTACTCTTCTTTCTTCTTCTTCTTCTTCTTCTTTTCTCTATATTATTATTATTATTATTATTATTATTATTATTCTACCTTCCCTTCTTCCTCTTCTTCCCTTCTTCTCTCCTCCTTCTTCTTCTTCTACCCATTTCTTCTTCTCCTCCTCTTCTCCCTCTTCTTCTTCTCCTTTTCTTCTTCTTCTCTTCTTCTTCTTCTTCTATTTCTTCTTCTTCTTCTTCTTCTTCTTCTTCTTCTTCTTCTTCTTCTTCTCTGCCCATTCTTTCTTCTTCTTCTTCTTCTTCTTCTTCTTCTTCTTCTTTTTCTTCTCTACCCATTTCTTCTTCTTCTTCTTCTTCTTCTTCTTCTTCTTTTCATTTCTTCTTCCTCTTCTTCTTCTTCTTCTTTCTTCTTCTTCTTCTTCTTCTTCTCTTACTCATTTCTTCTTCTTCTTCTTTTCATTTCTTCTTCCTCATCCTCTTCTTCTTCTTCTTCTTCTTCTTCTTCTTCTTCTTCTTCTTCTTCTTCTTCTCTACCCGTTTCTTCTTTTTGTTGATTTGATGTCAATAGATGTCAACAAAAATTGTGGACTCGTTGCTTTTGCATTTGTTATTGCTGCTGCTTGCTGCTGCTGCTGCTGCTATTGTTGTTGTTATTGTTGTTGCGGAGGACTAGAAGAAGAAAAAACAAGAGATAACACACACACCAACAACAAAAAAGGGCTTACGCCCATATCTGTATTAATATAAAGAACGAAACGAAAGAGAACCATTCTTTTGGCCACATTTATTTCGACTCTCTTCCTTAATCAGAGTTCCTGACTCTCTCCGTTCGCTTCCAGTTCCATTCGCGCCATTCCCAGACTCTCCCGCCGCCCATCGGCACCGACCTCGACATAATTCCTTATTATTACTCTTTTAGAAATGTCTGCGGCCCGCATTGTGAAAAGGGGACTTAAATTTCTCCTCAGAACTGTGAGTCGCGGGCGCCCCCTCATCAGCACAAAGCCTTCGCTAATGCGTTCAAATCACAGTGGATAATACATATTACTAGCCAAGATGGTGGACATGCACAGCAAAAAAGAAAAGTTGAAAGATGATAGATGGGGGGGGATTGAGAGGAGAGAGGAGGGGGCTCGTATCGGAGCGCGGGGGGGAGCGGGTGGGGGGGGGGGGCGCCACAAAGAAAGACAAATATTAAGTTATACATTGCAGCATTTTTTCTTGTGAGTTCAATTCAGCGTTCCCTGTCGACACAGCTTCCATAATTGTCAGCTAAATAGGGAAAAAAAGGGGGATCATAATCAATATGTGCGTTTCCAATGCGAGGCCCGAGGGGGTCAGGGGTTGTGGGGGGGCTCAGATTTGCAACGCGGTGGCTGGCTGGCGGGTGGGTGTAAGGGGGGGTTATGGGGATGTTGGAAGGGAAGGTTTGGCTAGGAGTGGTTCTCAGAGCCAATGGGCAAGAGAAACAGAAGAAATGCTCATGTATCCACTCACACGCTAACCTATTCACTTGCTTTTTTTTGTTCATTCTCCCAATTCCTCTTCTTTTTTTTCATCGTCATACCACCCACCCACCCTCTCTCTCTCTCTCTCTCCTCTCTCTCTCTATTCTCTCTCTCTCTCTCTCTGTCTCTCTGTCTCTTCCCTCTCTCTCTCTCTCTCACTCTCCTTATCCCCCCTCTCTCCTCTCTCTCTCTATCTATCTCTCTCTGTCTCGCTCTCTTTATTTCTTCCTCTCTCTCTCCCCTCTTTCGCTCTCTCTCGCTCTCTCTCTCTCTCTCTCTCTCCTCCTTCTCTCTCTCCTCCGGTCTCTCTCTCCTCATTCCCCCTATCTCCCTTTCTTTCTCTCTCTTTCTCTTTATCTCTCGCTCTTCTTTATTTCTCTCTCTTTCTCTTTCTCTTCTCTTTCTCTTTCTCTGTCTCGCTCTCTTTATTCCCCCCTCCCTCTCCTGTCTCTGTCTCTCTCCCCCTCTCTCTCTCTCCTCTCTCTCTCTCTGTCTAGCTCTCCTATTCCCTCCTCTCTCTCCCTCGTCTCGCTCTCTCTCTCATTCCCTCTCTCTCTCTCTCTCTCTTCTCTCTCTCTCTTCTCTCTCTCTCTCTCTCTCTTCTCTCTCTCTCTCTGACCCAGTGTTTAATTTTCTTTCTTTTTTTTCCCATCTCAACTCCTAAACTTCATCATCTCCCTTCTGTGTATCAAATCTTCTCTCTCTCTCTCTCTCTCTCTTCTCTCTCTCTCTCTCTCTCTCTCTCTCTCTCTCTCTCTGTGATGCATGTATGTATGTGTGTCTCTTTTCCTTTTGCTCTCTTTATTTTCATCTCTCTTCTCTCTCTCTCTCTTCTCCTCTCTCTCTCTCTCTATATCTATCTATATATATATATATATATATATATATATATCTACATCTCTCACTCTGTCTTTTGTTCCTATGTCCTCTTTTATTCCACCTCTCTCTCTCTTCTCTCTCTCTCTCTCTCCTCTCTCTCTCTCCTATCTATTCTATCTATCTATTTTACATCTCTCACTGTCTTTTTTCCTATGTCTCTCTTTATTCCACCTCTCTCTCTCTCTCTCTCTCTATATATATCTATATATATATATATAATATATATATGATGTGTGTGTGTGTGTTGTGTGTTTGTGTGTGTGTGTGTGTGTGCGTTATGCTAGCAAACGATTACTCTGCAGCCCTCCACACCCTTTCACGACAGAAGCATGTAAGGGTCTCCATGTAACTCTCTGTTTACTCAAGTGATATGCTCAAACACAGCTGAAAGGTGCTACGATGAAAAAAAAAAAAAGAAGAAAAAAAAAGATGGAAGTGAAAAACAGCGCGAAAGAGAAGAAAACATAGACGAGAAAAAATGGTTGGGTTTTTTTTTTTCCTTTTTTTTTCTTTTTATTTTTTACAAAGAAATCTTAACAGCCATATCTGTCGTTTCTCCTTCTCCCTCCATTTTTTTTTTTTGTGTGTGTGTGTGTGGCTATTCAAATTGACCCTTGACGCGATTATCAACTAAAAGGAAAGAAGAAGAAAAAACGCCCCTAAAACAAATGAACTTTGACACAAGGCAGATTTAGATGGTCAGAAAAGATAGATGGCGTTGCGATAAAAAAAAAAAAAATTTGTTAGCGGGAGGGTTACAGTGGGGAAATAGGGGGGGGGACACTGAATTGTAAACCAATTTCTAGGGATCAACACCGTTGGCAGGGTTCATCTAAAAAAAAAGAAAAAAAAAGAAAAGAAAGAATGGTTATTTCACACAGGTCATCGCAATATTTCCCCTTGCTGACATTGTGCATACTATGCAATAAACACGGGGAATTTGTGAATAATAATAATATCAACAAAAAGAAAGAAAGAAAAGGCGATAGAAGGAGAAGGTTAATATGCTTCACCAACCAGCCTATGCTTAAAGACAAGGTATTTAACCCAAACAAATCTCATATTTAAAGGACTATTAATTACACATTTCTGTGCTTCATATTGGATTCTCTCCCTTTGCCATCGACACATGATGGCGGCTGTCGTCAAAATAATGCCTCTCTCTCCTCTCGTTTTTCTTTTGCCTTTATCGTCTTTGTGCTGTTATAAAAAAATTTGAAATTAATCTGTACCACTCACTGAGCGATGACCTGAAACCCGAATTAGTTTCTTTTATTCATTCATTCATTTTTATATGACATATTCTTGCCTTTTTGTTTCTTTCTTTCTATCTTTTTATTTATTTTATTTATTTTATTTTTGTTCAGCGCTCTAGCGCGATTATTGTTTCAATTGTGTGGCTAAAAACCTGAATATTTACGATTTCTGAGAACTGTTAGCTTTTTATCGATGCGAACAAACGAAATTTTAAATTGCTCTTCTATGTGTACATTGCATCATTATTCTAAAAATAAAATTTTTTAATCTTTATTTTTTTTTTTTTTTTTTTTTTTTTAATTTATGAAATTGATGATTAATTATGACTTCTTTTAGTAACCACTCCAAGCGGAATTTAACAGGTTTGAATTAAGAGTGTTCCTTCTCCTAGACTGGTTGTCTAACCAAGTTTAAAAGATCCCGGTCTTGCCCTACTATTTTATTAATATTCGTGTTCCTTATAAAATTTTATATTCTGATACAACGAGTAGGATGTCCTTCCTATGTCATATTTGCTTATGTCTTAATTTTTTTTTTTGAATTTATGAAATTGATCACTAATTATGACTGAGCCTATTCTTATAGTAACCACTCCAAGAGAAATTAACAGGTTTGAATTCAGAGTTTTCCTTCTAGTAGACTGGTTGTCTAACCAAGTTTAAAGTTCCCAGTCTGCCCTACGATATTATTCTACTATTATTCTAAAGATTTTAATCTTTTTTAATTTAATTTTTTTTTTAATTTGTGAAATAGATCACTAATTATGACTGGGTCTATTCTTATAGTAACCACTCCAAGAGAATTTAACAGGTTTGAATTCAGAGTTTTCCTTCTCCTAGACTGGTTGTCTAACCAAGTTTAAAGATCCCGGTCTGCCCTACTATTTTATTGATATTCGTGTTCCTTATAAAATTTTATCATCTGATACAATGAGAAGGATGTCCTTCCTATGTCATATTTGCATCAAACTTTGTGGATCTGAAACGGGTTTGATGAGTCATTTGAGGGCTCATGAGAGGAAAGGTTCTGGTGGTGGGGTTATAGGATTGTGAGGGACGGCAGTGATCTGTAAAGATTATGCTATTGCTACATTGCTATATCTTCGCTGGTCTAGTTATCTAGTTCGCATGAATCTCAACTGGCAAATGTCGCCAGTGCACACCCAAATTGAGGTTTAAGGACACTCTGAAGAGTGCTGCTATTGTTGTAGAGGACAGGGAGAAGCTACCTTGTAATAGACCTGGCTGGAGAGCCACCATGTTACCTGTCTGTGGACGAATTTGAGTCAAACCGAATTAAACACCAAAAATCGCAGTCATATATGGAGGTCCGATCTCCCTGTCAAGCTGAAGCGACAGTTCTTCCAGGCAGTGGTTGTGTCAGTGCTGCTATATGGCTGCACCACCTGGACCTAACGAAGCGTCTTGAGAATAAGCTAGATGGGAGCTGCACAAGAATGCTGCGTGCAGTCTTGAACAAGTCGTGGAAACAGCACCCCACAAGGAATATATATATATATTATATATATATATATATATATATAATGTGTTGTGTGTGTGGCTGTGTTGTGTGTGTGTGTTGTGTGTGTGTGTGAAGGAAAAATGGAAGTGAATCCGACGGTATGTAATATAGTGAAAAAATTTGAAAAAGCACAGGTTCAAATAAAATGAGTAATATTTATTCAGCCAACGCTGCAGTGTTTCAATCTGTTTAGTAGATCTTCTTCAGGGCTTTTGTTGATATAAGAAAAAGGAAAATTTATCACAGAATGATAAGGAGACTGTGAGAGTCTTTTGTTGATCAGTTTGTTTAAAAATGTTTTAAATTGGAAAATTAGCGCTCTTAGAATCGTTCGAAAATTTATATTATATATATATATATATATATATATATATATATATTATATATATATGTGTGTGTGATGTGTATGTGTGTTGTGCCAAGCTTTTAAATGGGAAGAAGATGTTGATATATGCGTAGGGAGTCAATTTATTGTGAATACTGGTCGGAAGGTCCGCCCTTGGCTAAATTGCTTGAATGATGCCGCTAGAATATTGAAGCAAAAGTTTTCGTGAAAAGGTTTGCGGCCTGCCCTCTAGGGGATGTGGAAATAATCACGCACCAAGAAAAATACTTTTTCATTTCTTCATTCACAACGAATTAGCCAAAAACCATTTTATAAAGAAGATTGGACTTTTACATGAGTCACACAAAGCTACAAATTAGCCAATAACAAACTGGACTGTTTTCCAAGAAGATAAACATTACTCTCTTCATCCTCTCTCTCCTTCCTCATCTCTCTCTCTCCTCTCTCTCTCTCTTCTCTCCTCTTTCTAACTCTGTAACTATACATATATTAGTAATATGTATATGTATAGGTATGTATATTATGTCTTTTTTATGTTGAAGTTGGGCGTTATTTTGAAAGCAATTTAAAACAATATCAAAAAATTAAATGAAGGAACTCGATGTTGTGGAGTACAGGATTCATTTATGTTTATTTATTATCATAAAATTTTCGGGATCGTTAGATTCCCTTCCTTAGATGAATGTCGTCGGTCTCTCTCTGTATATATAATATATATATATATACTATATATAATTATATATATATATATAAAGGGTTTTAGTAATTTGCTTGAAGCATTGTGTATATATTGGTTTGGAGGTTGGTTTTGAGAAGGCTAATCACAATGCAGGGTGTAAGAAAAATAGAGGTAACACCACTGGTGTTTTTTTTTAACCTGTGATTTATTCTTAATATTAATATTTTCGAGAGAAATTAAATCTAACTATAAAATCTCTTCTTCTTCAGAAGAACACTGGAAACTGAAAGTAGTTGTCGTTCCAAACCAATATTATTATATAATTTATATATTATATATTATAATATATAAGTTAATAGTATTGTGTGTAGTGTGTGTGTGTGTGTGTTGTGTGTGTGTGTAGTGTTTATACATTCATGTCTATTTACAAATTAATGTTATTTGGGGGCATTTTTAGTGTGTAAGCATTAGTTATTATGGAATATCAGAAAACTCGAAACGAAGAAAGAAAGAACGAAATGAAAAGAAAAGAAAGAAAAAAGAAAGAAAGAAAAGGACGAGGAAAAATAAAGAAAGAATGAAAGAAAATCAACAAAAAAGTATCCTAAATATTTAAAGCTTTAAAGAAAGAAAGGAAAAAGAAAGGTTTTAAATCAAATTTTTAAAAAAAGAACGAGTTGAAAAGCAAGAAGCTGAAATAACGCACAAGAAAGAGAGAAGAACGATAAAAATGGAAGAAGAAAGGATGAAAGATAGAAAGAAAATTAAAGAAGTGAAAAGAAATTTAAGGAAAGAAAAGAAACGAAAATTAAATAAGATTAAGCAGGAACGAAAGAAAAAGAAAAGAGAGAAAGAAAACGAAGGAAAGAAAGAAAGGCAAAAGAACGAAAAACAGAAAGAAAGAAAAAAGACCACGGGAATTAAACGAAAAAAAGAAACGAAATTAAGAACCGAACGAAACAAAATATTAAAGAAAGACTAAGTGAAAAGAAAAACACAGAAGAAGAGGAAGAGCGAGAAAGAAAATAAAAGAATCTGAGAATGAAAGAAAAGAAAAGAAAGGAAAGAACGAAAGAAGAGAAAGAAAAGAACGCAACGGAAGAAAGAAAGAAAGACGAACGAAAATAAAAGAAAGAAAAGGAAAGAAAGAAAGAAAAAAGAAGAGGAAAGTAAAAAGAACCCGAAAGAACGAATCAAATAGAATTTAAATCAGGGCAGTTTCTCGGTGAACATTTGTGTTACCAACCAAAAAAGTCTCTTTGTTAACAGAACCAAAATGGCGGCTAATAACAGATTAGACGTTAAACGAAAGGTTAGAGCGGGAAAATCAAGGACCAATTTAAGCCCTGTGTACCCCTACTGCAACGTATACACATGCCTTAAAAACCCCTACAAACCCATTTATCTCAGACCTTTCTTGACAAATCTGTGCAGGAGCCACCAAAAAGCCGAAAATAACCACACAGGAAATTTTAAATATAATACACACCCAACAGCAATGGAAACACGTTATCAAATCCCGGCAGCCTTTTTGCAGACAAGAAGGAAAACATAGATAGATGCGAGTAACAGGCCGCCGTAAAAAAAAAAAACGACGCAAATAGCAAACAGATTTATCCCTCATCAGTTTGAAAACGCGGCTTCAATTTTAAAGATGACCGTTTTTGCAGGGAAATGGGCCTCAGCGCTTTCCAAAGTCGAGCAAAATGAAGAAAATTTTAAGATTGTGGTAATTACAACCCTTTTGTTTTGTTAGCTTTTGGCGTTTTGAAATCGGGAGCAGGGTTGTTGCGGAACAGCGATCGCCGAGCGGCGGTGAGCGGTGGTGGACGGTTGAACAGTGCCTGTATGGTGGTCATCGACGCGAGCAAAGCGAGCAGGGGCCGAGACGAATTAGGCCCCTCAAAGGTGCCTCCACCGTCTCCGCGGGACCGAAGAGATATATAACGAACGGCACACAAGACTTTTCTTCGGGGTGGTTTTCATCACCTTTGACCGATTTCTTTGCCGATGGGAACCAAGAAGGAGAAATACGGACGCGGGCGGAAAAAACGGGAGCCCGAAAGTTTTCAGGTAATTCAGTTACTATTGAGCTAAATCTAGTTTCATGCCCGAACACTTTTGTCCAACAATCTTCGCTTCCAGCCTGAAACACGCACCACAACATACTAGCACACCAGACTAATTCGGCATCTAACACGATCAGTAATCTTCACGCCTCTACTACCGCTCTCCCACTACCATAGCACTTCTTATCATCCACCAATCCCGTCACACCACAACAAACACACTGAAACCTCCTAGCTACACCGAGACTGGCTGTTCAATCGACGGAACAATTAGGAAATATATAAAAAGCTATTTTAAATCCATTAATCACGCACCCTACCACTGATCTTGGATGTCCGAAGGCAGCATTTCGAACTCTGGCCTTACAATGTTTGCAAGGAGGTTCCCACGTGATGCCTTATACTCATATCAAAATTCTTAATTTCCATTCAAACAGAACAAAGAGGAGCCCGGTAATATAATATATAGATCTATTATTTACATATTACTATATAACTATATATATATAAGTTATAGAGGAGAAGAGAGAGAGTAGAGAAAGAGAGAGAGAAGTGAGAGAGGAAGAGAAGATAAAGAGTTAAATCTAAATGAAGTCAAGATATACCCTACTATAACAAAGTTTCGTTTACATGCTCTTGACAAGGGCAAAAGATCTGACTCTAACTTAGGAGCTATTGAGCACTTTTGACTTAAGTTAGTGTATTTAAGAATATCACTGCGCGGTATGTCATTTACTAGTAAATTATATAATAATGCTGTGTGTTGTGTGTGTGTGTGTGTGTGTATATATAATATAATAGATAATATATAATTGTGTGTGTGTGGTGGGTGTGTGTGTGTGTGTGTGTATTATATATGGTACATCAATAATATAATACATACTAATTAGTCTTTTTTTTCTTTTGGCCAAGTATTATAGAATAAAACCGATATATTCGGTTTGACCTACGAAATAACGCAAAAAAAACTTACTCTTAGATCTTTTATCTTTTTGTCAAATTTTTTTCCTCAGGTGAGTGTTTGGTAAAGTTAATTTTAACACAATCAGGTTATTATGCCGCTTTTTTGTTTTCTTATCGCAAGGGTTCACCAACAAGTTTGGAATAAATTAATATTATTATATATAAATATATTATATATATATAATATATATTTGAAATTTTTAAAAAAAAAAAAGGTCCGCAAAATGTATTTTTGGGTCACAGAAAATTTTTTTTAATTCTTTTGTTTTACATATCAACACGTGTTTCAGATCTTCTGTATCTTCTCTTCTTCAAAGGCTGGATTGATAAATGAAAGAATTTTTACATGCATGTGTATACATATACATACACATGAAGTATTTCTCAACCACTCTTCTTTGAATACCCTGTTTTTTGTGGGAGTGGAAAGGAATTTCATTTACATTTCAAGTACTTTTAAAACACTAGGTGTTTTTTGAGGTTTTTTCGGGTGTTTGGCTAATAAGTCTTAGCTGAAAATTTTATAACATTTTTATTACTTTTTTTTTTATTTGGGTTGTGTTTGATAAAGTCTCAATCAAGAATGTTCAATTTTGAATATAAATCAGCGATGTGTGTGTTTGTGTAATGTTTGTGTTTTTGTTCTGAAACGATATTTATGTTGTTTCTAAACTTAATGTAGTGTGTATTACATAGCTACACATGCATGTAAACACAATTTTTCATTTTCATATTATAAACAACAGCTGAAGAAGATACCAAGAAGATCTGAAAACACGTGTGCATATGTAAAGCAAAAGAGATTTTAAAAATTTTTTTCTGAAGTACAAATACTTTTGCGACGTCTTTTTTATTTTATTCCTAAACAAAATATTTGAATTTTCTCGCCGTTGGACCACCAAGAAACAAACATTTATATGAGGTATATATATATATACACTATAATATATTATAATATATAATAACTATACTAGGAATGTGAAAAAAACAAAAAATTCGAGATTTTATTTGACACACACCCTTGTTTTCTTGAAAAAAATTTTAAAGGTCCAAACTTCCATTCATTGTTCATTTCCTAATGTGCTAAAATACAGCTTCAAATATGTCGATACTTTTTATACTAACATACTTATATAATATATCTATATATTTATATATATAATATATATTATAATATATATATATATATATATATATAATTATAACGGCGCAATTATTTTTCATATTACGGAGTATTAACAAAAGAAAAATCAGACTGGAAAGAAGCAAAAAAAATGCAGAAATAAAATTTAATATGTCTATATCGGAAGTAAGGTAATCCATATATTAAAATTTATATATCAGTCACATATACTAGCAAGAATAATGCGCCATCAACCGGGCGATAAAGTTATATTTAAGTTTTAAACTGTAAGGGAAATATATTCAAAACTTTGAAAATTAAAATAAAACAGCATATACAAAAACACCGATTTCGAACTTATCTCAAAGTTATATTTTCAAAGATGGTAAATAAATTGTATAGGATTGATTTTAATAATTCGTTGAGAAACTAAACATAATATCAGAGATCAATATTCCCAAGTAATTATATTATTAAATCAGTTCATTAAGAACATTTGAATTATATAAGGGCCAGTTTAGCTCAGTTGGTAGAGCGTTATTCTAAATGAAAAATATACATACCTTTGTTGGGATTGTGTGCCCTTTGCCTGGAAGAGTTATCTTCCCGCTGGGTTTCCATTTCCGACCACCAGGGGTCTGTAGTATTTAAGCGCCGGGTTCAAACTCTCTCACCCTCTTTTCTCCTTCTTCTGGTACTGGAAACATGGGTTAGACATTTGTGTCTACACACCTCCCCTTGTGGGGACTTCCCCCCCCCCGTACGGACTAAGTCAGTAAGTGACTTCAACCATATGGACTATCTTTAACTCCTATATTTTATATGTACATTTATGTATCTCTTTTATACCTAAATATTGTATTTCCATTCATGAATGTGTCCTTTTATTATATCTTATTTGTATTCTTGTATTTCATGTTATTTTTTCAAAATACAAGGTTAGTTTGGAACAAGGCTATCAATACAGGGTACCCCAGTTATAGCCAAACTCCACAAAATCAAATAGTATGCAAGCCTAGTGTTGGTATTATCTCCCTTTGTCTGGAAGAGTTTATTCTCCCGCGGGGTTTCCGTGATGCGGCCACCAGGGAGGTCTGGTATTTAAGCGCGAGATTCAAACTCTTCTTCCCTCTTTTTTCCTCCTTTCTTCTGGGACTGGAAACATGGGGTTAGACATTTTGTGTCTACAACCCACCCTCGTGGGGGCCTCCCCCACCTGCACGTTAATGGACTAAGGGGTCAGTAAAGTGACCTTCCAACCGTAATGGACCTGATCTTTTAAAAAACTCCTCTATAATTTTATACGTAAAACATTTGGTATCCTTTTTATAAACCTAAATATTTGTTAAATTTCCATTCTGAATGTGTCCTTTTAATTTATATATCTTATTTTTTGTAATGGCTCTAACTAGTATCTTGGTAATTTCATCCGTATATGTTATTTTACCATGTGTTTCTTTGATTAAAGTCCATAACTTGGCTATATGGTTTACCACACCCTTGTCGAGTTTGTTCGTGTTCAACAAAGTTATAACATTATTATAAACCACGTTGAATCTTACAGTTTCTTTAATGCTTTGGTGATTCAGTAGGTAAACCCCACCATTTTCCCCTAGTGAAATTTTATTTACCCCTGCCCTATATTTAACACAATGAAACATGTAGTAAAGGTTAATAATTGTCGTAAAAAAATGTTTTGTTCCGTTTTCTTCAAGAAAGAAAACATTACAACAAAAAGAAATACTCAGGATTTTTTTTAAAATTTCAGCTTGCCGGAAATAATGAAAATTAACTGAAATAAAGACAATGTTTAATTATTCCTTTGGTACTGTTAAATAATTGAAATTTAAAAAACGTAAGCCAAAAAACAAGTTATACAGACTAAAAGGTTTTTTTTTTTTTTTAATTATATGAAAAATCAAGAAATGCAATGAATATAGCCTGATTTTCACGAAAATTTCCATAAATTACTATACCATTTAATGAAAAAAAATGTCTAAAATAGTTTTTTTATTATTTCTTTTTTTTCTTTTTTTTTTCCCAAAATGTATAAACCACGGGGAAATAACCATTTTTAACGGGGGTATAGGGCCAACCATTTTAACTTTAATGAAATCTGAAAAAAAATGAACCGAACAAAAAAAAAGAATATTTTTACTTTTTTTTTCTTAAAAGAACAGCACTACAAATGAAGATCATGAAGGAGAATTATCATAGACGAATAACGCAGATGATTAAGGATAATATTCAAAAAAAATAAATATTTGCTGGCGACAAAAATAAGCCCGTGGTCCTATTTATACTGGCGCCGGCAAAATAAACTCAAAAAGCATTGATTTGTCTATTTTTACACCGAGACACTGAGGCAATCATCATCCTATTCGGATTTGTTTTATGTTTTGAGGTCTAAATTATTATATCTAGAAGATTTTTAATAACGTTTAATGCGAGAGCACTTATTAAAGTTAAAAAAGAAACCAAATGAAATACATAAAAAATTACTGGCTAAAAAGAAAAATATCAATAAAGAAACTGACCCTGTTTGATAAAAAAAAAACAAAAAAATTTTTTTTTGTTTTTTAAAAATAAAAAAAAATATTTTAAAAAATTTAAAAAAACATAAAAAAAGGACTGGTTATACATTACTAATATTCTCCGATAACGGGAAGTAATTCCACCCAATCGAGAGCCAAATTATTGATCTTTTGAAATTAACTGTTTTTTTTTACTTTTGTAACAAACTCTTTATGTCGTTATATANAGAGAGAGATGGAAAAATTGTAAAAAAGAAAAGAAAGAATGAAAGAAAGGAAGGAAGAATATGATAGAAAGAAATAAGGAAAGAAAAAAAGAAGGAAAGAAGAAAGTAAAATAAATGGAAATATTGTTAAAAATAAAGAAAGAATGAAAAAAAGGAAGGAAGAATGAAAGAAAGGAAGGAAGAATATGATAGAAAGAAAAAGGAAAGAAAAAAAGAAGGAAAGAAAGAAGAGAAGTAAAAAAAAAGGAAATTGTTAAAAAGAAAGAGAATGAAAGAAAGAGGAAGGAAAGAATATGAAGAAAGAAATAAGGAAAGAAAAAAAGAAGGAAAGAAGGAAATTGTAAAAAAAAGTAAGAAATAAATAAATAAAGAAAGGAAACCAAAAATAAACTTAAAGACAGTAATTGGCTCTCGCAAAGAGATAAGAGTTCACTTTCTACTTATTCAAGAGAATTGGAAATATAGTAATGGTTGTCTTTTGGAATGGCGCTGACGTTATGTCGTTGGCAAGGGGGCTGTGGGGAGAGGATCTGATTTCTTTGGGGATCTGATGCTTGAGCAATTTAGGTGCGCCAATTCTATTTTTGTGTGTGTGTGTGTGTGAATTGTTGTGTGTACTTGCAGAAACAGGACTTTATATACTCGTGTGTGTACATACACAGTAACAGAACACAGGAGGTGTAGTTGTGTAATATATAACACATCCTACACGTGTATGTGTAAGTAAACTTAGTTTAGGTTTTTTAATTGTAGAACTTTATGTATAAACTAGCAGCGGCTACCTGGCGTCGCCTGGGTAGAAGGGGATTTTTTAAAAGTTATTCCCGCAGATCCATTATTACTGAATCGTGAGTTGAATCCTCGTGGGATGCCCCATTTAAATCCCTATGTAAAAAAAAAAGACCTTGCATTGATCCAGCTACTCTGAAAAGAAATGTTATGTTACTATCTAAAAAATTATTAAATGAAAAAAATCCATGCTGTTATCATTCAAATTTTATTTTTTAATTATCTTCCCGAATATAAATCAAATCTTCATTATTTTTGCTCAAAAACCAAACCCTGGTGATATTTAATATGTATATATATTTACTTTGTCGTTAATTGTTTCATTTTCAAATTTTCTTCCGGACATACATATACATACAACTGCCCTTTATATATGTATAGATAGATGACAACCCCCCCTCAATAAAACAAACAAAATAACAACAAAAAAACAAAAATCAATTTTTTAATTATCTTCACAAATATAAATCAAATCTATTATTTTTGCTCAAAAACCAATCCCTGGTGATATTTAATATGTATATATATTTACTTTGTTGTTAATCGTTTTATTTTCAAAGTTTCCTCCGGACATACATATACACACACCTTCCCTTTATATATGTACAAGAAGTGGCTACCCGGCGTCGCATGGGTAGAGGGGGGATTTTTTTAAAGTTAGTCTTGCAGATCCATTATTACTTAGCACAAGTTAGATCCTCACTGGATGTCCCATTACATCCCCACGCAAATATATAAGAATATAGTAAGAAATTTTAATTCAATAATTTACAATTTTTTTAAAAATACAATATAAATGAGGCGATTAATTCAATCAATCAACATCATATTTCAATTACCTTCTGTTACTATACAAGTTTTAATTTTTAAATATCTTCCCAAATATAAATCAAATCTTCATTATTTTTGCTCAAAAACCAAGCCCTGGTGATATTTAATGTGTATATATATTTACTTTGTCGTTAATTGTTTTATTTTCGTAGTTTCCTCCGGACATACATACACACAACTGCCCTTCACATATGTATAGATAGATAGATGCTTGTGTGCATGTGTACGTGTGTGTGTGTGTGTGTGTGTGTGTGCATGCTTACGTGTGTGTGTTTCTCTGCGTGTGTTGGTGTGTTCGTGCATGTGTGTGTGTGTGCGAAAATGTCATCCGATATCTGTACTTATGCGTGTATGTCTAGAGCAGAGTTTCTCAACCGGTGGGCCGCGGCCCACTAGTGTACCGTGAAGGTTCCGGGGGGTGTGCCGTGAGTGTTGGGGAGGGTTGATCAACCTTTTATATTTTTATTCTATTATTTTAATATTTTTTTGTTTTAATTTAACATTTTTTGTTTTCTTTTACACTTGTAGCACATTTTCACTATTCCTTTTCTTTTCAAATTTAGATGATAAAATAATTATATGTTTATATAGCGATGGTGTACCTCGATCAATGCATTGTCCAGCTCACTGTGCTGTGAGATGAAAAAGGTTGAAAAACTCTGGTCTAGAGAATTAGAACCGGATTAGCTCAGTCGGTAGAGCGTTCGGCTAGAAACCACAAGGTTCCTAGTTCGATGCTGGTCCTCGCCAACTCAGCGTATGAGTAGCACAAGGATCTGTGCGGTAAAGTAAGGAGGTGATAAGGTGTGGCGCTCCACCTCAGATGCTAAAAAAACAATCTCCTTGGTCTAGCGCAATTGAAAAGGGGATAGACTCCCTCGCTGACTGGCTGATACCGACTTCAGGCCATCCCGTCGACTTTACTTTTTACTTTATTAATTAAATGCATGTCTGGCTATATTTCAATGATTTAATTTACATATTCTCGGCAAAATTAATTATTTATTAATAAACAGGGTATCCTATTCATTTTGTAATGTAGTGCAAAATAATTTGAGGACCAAGTAACCAATAAGCACCCCAGCTGGAGCTGTTTTGAAAGGAACACCTTTTGTTTTTCACCGTAAACTCCTGGTTGTTTGTTTACAAACAACAGACAATTTTTTTTTGCATTAGAATTTCACTGTAAGATTTTTTTAAAAGTTTGTTCATGTATATTTACAACACAAATGCATGTTTCTATACTAAAATAGTATTCGATTTTAATTTTAAAAAATAGTTATTTATTGGTTACTTGGTCCCAACAGCCTTTTATCTAAATAAACATAGAAAATATTCTTTAAATAAAAATTATTTTCATTTAACTAAACATATCTACATTTTTCTCCTGATTAAATAAAAACTATTTTTATATAAAACGTGTCTATAATATAAAAACGTGTCTTGTGTTTAAAGTTTTTAAGTCACTGTGAACCTGGGAGTAAGGGTGAGGAAGGGGTACTTTATATTCCCCAGATCTCCAGGACTGGAACCTCACCATCAGATAGATTTTAACGTCATACCCAGGAACACCAAGACCATGAGTGATAAAAAGGGTTGGAGGTTGCAATAAGAGGGTTGAGACAATCATATAGGTGCTAGAGATGGATATGACCATTGTTCGGAGATGGCCTCTCCGATGTCCCGTCTTGCCTAAGTACGGGCCAAAGTGGAGTGTTGCATGTCATGGACTGCTTATCCACCTGGGTTCCATATTTAAGCATCACGGGTCGCCACACATGTCCAACTCGTCGTCCCGTTGAAGGAGTCTTACCCCTCTGCATAGGTGCAGTTGGTGTATTTTAAAACTCCCGCCGACAGTGTTGAAAAAGGATAGAGGATTGCCATAATGCAATGATGCGGGTAGCTATTTTATTTAGTGCGTTCTGGGACGCACATATTTGCTTTGAATGAGTCCCCCGGAAAATCTATGGGTCCTAACTAAAGTTTCTTAATAAATTGTAGGGTTTTTATTTATGATCTGGGGAAACAACTAAAGCTGTCTAACTCCTACCTTGTAACCTATCCTGTGTAATTAATTTCTAAGAGGCTATTGAAATGTATTTACAGTTGTTACATAATCTATGCGGTTGCGTAAGATTATTCTTGGTCCCCTGTAATTCTGAGGGGATGACCCCTTTCATACCATGGCCGGGCCCTTCAATGGAAAATTACAGAAGCCCGCCAAAATACGTGAAGTCACGTGGGACCTTTTTCAGAGTCCCCAGTTTGCAGTTGGACGTCAGGCAGTGAAGATGTGAACTGTAACTCACTCTGCATACGCTCGCTATGTTAGTTAGCAGATGTCTGGTGGGGATTTAACAATAGAATAAGATCAAAAGTAAATCGAAGTCTTGTGTTTATTATCTAAAAACTAACAATGACACAGGGCTTCTGATAGAGAGAAATCCCTAACAGAAAACCAGACCAAAGTCCCCAAGTCAACTCCAGACGTTACAAGATTCCAGACCAAGTCAAGATGATAGAGGAAATACCAAAGACGATCAGAATACTAAAGACGGCCAAGAAATAGAATTAAAGAAAGAGGTATGCAACATTATAATTATTTAGTGCCAGTGAAGAAAGGGATATGCAACACAGTTAGCTTGGAAGGGCGAGGAACGAAAAAAGAAAAACACTGGGACGCATGGATATGATTTTACTGCATCCTTTTATATTTTTATGTATCAGAGACGCAGGACGCGTACCTATAAGCGTCTCTGAGAATGGTAATAAGGTCGGTCGAACAATGCGAATGAACATTCATCCGGGGTCACATATTTTTTCTAGTATTTATAATGGCTGACAATAGTTCATCTAATAAAATGGAAAATATTACTGCCTGCCTTGCTCGTTTGAACAATCAGATTATTCTTACTTCATCTTATTAGAAATATCTCGAGTGCATCATTGACCCTGTGAAAAACGGCCCCAAACCCGTAATGATGACGTGATGAACCTGGTGTTAATTTTGGTAAGTTTAGACAAAGTGACGCCGGTCTTTGATATATTGGGGACTCACGATGCGGATTTTGGGATCTTTTATTTAATGCATTCTTCAATTTGATCTTCGCGTTAGCATTCAATTTCGATAAACAGGAAATGATTTTAGGCAATTTTGAATTTGATGGCAAGTTTGAGTGAGGGATTTAGAGTTTGTGTATGGAGACAATTAATGTGAAGAATACGAAAGAAGACAAAGAATGAGAAAGAGATCGGAATATATATATATTATATATATATATATAATATATATATATATATTATATATAGAGAGAGAGAGAGAGAGAGAGAGAGAGAGAGGGGGGAGAGAGAGAGAAGAATGAACAGAGATGGAACAGGAGAGAAGAAATGCAAGAGAAAAAGAAAGAAACAGGTTATAGATAGAGAAGAAGAAGAAGAAGAAGGAGAAGAAGAAGAAGAAGAAGAAGAAGAAGAAATGAGTGAATATATATATATATATATATATATATATATGTAGAGAGAGAGAGAGAGAGAGAGAGAGAGAGAGAGAGAGAGAGAGAGAAGAATGAACAGAGATGGAACTGAAGAAGAAATGAAAATGACCCGAAGAGATAGATAGATAGATAGATAGATAGATAGATAGAAAGAGAGAATGACAGAGAGAGACAGACAGACAAACAGATAGACAGAGACAGAAGAGAGACGAAAAAGAAAAATTGCAATAAACAATAAATATATTAATAAACAGAATAGGATGATTGGGAAAAATAGTCAGAGGGAGATAGAGAAGGGGGGGGCAAACAGATAGACATACATACATACAGAACACACAGAGACAGCGGGAGCGACAGGGAGACAGACAGTTAGACAGAAAGACAGAGAGAGAGAGAGAGCGATAGAGGGAGGGAGGGGGGATGAATTAAAAGGTGAACATAATTTTTAAACTTTGAGAATGAAGGAGAGAATGAAGAAAGAAATAGAGAGATGGAATGAATGAGAATATAGAAAGAACGGAGGAGAGAGAAGAAAGGAAACACAAATAAGAGAGATGCAGATAGACAAACAGACAGACGGAGGAATGAAAGACAAAGAAGATTTTTCTTTTAATTGGTATTGAAAGAGAGAAGGATGAAAGAAATAGTGAGAAGGTATTAACAAAAATAGGGAAGAAATGAGGTAGAAACGATATGACAAAGAGAGAGAGAAAGAAAGAAAGAGAGAGAGAGAGAGAGTTGGGATCTTCAAATATTTATAATGAAGAAAGAAATGGCAAGAGAAAGAGAGAGAGAGAGAAAGAGAGAGAGAGAGAAAAGGAGAGAGTGTGTGTTTGAGTGAGAGAGAGAGAGTTGGAATTTTTAAATATTTATGATGAAGAAGGAAATGGCAAAAGGAATGAAGAAATATCTGGGGAAAAGGAAGGAGAGAGAAGAAACAATATGAAAACGACACACACACACACACACACACACACACACACATATATATATATATATATATATATATATATATATATATATATATATATATATATATGCAATCTAAGAAAAAGTACTCAAAAAAGTCAAGAGAAATCTTTAAAAAAAGTAGAAAAAGTGAGGGTGAAGAAGACAAAATGAAAAAGAATGAGACAATGAAAAGAAAGTACATAAATGATCTTGAGAGGAGGAGAGAAAGAGTATGAGCGAGATATGAAAGCTTAGAAAAAAGTACTAGAAAAAATAAAGAGAATCTTTTTTCTAACAAAAAAACAATAAGTATAAAAAGTGTGGGCGAAGAAGACAGAATGAGAAAAAATAAGAAAAGAAAATACTAAAAACGACCAAGAGAGGAAAAAGTGATTGAGAGAGATATGAAAGCTAAGAAAAATTACTAGAAAAAAATCTGAGAAATCTGAAAAAATGTATAAACGACATGATGAAGAAGATAGAATGAGAAATAATAAGTAAAGAAAGTAGATAAACGATCTAGAGGAGTGGAGAGAGTATGAGGGAGATATGGAAGCTAAGAAAAAGTACTCGAAAAAATCAGGAGAAATCTAAAAAAATAAAACAGCAAAAACAAAAAGTATACAAAGTGAGGATGAAGAAGACAGAATGGGAAAGAATAAGAAAAGAAAGTACATAAATGATGTAGAGAAGAAAAAGAGAATGAGAGAGAGATATGAAAGCTAAGGAAAAAAAGTACTAGAAAAAAATCAAGGGATTTCTAAAAAAAAAAAGACAACAAAAAATAAAACAACAGCGACAAAAACAAATAGGTATAAAAAGTGAGGGTGAAGAAAATAGAACAAGAAAGTATAAGTATAAAAAAAATGTACTAAAACCGACCGAGAGAGGAAAAAGAGAATGAGAATGATATGAAAGCTAAGGAAAAATACTAGAAAAAATATGAGAAGTCTGAAAAAAATGTATAAACGATACGGTGAAGAAGATAGAATGAGAAAGAATAAGTAAAGAAAGTACGTAAACGATCTAGAGGAGTGGAAAGAGTGTGAGGGAGACATGGAAGCTAAGAAAAAGTACTCGAAAAAATCAAGAGAAATCTGAAAAAATAAAACAGCAAAAACAAAAAGTATACAAAGTGAGGGTGATGAAGACAGAATGATAAAAAGAATAAGAAAAGAAAGTACTTAAAATGACCAAGAGAGAAAAAGAGAGTTGAGAGAGGAAAGATAAGAATAAAGTACCCTGAAAAAAAAAGATATAAAAGGTGAGGGCGAAGAAGACAGAATGAGAAGGAAAAGAAAAGAAAGTACATAAATGATGTAGAAAGAAAAAAGAGAATGAGAGAGAGATATGAAAGCTAAGAAAAAAAAGTACTAGAAAAAATCAAGGATTTCTAAAAAAAAAAAAAACAACAAAAAAAAAACAACAGCGACAAAAACAAATAGGTATAAAAAGTGAGGGTGAAGAAAATAGAACAAGAAAGTATAAGTAAAAAAAAATGTACTAAAAACGACCGAGAGAGGAAAAAGAGAATGAGAATGATATGAAAGCTAAGGAAAAATACTAGAAAAAATATGAGAAGTCTGAAAAAAATGTATAAACGATACGGTGAAGAAGATAGAATGAGAAAGAATAAAGAAATAAAGTACATAAACTATGTAGAGAGGAAAAAAAGAATTTGAGAGAGATATGAAAGCTAAGAAAAAAAAGTACTAGAAAAAACTCAAGGGAAATCTGAAAAACAAAAAACAAAAACAAAAAAGCCTAAAAAGTATAAGAAGTAAGGGCGAAGAAGACAGAATGAAAATGAATAAGAAAACAAAGTACATAAACGAAAAAGAGAAGGAGAGAGATATGAAAGCTAAGGTAAAATACTAGAAAAAATCTGAGAAGTCTGAAAAAAATGTATAAACGACACGGTGAAGAAGATAGAATGAGAAAGAATAAGAAAAGAAAGTACATAAACGATGAAGAGAGGAAAAAAAGAATATGAGAGAGATATGAAAGCTAAGAAAAAAAAGTACTAGAAAAAATCAAGGGAAATCTGAAAAACAAAAAACAAAAACAAAAAAGCATAAAAAGTATAAGAAGTAAGGGCGAAGAAGATTGAATGAAAAAGAATAAGAAAACAAAGTACATAAACGATTCAGAGAGGAAAAAGAGAAGGAGAGAGATATGAAAGCTAAGGTAAAATACTAGAAAAAATCTGAGAAATCTGAAAAAATGTTTAAATGACACGTTGAAGAAGATAGAATGAGAAAGAATAAATAAAGTACTAAAAACGACCAAGAGAGAAAAAAGAGATTGAGATATGAAAGCTAAGAAAAAAGTACTTAGAAAAAAATATATATAAAAGGTGAGGGCGAAGAAGACAGAATGAGAAAGAAAAAGAAAAGAAAGTACATAAACTATGTAGAGAGGAAAAAAGAATATGAGAGATATGAAAGCTAAGAAAAAAAGTACTCTGAAAAAAATCAAGGGAAATCTGAAAAAAAAAGCATAAAAAGTATAAGAAGTAATGGCGAAGAAGATTGAATGAAAAAGAATAAGAAAAGAAAGTACATAAACGATGTAGAGAGGGGAAAAAGAATATGAGAGAGATATGAAAGCTAAGGTAAAATACTAGAAAAAATCTGAAAAAATGTATAAATGACACGTTGAAGAAGATAGAATGAGAAAGAATAAATAAAGAAAGTACGAAAAACGACCAAGAGAGAAAAAAAGAGATTGAGATATGAAAGCTAAGAAAAAAGTACTTAGAAAAAAAAGATATAAAAGGTGAGGACGAAGAAGACAGAATGAAAAAGAAAAAGAAAAGAAAGTACATAAACTATGTAGAGAGGAAAAAAGAATATGAGAGATATGAAAGCTAAGAAAAAAAGTACTCTGAAAAAAATCAAGGGAAATCTGAAAAAAAAAGCATAAAAAGTATAAGAAGTAAGGGCGAAGAAGATTGAATGAAAAAGAATAAGAAAAGAAAGTACATAAACGATGTAGAGAGGGAAAAAGAATATGAGAGATATGAAAGCTAAGAAAAAAGTACTCTGAAAAAAATCAAGGGAAATCTGAAAAAAAAAGCATAAAAAGTATAAGAAGTAAAGGGCGAAGAAGATTGAATGAAAAAGAATAAGAAAAGAAAGTACATAAACTATGTAGAGAGGAAAAAAGAATATGAGAGATATGAAAGCTAAGAAAAAAAAGTACTCTGAAAAAATCAAGGGAAATCTGAAAAAAAAGCGCATAAAAAGTATAAGAAGTAAGGGCGAAGAAGATTGAATGAAAAAGAATGATAAAGAAAGTACATAAACTATGTAGAGAGAAAAAAAAGAATATGAGCGATATGAAAGCTAAGAAAAAAAGTACTCTGAAAAAAATCAAGGGAAATCTGGAAAAAAAAAAGCATAAAAAGTATAAGAAGTAAGGGCGAAGAAGATTGAATGAAAAAGAATAAGAAAAGAAAGTACATAAACGATGTAGAGAGGGGAAAAAGAATATGAGAGAGGTATGAACGCTAAGAAATAAAAGAAATCTGCAAAAAACAAAAACAAAAAAGCAAAAAAGCAAAAAGTATAAGAAGACCGAATGAAAAAGAATAAGAAAAGAAATTGCTAAAAGCGATCCAGAGAGGAGGAGAAGGAGGGGAGAAGGAGGGGGAGGAGAAGGAGTGGGAGGGGGGGAGAAAGGGTAAGAGAGACGTAGATGAAATTAAGAGAGAATGTGACACGTCATCAAACAAACATGGATGTATATAGTCAGCATTGGACAGTGATGTGTCGACATGCGCAGATTGATTGGCTGAGCCCCGAAAAACACGAATTGCCGTTGACATTGCAAACAGAACGTGAGATTCACTCCCGACCAATACAATGGCAACTAAACGCAACATCTTTGCTTTCCATAACATCGTTTTGAGTCGCAATTTTCTCTTATATTCTACACGTTATGAACCCACCATGTTGTGCGGCGGGGGGGGGGGGGCGATTTAATAGATTCGAATTCATTCCGTTTATTTATTGTTAATTTTTTTGCGTTATTTTATTTATCATTTTTATTCTGGCTCGTGTCTTTTCTTCTATCGCTTTTTACCATTTCTTCTTCTTCTTCTTCTTCTTCTTCTTCTTCTTCTTCTTCTTCTAATTTATTCCTGCTTCTTCTTCTCCTTCTCCTTCTCCTTCTTCTTCTTCTTCTTCTTTCTTCTTCTTCTTCTTCTTCTAATTTATTCCTGCTTCTTCTTCTCCTTCTCCTTCTCCTTCTTCTTCTTCTTCTTCTTCTTCTAATTTATTCCTGCTTCTTCTTCTCCTTCTCCTTCTCCTTCTTCTTCTTCTCTCTTCTTCTTCTTCTTCTTCTCTTCTTCTTTCTACCTTCTTCTTCTAATTTATTCCTTCTTCTTCTTCTTCTTCTTCTTCTTCTTCTTCTTCTTCTTCTTCTTTGCTTTTCTCATGATCTTTCTTCTTCTTCTTTTTCTTCTTCTTCTTCTTCTTCTTCTTCTTCTTCTTCTTCTTCTTTCTACCTTCTTCTTCTAATTTATTCCTTCTTCTTCTTCTTCTTCTTCTTCTTCTTCTTCTTCTTCTTCTTCTTCTTCTTCTTCTACCTTCTTCTTCTAATTTATTCCTGCTTCTTCTTCTCCTCTCCTTCTCCTTCTTCTTCTTCTCTTCTTCTTCTTCTTCTTCTTCTTCTTCTTCTTCTTCTCTTCTTTCTACCTTCTTCTTCTAATTTATTCCTTCTTCTTCTTCTTCTTCTTCTTCTTCTTCTTCTTCTTCTTCTTCTTTGCTTTTCTCATGATCTTTCTTCTTCTTCTTCTTTTCTTCTTTCTTCTTCTTCTTCTTCTTCTTCTTCTTCTTCTTCTTCTTCTTTCTACCTTCTTCTTCTAATTTATTCCTTTCTTCTTTCTTCTTCTTCTTCTTTCTTCTTCTTCTTCTTCTTCTCTTCGCCATTTCTTCTCATTTCTTCTTCTTCCTCTTATTCTTCTTCTTCAATATATATAATATATATATATATATATATATATATATATATATATCATAAATTTATCATATGTACTAGCAGTATATTCCCAGCTTTGTTCGGATTATATAGTATCCGGCTAAATTTAAGTATACTTCTTTAAAATTGTCTATTTCTCACCATTAGATAGCAATACCTATCACTCCATGTGTGTATTCTGAAAATATTAATTTCTTAAATTTGAAATGTCATTCTATTTTCGAACTCGTCAAAAAACAATGGAAGATCGTGTGCCTTTAGAATATTCTAGAAATAAGACCCCGCCTACTGGCTGTGGGTGGCGACCCGTGATGCTTAAAGATGGAATCCTAGTGGATTAGCAATATATGACATGCAACACCCCACTTTGGCACTTACTTGACGCTAGACGGGTTGTCGGAGAGGCCCCCACTGATAAATCAGCTGACCATGTCAAGCCCTAGCACCTATATGATTGCCCCAACCCTATTGCTCTTGGGAACTCCCGACTCTTTTTATCATATCTGACCTAGAAGCGGTGTCTGAGGGTCTACATGATGGTGAGGTTCCAGTTCTTGAAGACTGGGGAATGTGGAGTACCCCTTCATCACCATTGCTCTCAGGTCCACTATGACCCGAAGGGGTAGTACCTGTTAGGGTACCATCTATGGGTTAAATAGAAAAGTTGCTTACAAAAAGAATTGAGTTTTTAAAATTTTGCTCAAAACTATCGCCGGCATCAAATGACCCACCGAGGTTGTAACACATAGTAAAACATTCCTGGACTTTATCACAAAGAATACACCCGAGAAGAAGAGTGAATTAAAAAATCCCAGGTTCAATCCCAGGTGCTGGAATAGCAAAGATGGAGAGAAGAAAAGCTAAACCAACAGATATTTCACCAACAAATTCAAACGTTTTCAAAACTTTCAATATTCAAATGAAATCATAACGTTATTTCTACGTCTAGAATAATTGGGAAATAGCAGGACCCGTGGATATACCACATTATGCTAATTCAATTATTATAACGTTTGATACTTAAGAGCTATTTGATACTTAAGAGTAAATAGTTCAATATGTAAAACCTATGATAATCTTGATTTAACGCACACTCTCTCTTTCTCTCCCTCTCTCTCACACTTTTGTTTTCTTTCTTTTCTTCATTTCATTATGTTCAATTGAAGCAGATTAACATTATCGCTTCTGCACGCTCACCCCCTCTCTTTAACTTTCCCCTACTTTCTTTCTTCCTTTCCTATTATATTTTTCTGTGTAGCATGTCCTTTTCTCCCCTTTCTTTCTTTATAATAAAAATGGAATTTTCCATCATTTAGCTGAGGTGACGACCCCCATAAGAATGTGGCAGCTAAGCAACACCAGATAATTGGGATTTCATCTTGGACGATTTAGACAGTCTCATTTTTAACCAGAGGGTGTTGCAAGATCGTAACGGTCGTAATATTAAGGAACACGTTTATCAATATATAGATAATAATAATAATAATAATAATAATAATAATAATAATAATTTCTTGAGAACGAAACGCATAACATTCTCTGGGACTTTGAAATAAAAACGGATCACCTAATCCCAGCAAGAAGACCAGACCTAGTGTTGATTAACAAAAAAGAAAGAACTTGTTAACTGGTGGATTTTTCAGTTCCAGCAGATCACAGGGTGAAGCTAAAGGAAAATGAAAAAATGGACAAATATCTGGACTTTGCCAGAGAACTGAAAAAGTTATGGAACATGAAACTGAAAGTGATACCAATTGTAGTTGGTGCACTTGGAACAGTCCCAAAAGGATTAGAAAAGGGTTTGGAAAGTTTGGATATTAGAGGAAGGATTGAAACCATTCAGAACACTGCACTGCTGCAAACTGCCAGAATACTCAGAAGAGTCCTGGAGACCTGAGGAGACTTGCTGTCACTCAGACTCCAGTGAAAGACCATCAGCTAATGCTGATGTAAAAACTCAAAAGGAGTTAATACTACTACTACTACTACTACTACTACTACTACTACTAATAATAATAATAATAATAATAATAATAATTGAGACTACAGAGATAGACTATAAGTATCAGGAAAGGAAAACAAAAGAAACATACATAATTTCACCCCAGTCCAATTTCCTTAGTGGCCATTTCATAAATCCCCAGAAAGTTCATCAGAGGGAATATGGTGATGTCTCCCATCGTCCTATAGATTTCCAAACACTGGACAAACCACTCATTCTGAATGTATGTAGAAACAGCTGTTAGGATTATCTTCCCACTGGCCTGGAAGAGTTATCTTCCCGCTGGGTTGTCGGTGGTTCTCACCAGGGGCTATTGTATTTAAGCGCCTGGTTCAAACGCTTCTTCCTCTTTTCTCGGTTGAACCGCATGGGTTAGACATTTTGTGACTACATCCCACCCGGGTGGGGCTTCTGGTCCCCACGTACAAACTGTCAGTTAGTGACTTCCATTATATGGACTATCTGTAACTCTTTTTATATGTACATGTACGTAACACGGTGGGGGCTTCTGACCCCCTTCCCATCACTAGTAAGTGATTTTGTATGTACGTAACACTTGAATATGTCCTTATTGTATCTCTTTTGTATTATTTTGTATTCCTATTTTATGTATCTTGTCTTATTTCGGTGCTGTGATATATAAAACGTTTTGTCCCACAAGCGTGTCGGAGTTGTATGCTGATATATTAACAATGAATCCTACACAGCAAGTACCAGCTGGTTGCTATCAACTATATCACCAAAGAAAGGTTGTATGCCCTCCTGGTGTGCATTGCGTCAAAATCTATTTGATACAAAGCCTTTGTGATATAATGAATATGTAAATACCTTGGTACCCCCTTACTATAATCTGATTGGACAGTGTCATGTATAAATAGTCGACACTGTGTTGGTCCAAGTACCTTTATGCCTACAAGCTGACTTTACTCGCTAGACGACACCACGACTCCACGACAGACGGATTGCTATTTCTATGTACCAATTACTACTGCGAACTTCAGAATATATCCCTTAACCCGGATATATCACTTTGTTTCTTTCCATCCATATAATCATTGTATAATAAAACAGAGTGCTGGAGTAACAATATGTCCAAGTGTATAGAGAGAAGTTCAGGGGAGCTGAAGTTTTATCCCACCCGCAGTTACCAATAACAATTTTTGATCCGATCTTCTGTCCGCCCTGTGCGCTTAGAATGCACCCGACCGCACCTCTGCAGAGGGGTAGACTCCCCTAATGGGGCTACCTGTTGGCCCGTGGTGGCGACGTGATGCTTAAGGATAGAACCCAGGTGCATGAGCAGTTCATGACTTGCAATACTCCACTTTGGCCCTATCTTGGGCTAGATGGCGGGGGAGTATGTTTCGCGTTTCTCGATCATCTTGGCTGGTCACGTCCAGCCCCTACACCTATATTGGATTTTCCACCCTACATTGCCCCTATGAACAAGCCCAAACCTTTTTATTCATATGGGTGCTAGAAGGCGGTGAACTGAAGGGTCTATATCCTGGCGAATGACGTTAAACTATCTGGATGGTGAGGTTCCAGTTCTGGAGGTTCGGGGAATGTGAGCACCCCATTCATCACCATTGCCCCCCTGGTCCACTCTGACCCGGAGTGTTAGTACCTGTTAGAGTCCCATCTATGGGTTGAATAGAAAAAACATGAGTGGATAAACAAAAATTGTATTATCCATTAGGAATTGTGTTCTTCTGTTTACTTTCCTTTTTTTCCTTCTTTTTAAATTATATTTATTGTCTCTTGATTTTCTAGGTTTTCTCTATTTCTTTCTTCTTTTTTTAATTTCTTTTTCTTCTTCTTCTTCTTCAAATTCATTCACTTCTTCTTATTCTTATTCTTCTAATCCATTCCCTCTTCCTCGTTCTTCTTCTCGTTCTTCTTCTTCTTCTTCTTCTTCTTCTACAAATTCATCCACTTCTCTTCTCTTCTCTTCTTCTTCTCTTCTTCTCTTCTTCTTCTTCTTCTTCTTCTCTTCTTTTTTTCTTCTTCTAATCATTCCCTTCTCATATCTTCCTTCTTCTTCCTATTCATTCTCCTCCTTCCCTTCCTTTCTTTTCTTCTTCTCTAATTCATTTCCCATCTTGTTTTCTTGTTCTGCTGTTCTTTCTGGCTTTCTTCTTCTTTCTTCTTCTTCTTCACTTCTTCTTCTTCTTCTCTTCTATTTTAACCCGAGAGATTATTCTTTTTCTTTTTCCTCTTCTTCCTCTCCATTTCATTTTGCTTCTCTCTTTTCACTTTTTCCCTTTCTTTTTCATCCACCATTTCCCATTGCCTACCTACGTTTCTTCACCCTCTTCTTATTTCCTTACAATCCAATCTATTTGCAACTCACCTCACGCCCCCCCTCCCCATCTTTCCAAACCCAAGAAAAACACTGACAAAATGCCTTCATCTTTCTTCCCTATTTTACACAAATCCAATCAATCGGAAATGCCATGGTTGATCGATCGCCGAATTCAACGCATAAATAAAGATCTTTATCCCTTTCGGCTTTAAAGAATTCTTGCTAAGAAAGAACCCACAAATATCCAATTACCCGATTTCTCCCCCATGGCCAACAACTCATGCCACAAAAGACGCTACCATTTCTTTCACCTAAATTAAAACGCCCCATTATTATTAATAATTTTCATTAGCACTAAGCTTTTGGTTTGGTTTGTTTTACGGCATATCAACCTCAGTGAGTCATTTAATGCCGATAAAGTTTTGAAATAAATTAATTCTTAATGGATAGATACAATTTGTTTTGCAACTCATGTTTTCTATTTAATCCCATAGATGGACGGACCTAACAGGTACTACCGCTCCGGGTCAGAGTGGACCAGGGAGCAATGTGATGAAGGTGATCCACATTCCCCAAACTTCTCAAACTGGAAACCTCACCATCTGAAAGAGTTTAACGTCATTCCAGGACATTGTAGGACCCTCAGTCACCGCCTTCTAGCACCATATGGTAAAAAGGGGTGGGCTTGTCATAAGGGCAATAGGGTTGGGGCAATCTAGAGGTCCTAGAGCTTGACGTGACTGCCGATTGATCGGAGTGGGCCTCTCCGACCGCCCGTCTAGCCTAAGTAAGGGTCTAAGTTGAGTATTGCAGGCCACTGACTGCTCATCCTCTAAGACCCTGTCCTTAAGCATCATGGGTCACCATCCACGGCCAACAGGTGGCCTCATTTGGAGGAGTCTTACCCCTCTGCAGAGGTGTAGTCTGTGCATTTTAACGCCCCACCGACAGGGCGGTTGGCACTAAGGCGAGTTAAATATTTTGCACTTTTTTGCTTCGTGTGAATGGAATAACCCAATTTTGGTGAGAAATATATTGAAACTATTATGGAATAACCCAATATCGAGGAAGATTATGTAGCATTTTCGTTCATCTTTATAATTCAAGTATCTTGTTATCGCGGTTACATAATTCATGGGTAACCTGTGAATTATGTAAGTCATCATCCATCATCATCATCATCATAGTCGCGCTTGGTTAGCACGGATTATCCATGGACAATCTCTCTCCATCCGTCTCCTATCACTCATCATTCTCGGGAGTCCTCTATGCAGCATCCTGTATCCGCACAGTCAATGTATGTTCTTTACTTAGTGGCCCATACTGGCGTGTTCTCAGTTGTTTTGGCTTCTTCTACATGTAGGTGACGTCGCTTATGTAGTTCGTCGGTTGTTTCTTTCTCCTAAGCAGTCTGTCACTGTGATTGTCTTTGTTCCGTCTTCCTCGGTATTGGTTTTGGTTGAATATAGTTGGCAGGCTGGGTTTTCCCTGTACTTAGTGTTTTCTTCGCAGGTGTGTTTGCGCTCTTTCCACGTCTTGTTCAGGATCTTACACTAGCATTTTTTGTGTCATGCGTCCGATCTAGCTTTTTCTGTTCTTCTAGTTTGCTTTGTTAGGTCCAGGTCGGTGCGATTCCGTAACAGCAGGTTATTTTGACACGACAACGGTCGGCGAGAGAACATTGTTTGGTCTTTTTAACTGTCTGTGAGTTTTCGGTATTTTCCCATTGTATTTTGGATAATTATTTTATTTATTGCGGACATGTCTTTCCTAATCTGCGGTCTATTTTACTCGTTTTCTTGGTGCAGGAGATATGGGACTGCTTTCTTAGGGAATATCTTATTAATTTTGTCTATTTTTTTTTTTTCCGAGTTTAGGAGTTTGCTTATTCGTTACGTTGAGATGTTTTTGTTTTTTATTAAGACATTGGAATCGTTGAAGATTCTAAAAATTCTGTGGTAGTTTTTGAAGGGTTTGCTTTTTTCCACATTCCGACAGTCTCAGAACTTGGAACCATTTTCATCATCACATAGAGGTTAACGTCATACTCCAGCGACATGATTGAGCGTCATTCCACTTCACCTTCTAGCCATGTTATGGATAAAGAGTTGCGTTTGGCCATAAGGGCTAATAGGGTTGGGGGACATCATATAGGCGCTAGGGCCTTTGACGTCGACCAGCTGTATTGATCGTTTATATACTTGTCCTTTTCCGACCTGACCGTCTATGCCCATTGGCTAAGGGCCTAAGTGGAGTGTCCCCATATCATGGACTGCTCATCCACAGGATTTGTCCTTCAGCGGTCCATGAGGTCGCTCCACGGCCAACGGTCCAAATTGAGTGAAGGTGTCTGTCTAACTTCCTCTGTTCAGAGTGCAGTCGTTTATTCTAAGCCGGGCAGCCGACAGGGCTAGATATGTGTTGGTTTATATGGTGTGTTTTATTGTTATGTTGTCAAGTCGACAATAAACAAAACTAATAGATCCAACAGAAGTAGACTAGAAGAAACTAGCAACAGTTTTTATATATCTTTAAAGATTGTGTTTAAGTGTTGGTATGTTTTGTCTATGATTATGTTCGTTGGTTTTTTTGTGCTTTCCTGATTTGGAATTTCCATGGAGGTATGACTTGTGCAGGAGTGATATGATGAATGACACCCCAGCTGCTTCTATCAAAATACATAAGATGTTTGAATTTCATATTATCAGTGGATAACGGTATAACGAGAACGCATCTTGAGACCCATCCGAGGCCGAGGAATATAAGTTTGGTTTTTGTTTGTTCTTTATTTATTTTCTCTTCTGAATTGAACATATGTAACGTTTTTGTTGTTTATTTATTCTGTTGTTTTACATTGTTCAACTGTGTGGTATTCATATGTCCTGATTGTAGACCTACACAATGATACTAATGGAAAATAACCACAGAAGTTGGAAATGAAAAATAGAATCTTTATAATCATAAACAAATGATACAATACTTAATGAGCGCGGTGGCCAATAACGGTTAGAGTCGTGGGAAATGGGCCTGTCGAGGCCGAGTTCAAGATCCTAGTAACAAGGCTGTTTGCATTTTTCATATAGTGCTAAATCCAACCTCTTTAAAGTTACAAAGTAACCTATGTTTAATTATGTAAGTATCCTCATTATAGTGTTGGCCTCCCCAGAGTAGAATGTGTATTTTTGGCGCAGAACTGGGCATTGTAACTTGAGTAGCGTAGCCAGTCTAGGGATAGGGGGCAGTGATGTTCTAGGAGGATTATTCACTGCAATTGTCCGGTCATCCAGCGGTTATTGGTGAATCTATAGTAGGGCCAGAACTTGGGTCCCTTGCAGCCATATGGTTGATAGGTACTCCAGCTCTGGGGAGAGGGACTTGGATTTACGTCGTGAGAATTCTAAGAATTCCCTCTCAGCTATAGGGTTTAATATGTTAGGGCCAGCTGGGCACCTCTCTTTAACCTACTGGATAGTTTGTAGTCCAGGTCTAGGGGCAGAGGTGATAACTGGCAACTGAATTCATAGAATCCGCTCCAGCTATGGGGTTAATAGTTAGTAGGGCAGTACTGGGCACTTTAATCCTTGGGTATGGTACCCAGTTTAGGAGAGGGATAACTCTGATCGAAAATCCTGAGGTTCAGTCGTTGATGGTGGTTCGGTGGACATTCCTTGATAGCACCAATTCGGTTTTCCTATCACTCAGGTGCAGCAATTAAAGTGTGGAACTGGTCCATACACCAAGCCTATCACCCTACTATTAAACAAATCCCTGTGTTGGTTGTTCACACTGCAATGAACATTCATACTCGTCGAAAATTCGTACGAGAGAGTCCATTTTTTTAAAAAATATTCCGTTAACTCAAGCGGCATAAGGGAAGGGTACAGTGCTAATAGTACACGTTATATACTAAGCTTTCGCTTAGATATGACCATCAACGGCTAGATATAGGGACCTCCAGTGAGGCTACGAACTCACCTTTTAGTCATGGTTGGCCAGTTCTTACCTCTGATCCATTAGCAAGCTGAGGTGCTCCACTGCTATGGTATAAGACCTACTCAGCCATTCATACACCCGTATTTATGGAGAATTGGACATTACCCATTGAATGTTCATAGGTAGGGTAATATGAGGAATGGTACACTACCCATGTAATGTTATATGGAGGGTATACTGAGGGATTTGTGGATAATACCCATTAAATGTCATAAGGTAGGTTATATGCGGATTGGGATATACCATTAAGTGGTTAAGATAGGTATCATGAAGGATTGGGCCATATACCATTTAAGTCCCATATGTTCGGGCTATATGAGGATTGGGAAATACCCGAATTAATGCTCCTCATATTGGGTATATTGAGGATTGGGACCATACGCCATTAATGTTCATGGATAGGGACTTTATTTTTTACTTTATTTTTTAAAATTTCCGTTCCTGAAACCATTGTATATTGAAGTGATTTTGCAGTTTATATCAATCCTCTGTTTTAATCAATAGGAGATTCGCTCCGTTTTGTCTGTAAGAAAATGTACCCGTCAAACTGCCTTACGTCTAACATTAACCATCAAAATCGATCATAACAATAAGAATAAATTACACTCAAACTTTGACATGCAATATTAGAAGTCTCATTGTTTTTTAAAAGCAAGTTTTAAATTAATCATAACTTGGATATTATATATCTATATATAGTTTGTTTTTATTAAATTTACACATTTTAAAGTTTACTATTTGAAATTAGTTTTATTTTTTTAATCCTTTAATGAATTTCGAGGGTGATTTTAAATTAATCTTATGAGTGGTAGCAAACTGCGCTCGACATTGCAATTTCTGTTGCCTCCCACCCCTTAGGCAATAATGTTGTTTTCAGGAAAAATCTACTCTTTTACCATTCGCCCGGAGGGTGT
The DNA here is from genome assembly GCA_023376005.1 of Doryteuthis pealeii. NCBI lineage: Eukaryota > Metazoa > Mollusca > Cephalopoda > Myopsida > Loliginidae > Doryteuthis > Doryteuthis pealeii. The sequence goes on along the minus strand of CM042171.1, from coordinate 51,931,684 downwards.
TTTTTTAACATTTTTATGGATACTTAGTTAATTCTAATGGTGATCGGTGAATCGTAGGGTGTTACCAAAGACCCACCACAACGGGCGGGGAAAAGTTTGTTGATCTACAAGATCAGTTTATTGTGGAGTAGCTGGTTTGGAGTTATTCTTTATTGTAGCTTCTCCTTCTCATCGTTTACGGTGTGATTTCCATTTCCCTACGCGGGCATAACCGTTCATTGGTGCCGGTCGTGCCTAGGTCAGTTATCTAATAAGCTGGTGCCAAGCGTCTATGTGGTTAGAGCGTTCGTGTAACTAGAACCACAAGTTTCTTGCTAGGTGTTCGTCTCGTTGAGGCTCGATGCGCTTGCGGCAACGTGGCAGCGTATGGTGGGGTGGTGTAGCCAGGAGATTGGGCTTGTTGACTGTGTATTGTTAGTGTTTGATGTGGACTGCTTGCGTTGGCTGAGGGTTTGTTGGTGGTCCTTTCCGTGTGGGCCTCAGGGTTCCTGCGCTAGATAAAATAAACTCTCTTTCCTTCGGTCTAAGCGCCTAGTGGTGTATTTGTTTATTTATGATATTCACTTTTCTTTCGTTTGAGTTGTTGGTATTTATATCTTTGTAATTTTTGTTTTTTAAATTATAAGATTTATTTTTTAATCGTTTAAGTAGGCAATGTCAGCTTGGTAAATTTTCCTACTTAATTATGTTTGTAATTATCTTAAAATTTGTGATGGGGTTTTTGATGTTGCCAATGAGTTTGTTATTGGGTTAATTTGACATTAATATTAATAATATTAATATATTAAATAAATTATTGTGCTAGTTTTTTTTATTACTTATGTATGTTGTAATTTTTTTTAAATTTTAATATGGTTTAGGTTAATTAATATTTTCAAAAGTGTGCGGGAAGACTCCCCTCCGTGATTGGCTGAGGGATTGTGGAGCGTTAGATCCCCCCTTCAAACGCTCAAAATCAATCTCTTGGTCTGCGCTAGTGATAAGGGGAGAGATACTCCCTCGCTGATTTGGTTGATATCGACTTTAGGCCACTGTTCCCGACGACTTTTTTTTTTAGTTTTTACTTACTGGCTAATTCTAGTCCATTGACTGGACATATGGCATAGTGAGCGAGGTTCAAATCTAGGGCAGCGCTGTACGTTGGCACAGGGTTTACCTGTGGGGAAATTGGGAGGGGTGGTCCACTAGGTTTATTTTGTAAGTAGTGGTGGCTAAGCTTCCCGTAGAGTTCTAATCCCTGAAACTCGAAGCTGTTGGCTCTTGTGATGGATCTAGCGATTTCTAGAAGTGCTCTGTGCTAGCGGTCGCTATCGCCTGGACCTAGGAGAATGCTTTGGGTGGTTATATAAAGTAGATAGGTTCAGTCAGCCTATCATACCTAGTTAGCCAATCAAACAGGGAGTGTAAATACGGTACGCAGGGCATCGTATTCGCCTGAAAATCTTTAACTTTTTTATCTATAATAGAGAGGGGGTAGATGAACAAGACAGTCGGGATGCGTTGGTGGACCGCGAGTACAGAGAGAGAGACAAAGAGAGAGAGAGAATAAACTATGCTTATATATTGATAGCGATAGATAGATATTTTTAGTCGTCTGGGAGCAAGGATCGATAGACCTAGTTTAGTACCTACTCATATCTTTTTTCGCCTTTGTCCCCCCATTCCACCACACACTTCTTATTGTAAAACAGTTTATACATTTTCAAATTGTCCACGATAATTTTTAAAAAGTTAGTCTTGATCAGATATATTATTACTTATCGCTGAGTTGATTCCTCGCTTAGAATGCACCCATATAAATTGCCCACGTAAATATAAAGATTAAGTAAGATAGATTTTTATTCATAATTACATTTTTTTTTTTTCTTTGGAAAGAGTGAAGGCGATTGTAATTACAATGTATTCATATATAATATTTCAAAGTCAGGGTTTAAAGATAATGTAGTTAAAGAGAAGGTAAGGAATTTGATAAATATACGTTCTAATGTGAATTTCCCTTTTGTTAGCTATTGCAGTTCAATTTTAATATCTCTCTCCAGATATAAAAAAATGTTCGTTTCATTAAGTTTGGTCACAAAAACGCAAGCTCACCATCGTCGATAATGAAGTGTTTATAATGTTTACTGTCTGTCGTTATTCGTTTGTATTTTTTTCTTATTTTTATGTTCTTTTTTCCTTTCCTTGGCACTAATTACATCTACATAGTCAACTGCATCTTTATATATATATATTTCCAACCCTTTACTTGCACGAGTCAGGGAGTTTTTGCACCAAGGTCAATTTCTTAGCGGAGTTTATACAAGTGTTTTAGAATATTCAGGTTTTATTCTCCTAGACCGGTTTGCCTAACAGGTAAAGAGCCAGTCTGTCTTCTAACTATTTTTATCCATATGCTGGGAGGAAGAGTAGGATTCCATACTTTCCAGGGTATTAGCCTAAGTGAAATGCAATTACCACGTCCAGGATTTCGAACTCGCGCGACGAGTCCAATTTCCTATGTACCTTTAAACATTAACCTAACGTGGCTTTCCTACAGCGTTTATACAGTGTAACTAGAAGCTCGCTACCCTGTGTCGACTGGGTAGAAGGGAGGTAGCAAGAAGAACTTAGTCCGCAGATCCATTATTACTGAATCAGGAGTTTGGATCTCACAGGATGCGCCCATAGTAATCCTTATTAAAAAACACCTTGCGTTGATTACAGCCACTCTGAAAGAAAATTATTGTCTACTTTTTAAAATCTTTAATGCATAAAGATATATTCAAATTGGCTGCTTATCATTTAAATTTTATTTTTTATTATAATATACAGCAAATTTTGCTCAAAACCAAGAACTGATGATATTAGTGTTATATATTAGTTTACTTTGTCGTTAAATTGTTTTATTTTGAAGTTTCATCCGTGACATATACGTAACACACAACTGCCTTTATATATGTATATAGATTTACATTCGGACATACATACCACAACTGACGCTTTATATAGTATAGATTACATTCGGACATACCATACACCAATTGGCCTTTATTATGTATACGATTACAGTCCGGACATACATCACACAATTGTTTTATATATGTACAATAGATTACATTTGGACATACATACACAAACTGCCCTTATAGTATGGTATAGATTACATTCGGTAAGTACATACACACAAACTGCCCTTTAATATGTTAAATAGATTAAATCGGAATACTACAGACAACTGATCTTTATATAGGTATGATTACATTCGGCACATACATACACACAACTGCCCTTTATATCATGCTATATGATCATTTCGGGACATAACATACACACATTGCTTGTTATATATGTATTAAGATTACATTCGGACATACATACACACAATTGCCCTTTATATATGTTAGATTACATCGGAATTAACATACACACAACTGCTTTATATATATAGATTACATTCGGACATTACATACACACAACGCCTTTTATAGTATTGCGTATAGATTGACATTCGGACATTTTACATAACATACTACCCTTATTATATTTATAGATTACATGACCATACATGACACAACAACTGGCCACCTATTCCAGACTATATGTATAGATGGATTCATCGTTT
>CM042171.1:51905852-51927983 GCA_023376005.1 Doryteuthis pealeii | reverse complement strand
AAGAAGCAGAAAAATGAAGCAAGGAAAAAAAAAAGAAGAAGAAAAAAAAAACGTGATAGAACTTAAAAGAAAAACGTAAGTTAACGAACGCACACACACACACACACATTGTTTTTAGAAACAGACTATAAGAAAAAGACAATAGAAAAGAAAGAGTGAACTAATATTCAAAGATCTATCTAGATTTGTCACAAAAAAAAAAAAAAAAAAAAAATGAAGTTAAGATAGAATGTGAAAAGAAAGAAAAAAGAAGACAAAAGAGACATTGTTTTTAAGAAAAAAAGAAGAAAAGAGACAATTAATTTTTGCTGTATAAGCTTAACTTGCATAAATTTTAAGATTATTTTAAAAAAAAAAAATGTTATCAAAAATGCTAATAGATTGTTTAAATTGTTTAAAATATAGAGAAAAGGGAGACAGTTTGTATGCTATGAAAAAAAAGGGAAAGACAGAGTGTATATGCCAAAGAAAGAGAAAAAGAAAAAGAGTCAAGTTTTGATATGTATAAGTTGAAATTTTGTGAGGAAACAGAAGAGAAAGAGAAAAAAATTTTTTTGCTGTATGATTGAAGTTTGGTAAGGTCATTTGTCATAGTTTGAATTGTTTTGAAGATAGAAAAAAAAGAGTTGTGTATGCTATAAAGGAAAATAGAGAGAGAGAGAGTGGGAGATACGAAGTATATGCCACGAGAAAAAAAGAGAGAAGGACACTAGAAGGATACATTCCCCCTCCAAGTAGTGAGAGAGTTGGGAGATACTGAATTAGGGCCAGAGTAGAGAGAAGACTAAAGAATATGTGCTCCCACCCTGAAGGCAAGTGAGGATTAGCAGTAATTGTTGCAGAATTCATGTGCACCAACGACGACAACCCCCCCCCCTAGGAAGATTTTTTTGACCGGTTTTAGAACACGGCTGTTGAATTTTAGAAGAAAAATTTCAGGCCGCCATTTGGAATTTTTTCTTTTTTGATTTTTTTTCGTTTTTCGATTGAAGCTGTATTTTTTTTTTGAGATTACCCATGCATTTATGTCATTTGTACTCATAATGTTATGATGGATTTAAATAATTTTTTATTCTAGTGAGTTTTTATCCGCGCTAAGGAGAAAGTAATTTTTAAAGAAGTAATTTTGAAACTTTTAGTTGGGAACTGGATATTTTTTTTATGTTAAAATCACAATGCTGTTTTTCATTCGGATTGAAGGTCTGATTTTGGGCAATTGTTGGGAGATTTGCCTAAGTTTGTATGTTTTTGGTAATCTTTTTGGACCACGGTAATAAAGTAGTTTTTACAGAATAACTCACCAATTCCAGAGATCCTGTTTTGGAAAATGTCCTAATTAGGCAATTCGATGGTTTTTCGAAAGGCGTGGTGGAAGCCTACATTTTCCTGTGTTTTTTGGAGTTTTGAATATTCAGAATAAGAGATAAATGGTGGTGCCCTGCTCCAAGAGGTTTTTCGTGTTACTTCTGCTCCGCACAATGTATTATATGTATATATTTTATTTTTTCTGGAATACGATTGTGGGTCGATTCTTCAAATTTTTGATCTCTTGATTGATGTCTTTGATTAACGCAGGTTGTGGTGAAGACATAAATTGTGATTTGAGAGATTAAGAATTTTTCGTAGATAAACGGATAAATGAATAAACTCCAGAAAGAGCAAGTGCCTATTTTTTTAGTTTGAATTTTAGAACAGTACTAAGGTTTGTTACCCTGATTAATTGGATAATTTTAAGAAAGCTGGTGAATTATTTGAATTTTGGAGGAAAAATAAAAATGGTGTATAATTTTTAAAATCCTTTGGGGTGATTTTGAGAAAAGAACCAACTTACCCCCCCCCCTCCTTGTCTCTCATGCTGAAGGATGAATGGAAAAATTTTTTTTTTAATAACCAGTCACGTAGACATGGCTGCCATCTTTGAAATGAACGTTTTTTTTTAGTCAAGCGGGTAATTTTCCCCACATGTCGGCCATTTGATGTTAAAATTTTTAGAAAAAAAAAAGTCAGATTTAAATTTAATCAGAGATTGTTGAAAAAAAAGTAACTTAGTAATTTTAATATTGATGAATTGTGGATTTTGACACTGGTGATTTTTGAAAAAAAAAAAAACAAACTTTGTTTTTTGATTTCGTGAGAAAAGCCTTGGAGGCTGATTGACAATATCTTAAAGAAAGAAATTAATAATTGACTTTGTACTTTGCATTTTTTGTCAGTGACCAGTGGTATAATCGGTTTTTGAATTCTTTCCGAAAGTTGACATAGTTAAAAAAGTTGATTTTAGTGAGATTAATGAGTGCCAAATTTTTATTGATAGTTTTGAAATTTGTATTTGTGAAATTTTGTGACCTGCTGTAGTGTGGATCGAGTTCTGGACTCATGCCTGACTATTTGGAGAAATTTTTTCCGGTGTTTGGGAATCGGTGGAGATATGGTAATGAAAGTGGTCTATCGAGGGCCCACCATTCCACGTATTGAATTTCCCTGATGAGCGTCCCATGTGGTTACGTGGTTACGGAAGGTTAATCCGCGCTTTTTGGGTTTATTATTCCGACGGATTCGGAATGTTAGGGGTTCTGGGTGCAGAATAAGAAGAAAGGCGAAAGAGGCCGCCCCTGTTTTATGTGTGGATTGAATTTTTGGGGGAATTTATGATTTTGGAATGGTCTCCAGAAACGTTTTGCTGAGAGGATGTCTCGAGTCTGGATACGGGATAGCATGGTCAATGAATAATTATATGTTAAGAACAGACAAGTACCTACTTTTTGTGTTGGAGGGTTCCTGGAGAATTAAGCCACTGGCAGTGACGAGTGTGGAATCAGGATAAAAACAGTTTTCCCTCAAAGTGAAACTATTTGGCACAGTAATATATTTTTTGTGAAGAAAATTTAAAATACTAATGGTATGGTGTTGTGTTGTGTCGTGTATCCTATATTAAGAACTCATGAGTAACGCATAGCCGTTGTAGATTTTTTATTGTTGCGCGATAAAATTGTTGTTGTTTTCTCCATGCATGTGATGTTTAATGTATTGTAGGACCATGTGTGCAATGTTTTTGAATCTTTTTTCGGTATCATTTGTATTTTTGATGTAAATTGCCTTCCCAGTCTCCAGGTAAGTGACCTGTGGAGCGGAAAAGCTGGTGAATTGGTCATTGGAATCCAGGCGAATGTATTGCTGGAGTGACCAGGTCACGTTGGTTTGTGACCAGGATTTTGGGACCAAGACGTTGGTCCAGTTGTGTTTTTTGATTTTTGTCAGGATATTGTAAATGGCCCTGCAGTGTTGTTTTTGTTGAAAACTTGTTATCATGTAAAATTGATGTATGCATGGGGGAACCAGACAACCGCGCAGAAAGAGAGAATAGAATTCGAAGTAATCTAGAGAGTACCAGAATACGGTAGAGCCTCAAAATGGAGAGGCAAGTAAAAAGTAAATTCATAATTAATTATGAATTTAAAATGTATGATTATGAGGGATGTTACATATTAATTGGATCCCTATTACTTTTTAAGGTAGTATAGAAATCCTTATGGCGATCAGTACAGCTGATGGCCTTGAGAGTGAGTGACAATGCTTGACCTCACTCTGACCTTGCCTTGCGGAAAGGGACCGTGGGAATCGGAAGTGATAGAAGCCCTTCCGGTTTAAGGTGTAAGGAACTCAGTTAGTCAGTTGCAGATTTAGAAGCTAGCAAGATGTGACTCTCAGCGCGCAGTTGTCTGGATTCTGGGGATCCGGAATAAAATAACATCAAAGGTAAATCGAAGTCTTGTTGTTATTACTAAAAGCTAACAATGACACAAGGCTTCTGATAAGAAATGATCCCCAGCAGAACCAGACACGGAATCCCCATACAAGAAGACCAGACGAGACCTGTAGAAGATATACCAGACCATTAGAAGACCAAGATAGAAGACTAGACGATCAGAAGACGGCCGGAAGAATAGAAGACCAGAGTAAGAAGCAGTAAGAAAGTACGTAACAAATATATCTATTGGGTACTGTGACGAACGGCTACGTTACACTCTCCTAGACTGGTTACCTACCCAAGGCTGAAGGGCCCAGTCTGCCCTATTATTTAACCCATAGCTGGAGGGAATTTTGAATTCAGAGTTATCCCTCTCCTAGACTGGTTACCTACCCAAGGCTGAAAGGCCCAGTCTGCCCTACTATTTAACCCATAGCTGGAGGGAATTTTGAATTCAGAGTTATCCCTCTCCTAGACTGGTTACCTACCCAAGGCTGAAGGGCTTAGTCTGCCCTACTATTTAACCCATAGCTGGAGGGAGAATATATGGATTCATACCTTTCCCAAGGGTATTAGCGCTATGTGAAATGCCAACAGCTTCGTCTAGGAATTGAACTCGAATCGACGAGTCCATTTTCCACGACTCTAACACTAGCCCTGTTATATATACAGGATAAAATATATATTCCTAATTTAAAAAAAAGGTAAACACAATGAATTACAGACTCATTGAATGGTCTGCGTCTATTCCTAACCTTCACATCTTGGGAATTCAAGAGCACAACTAGTAGCACTGTCATTTTCACCAATCTCTGGAGAACAAAGTTTTCTATCTGTAAATTTTGGGAGGTTTTGACTGGTACCACTCTATGAGTTTGTTAATTTGATTAAAAAGAAAATTTAAAAAATATTTTTTTTTTACTCCATCCCCAACTGAGCTATTTATTTATGTGAAATAAAAAGAAATATTCTTACCAATGTGAAGACATTCTTCGCAATGTTTTACAATATTAAATAAATCCATCTTTTCCTGAAGTTCTTGTAATTGCCGATTTCTCTGAATGTTCGAGATGTGGCTTGAAGATTATTATCTGCGTTATTTGAACTATTGTCTTCATCTTTATCATTATCTACACAATTTCTCTAAATGTTTGAGATGAGGCTTGAAGATTAGTATTATCTGCGTTATTCAGACTATTGTAATTAACACAACTCCTACCCCAACTATGGTTAGCGGAATGTGAACAGGATACCCCTGTGGACTAAATAAAGGGTTAGGTTCAAAGTTCCGTGATGGCTACCGATTACAACAAGAAAGTTCCCAAGTTCGAAAAGAAGGTTCCCGAGTCCGACAAGAAATACCCGAAGATGGCCGGATGGCATATCGGCTGAAACGTTGTACAAATAACAATGAAGATGAGGACAATAGTCCGAATAACGCAGATAATACTAATCGTCGATTTGTTCTCCATGACAACATTCTGAATTACAAACAGAAAAATTTATATAAAAGAATTCTTATCAAAAGATTCCTGTTGCATAATTGATGGGTATGCTATAAATCATGCACAGTTAGTGTAGAGAAATTATTTGAATTCAAACCTAAATGGTTAGACATTTTGATGGATGTCTTGTAACCTTATTTTGACTCCTCTCTTCCTGTTTGGTTTTAAAACTGTGGTAAATTCTTATCAAAGATTCCCGTCTGAGACTAGCAGAGTTACCCAGTGTTGCCTGGGATTTAAAAAGTTAAAACCGATCTATATTTTTAACAGTGAGATGATTTCACACAAATCAGTGTTCCAGAACTGAATGTGATATAGTGTCGTAGTTGATATATAGATAGATATGGATAGGAACACACACACACATACACACAGAGAGAAAGAGAGGAGAAAGAGAACCTGTTCATTATCTCCCCCCCTTCTCTCTCTCTCTCTCTCTCTCTCTCTCTCTCTCTCTCTCTCTCTCTCTCTCTTCTCTCTGTGTGTGTGTGTGTGTCGTAGTAGATAGACAATAGATAGATAGATAGATAAGAATACACACACACACATATATATATATATATATATAATATATATATATATATATATATATATATATATATAATTATAGAGAGAGAGAGAGAAGAGAGAGAGAGATAATGAACAAGTTCGGACAGGGAAATTAGATAGATTTCACACAAATCAGTTTTCCAGAACTGGAGCATCACCACACTGAATGTGATATAGTGTCGTAGTAGATAGACAGATAGATAGATAAGAATAGACACCACGCCCATATATATATATATATATATATATATATATATATATATATATATATATATATATATATATATATATAGATGGCTAAATCTTAACAGTGAGATAGATAGATACAAAGAAAGAAAATAGATAGATAGATCTAAGCAAAATAAAATCGATTAAGATTAACAATGGATAGACAGACAGATAGATAGATAGATAGATAGAAAGATCTAAGCAGATTGAAATTAATATATAGATAGATAAATATTAACAGTAAGATAGATAGATAGATAGATAGATAGATAGAAAGAAAGAAAAATAGATAGATAGATCTAAGCAAAATGAAATCGATATATAGATAGATATAATATTAACAGTGGGATAGACAGAGAGACAAATAGATAGATAGATAGATAGATAGATAGATAGATAGATAGATAGATGGTTGGTTGGTTGGTTGGTTGGTTTTGTAGTTTGATTTTTTTAGTTATGGCATGTCAACACTTGATAGATAGATAGATAGATAGATAGATCTAAGCAGATATATATCGATATATAGATAAATATAATATAATAGTGGGATAGACAGATAGATAGATAGATAGATAGATAGATAGATCTAAGCAGATTGAAATGAATCTATAGATAGATATAATATTAACAGTGAGATAAATAGATAGATAGATAGATAGATAGATAGATTGATAGATAGAAAGAAATAAAAATAGATAGATAGATCTAAGCAAAATGAAATCGATATATAGATAGATATAATATTAACAGTGGGATAGATAGATAGATAGATAGATAGATCTAAGCAGATTGAAATGAATATATAGATAGATATAATATTAACAGTGGGATAGACAGACAAACAGACAGACAGATAGATAGATAGATAGATAGGATAGATAGAAATAAAAAAAAATAGATAGATAGATCTAAGCAAAATGAAATCGATATATAGATAGTTATAATATTAACAGTGGGATAGACAGACAGACAATAGATAGATAGATAGATAGATAGATAGACGAGGGAAGAATCCTTGAAACAAAATAGTCCTTAATGAAATGAACCACAATCTGGAAGGTCAATTTACATTCATGAATTTCGGAGACAACTGGATGGAAATTCCGATGGAATTGCTTTGGTTACTTTGTCGTCCATCTTCATCTTCTCACCCCCCTCTCCCCCTACTCCCCCCCCTCCCACTATCCTCCCCCCCCACACACACACATTTTCTCCTCTTCAAGTTTTCTTGATTAGATTTCACCTGAAAAGAAACTGCGTGGGTCAGGCGGAACCCGCCCTTTTCTCATATCGGCCTCACAAAAGCAATTCGTTTGGGACGACGGTGCCACCGAGTGTGTATGGGGGGGAGGGGGCGTGCTTAGAAGCGCGTCGGGTGTGTGGGGGTGGTGTTGATCATTCTCTAAACCACCCCCACCTCCACCCCGCTTACGTTTTTATTTTATTCTATTCCACCCGCGCCCCGCGCACCGCTTCTTATTTGGGTGCGCGTGATTATTTCGGCTGACAAGGGAAATAAGTTAGCCGGCTCGTCGTGACGACCACGGTGGAATACGGGGGGAGTGAGTGCCGACGGGGGAGTGAGGGAGCCCTGTGTCTAAGAAATGGATTCCTAATGAGAAAAATAAAAGATTTCGCCGCTAACATGTCTGCGATGGTTGTGGTGCCAGATTTGTAACGGTAGTCGGAACTAATGAATAAGTAATGAAACTATATTCCAACTTTGAAATTATTTGTATTTTCACATATCTGGGGCCTCCACAGGTAGATATACCGTATTTGGCGGCATATAAGACGCACTGTTTTTACAAAATGTTGGCTCAAAAATTTCCCTGCGTCTTATACATCGTATGTTAAGTTTGAGACCACCCGTAGGCATTATTATTATTATTATTATTAATTATTATTAACTCCTTTTGAGTTTTCACATCAGCATTAGGTAATGGTCTTTCACCGGAGTCTGAGTGACAGCAAGTCTCCTCAGGTCTCCAGGACTCTTCTGGGTATTCTGGCAGATTGCAGCAGTGCAGTGTTCTGGACCTTGCCAGAGAACTGAAAAAGTTATGGAACATGAAAGTGAAAGTGATACCAATTGTGGTTGGTGCACTTGGAACGGTCCCAAAATGACTGGAAAAGGGTTTGGAAAGTTGGATATCAAAAGGAAGGATTGAAACCATTATTATTATTATTATTATTATTATTATTATTTCACCTTCTTCTTCTTCTTCTTCTTATTATTATTATTATTATTATTATTATTCACCTTCTTCTTCCTCTTCTTCTTCTTCTTCTTCTTCTTCTTCTTATTATTTATTATATTATATTATTATTTCACCTTCTTCTTCTCTTCTTCTTCTTCTATTATTATTATTATCATTTATATTATATTCTTCACCTTCTTTTCTTCTTCCTCTCTTCTTCTTCTTTCTTCCTCCTCTTTCTTCTTTTCTTTTTTTCTTTTCGTATTTCTTTTTTCTTTTCTTCTTTTTTTCTTCTTTCATTATATATTCATTGCTTTTTTATTTATTTGTTTATTTCATTCATTCTTCTCTCATTCTTTCTTTCTTTCAACTTGTTCATTTGTTCTTCTGTTATATTAAACGTTTATTTTCCTTTTTTCCTCCCCTTTAAATTATATTTATCGTCCCTTGATTTTCCAAGTTTTCTCTATTTTCTTCTTCTTTTTTAAATTACATTTTTCTTCGTCGTCTTCTTCTTCTTCTTCTCAAAATTCATTCACTTTTCTTCTTTTTCTTCAAATTCATTCCCTTTTCCTCCCCCCTCCTTCCTTCTTCTTCTTCTTCTTCTTCTTCTTCTTCTTCTTCTTCTTCTTCTTCTTCAAATTCATTCACTTCCTTCTAGTTCTTGTAGAAATAACGTCACGCTTACAGTCTTTCTTTCTACTTAGATTGCTGCTAACACCTGGCAAAGAAATGAGCTTCTTTTATACTGTCGGCATAATTTGCATGGGTGACGCTATACTCACGCCACGAACGAGACAGAACGAGACCACACCTTATAAATCTGCGCGTCAATGGCGACTATGCTTCTTTAGCTTAGTTCAGGCAAAACCTGACAAGCTAAGCAGATGCGTTTCACCGGAGGTAAGTAAGCTTGTTCATCACAATTATTATTTACTCCTTTTGAGTTTTCACATCAGCATTAGCTGATGGTTTTTCCAGGAGTCTGAGTGACAGCAAGTCTCCTCACGTCTCCAGGACTCTTCTGAGTATTCTGGCAGATTGCAGCAGTGCAGTGTTCTGAATGGTTTCAATCCTTCCTCTGATATCCATAGTTCATAGGGCCCCCGTTCAATACTTAATTGAATGACCACTTAAGCAACAGCAGGTACTGTAAGCTAGTGGTTCTCAACCGGGAGTCATATGGCCCTCGGTGACCATATTGCATTTTTGGGGGTCCAGGTAACCAAAACGTATTGAATTATAAAAACGCAGTAGAATTTTAAGTAAAATAGGAATCAAAGCGGTCCATTGGTAAAAAAAAAAAAAAACGTTGTGAAACGTTCATTTTTACTCCCATATTCCACAGTTTTTTGGGTTTTTTTTCAATTCTCTTGCAAGGTTCCGGTATTTGTCTATTTTTTCGTTTTCTTTCATTTCCCATCTTGTGATCTGCTGAGACTGCAAAATCTACCAGTTAACAAGTTATCTTTTTCTTGTTAATCAATACCAGGTCCGTATTATATTGAGTTTTTCACCCCAGCCGTAGCCGTTGGTTCACTGGAAGCTGAGTGACAGCAAGACTCTTCAGGTCTCCAGGACTCTTCTGAATATTCTAGCCGATCTTAACAACGCTGTAGTTTGGATGGTCTTAATTCTCCCTCTGATTTCCATTTTACCCAAATGTTTTTCCAAACGTTTGGGGACCGTCCCAAGGGCATCAATGACAACTGACACGATCTTCATCTTCATGTTCCACAGTTTTCTCAGTTCTCTAGCAAGGTTCAAGGAGTTATTTTTATACTTAATGTAAATTCAAAAAACACTTACAAAAAAATTAGAAAAGTAACGAAAGGAAAACATATATGTAAAAGATATAAAGTATCAAGAAAAAAGATAGAATGATTTGAAGAAGAAGAAGAAGAAGAAGAAGAAGAAGAAGAAGAAGAAGAAGAAGAAGAAGAAAGAAGAGAGAAAGAAGAAGAAAATAAAGAAAGAAAAAAAAGAGGAAAAAATAAATAAATAAAGAAAGAAAGAAAGAAAAGAAGAAGAAGAAGAAGAAGAAGAAGAAGAAGAAGAAGAAGAAGAGAAGAAGAAAGGAAGAAAAAGAAAGAAGAACGAAGAAAGAAAGAAGAAAGAAGGAAAGAAAGAAGAAAGAAGAAAGAGAAAGAAAGAAAGAAAGAAGAAAGAAGAAGAAGAAGAAGAAGAAGAAGAAGAAGAAGAAGAAGAAGAAGAAGAAGAAGAAAGAAAAAAAGAAAGAAGATTTTTTCCCCGTAATGTCCAAGACTCCATTGCCGTTTTGTATTCTTTGGCGAATGAAGGTGGCTGGCTGGTTGTGTGTGTGTGTTGGGGTGGGGGTGATCAGCCCCTTAAACCATGTGTTCAAATTATCCAGTCGAGCTCTGCTTGACAAGCCGGTGTATCAATTAGACCTGGCTATTTATCTCGCTTTAAGATTTATTTATTATTATTACACCCCACACCCCACCCCGCCGACCGATGCTTTTCCACCCGTAATTCATCACTGAACAGTGCGTGAAGGGTAACGAAAACAAAAAAAAAGAACAATATTGGAGATGAGAATGTTCGTGTTTTTTCTATCGTCAAACACCCCTCCCCTTTCTTTATCCTTTCTACGTTTCTTTTTCTTTTTCTTTTTCTTTTTCTTTTCTTTCTTTCTTTTTTTTCTTCTTTTTTTCTTTTTCATTGCCGCTCTTTGTCAATCTTTTTCTTTCTTTTCTTCTTTTTTTTCTTTTTAGAACTTCCCCGTTTTTACTATTTCTCTGAATGTTTTAGATGAGGCTTGATGATTAGTATTATCTGCATTATACGGACTATTGTCCTCATCTTCATTGTTATCTACACAATTTCTCTGAATGTTTGAGATGAGGCTTGATGATTAGTATTATTTGGATTATTCGGACTATTGGCCTCATCTTTATTGTTATCTACACTATTTCTCTGAATTTTTTAGATGAGGCTTGATGATTAGTATTATTTGGATTATTCGGACTATTGTCCTCATCTTTATTGTTATCTACACTATTTCTCTGAATGTTTGAGATGAGGCTTGATGATTAGTATTATCTGTTATTCAGACTATTGTCCTAATCTTTATTGTTATCTACACTATTTCTCTGAATTTTTAGATGAGGCTTGATGATTAGTATTATCTGCGTTATTCGGACTATTGTCCTCATCTTCATTGTTATTGTACAACGTTTCGCCCGATCTACCCTTAGGCCTTCTTCAAATATTTCAAGAAGGTTTTCGATTACGACGAGAAGGTTCCAGAGTTCGAAAAGATGGTTCCCGAACCCGAGAGTCCGGAAGGTTCCCGAGTCCGACAAGAAATTCCTGAAGAAGGCCGGAGGGTACAACGGCCGAAACATTGTACAAATAGCAATGAAGATGAGGACAATAGTCCGAATAATGCAGATAATACTATTCCTCTTTTTTATTTCTCTTTTCTTTCTATCTTTCTGTCTTCTATTCATTTTTATTTCATAATTTTCTTGTTTTATCGTTTATTATGTGCGGTTTAGCTCGGTCGGTAGAGCGTCCGGTTAGGCAATCACAAGGTTCCGGGTTCGATACCAGCCCTTGCCAACTCAGCGTATGAGTAGCACAGGGATCTGTGTGGTAAAGCATGGAGCTGGTGGTAAGTGTACCGGGTCTCCGCAGTCGCCAAGAACAATCTCCTTGGTTTAGCCCTAGTGAAAAGGAGATAGACTCCCTCGTTTTTTCGTTTACTATGTTCGGTTTAGCTCAGTTGGTAGAGCGTCCGGCTAGGAATTACGTGGTTCCTCGTTCGATACCGGCCCTTGCCAACTCAGCGTATGAGTAGCACAGGGATCTGTGGGGGTAAAGCATGGAGCTGATGGTAAGTGCGGCGCTCCGTCTCATACGCCCAAAAATAATTTCCTTGGTCTAGCCCTAGTGAAAAGGAGATAGACTCCCTCGTTTTTTACTTCTGTCTCTCTGTCTTCTTTTATTCATTTTTGTATTTCATAATGTTGTAGACGTTTTTCTTTCATTATCGTTTACAATGTTCGGTTCTTCTCTTTCTTTTTTAGACGTCCCATCATGGAGCAATAGTTAGCAAGCTCGTCTCGCAGATCGATTATCAATGAGTAGTGAGTTCGGTCCTCAGTGAATTTCCCATAGTTGCGACTTTGTGGGCATCGCATCATGATGTAAGCAAAAAAATAAAGTTGTCAGGGTGACCTATAGTCGGTATCAGCCAATTAGCGAAGGAGTCTATCCTCTTCTCACTTGTGCTAGACCAAAAAGATTCTTTTTGCGTCAGATGTGGAACGCCACACTTACCATCAGCTCCTTACTTTACCGCACAGATCCTTGTGCTACTCATACACTGAAGTTGGCGAGGGCCGGTATCGAACTAGGATACTTCTGGTTTCTAGCCGAACGGTCTACCGACTGAGTTAACCCAGCCCTTGATTATGATATAATGGTTAGTAACATAATCTAACATATCCATTACGACTGAATAGTGTGTTCGATCCTGGTTGAATACCCCATATTTGTGACCTTGTGTCATATCCGTGGCGTAGTAAATAATTTTCCTTTTTTTTCTTAATAATATAGGAGTTCACGTTTTTTCGTTCCTTTTTTACTTCCTTTTCATCTTTCTTTACATTATTATTCCTTTTCTTTTCTTTCTTTCTTTCTTGCTTTCTTTCTTCCCTTTTTTCTTTCTTAATTAATGAATTAATTATTTCTCAATAATTTATGCCATCACGATCCTTTCTTTCCTTCCTTCTTTTGTTCTTTCTTTTTCTCTTTTTTCTTTCTTTCTTTCATAATAATTTATGTCATCACGTTTTTTCTTCTTTCTTTCTTCTTTCTTTATTTCTTTCTTTCTTTCTTCTTTCTTTCCTTCAATCATTCTTTCTTTCACATATGTATTTTTCCTCTATTTCATTCTTTCTCTCTTTCTGTTTCTTTTTTCTTTCTTTCATGAATTATTTGTGTTCATCATTTTTCTTTCACTCTTTTTTTCCTTCAGTTTTTTTCTCTTTCCCATTTATCTTTAAACGTCTGTTTTTCTTCTTTAAGCCTGATCGAAAAAATGACAGCCTTTTCCTGTAAAACCCAAATGTGCTCTCACGTGCATGAGACTCTGACACCAGCTTCCGGTTATATATATATATATATATATATATATATATATATATATATATATATATATTTAATTATATTATTTACCAACCCCTCCGCACGAGCAGGATACGACACAAGGTCAATTTATTAAGCGGAGTTCAACAGTTTGAATTCAGAGTTTCCTTCTCCTAGACCGGTTGCCTAACCAAGGTTAAAGAGCCCACTCTGTCCTACTATTTATCCATAGCTGGAGGGAGAGTAGGATTCATACCTTTCCCAAGGGTATTAGCGCAAAGTGAAATGCAATTACCACATCCAGTATTTGAACTCGGGGCGACGAGTCCATTTCCCATGACTTTAACCATTACACACACACACACACACACACACACAAACATATATATATATATATATATATATATATGTGTGTGTGTGTGTGTGTGTGTGTGTGTGTTTATAAAAATGAAAAAAAACATGGAAATAAATCCGACAATATGTAATTTTATAAAAAATGGAAAAAAACAAAAGTTTCATTGACGGCTGATGTTTAATAAGCCGACGCTGCAGTGTTTCGGTTTGTTTAACAAACCTTCATCAGGTCCTTTTTCGTTCTAAAACCAAATAAATTATTAGTGAACAAAAGTCTGCGAGCCTCTGCTTTTAGTATTAAACATCACTCGTCAATGAAACTTGTGTTTTTACATTTTTTATAAAATTACATATTGTCGTATTTACTTCCATTTTTATCTGATATATATATATATATATAGTAATCATATAGGTGCTAGGGCTTGACGTGATTAGCCGATTAATCGGAGGAGGCCTCGCTGACGGCCCATTTAGCCTAATTAAGGGCCAAATTGGAGTGTTTCATGTCATAGACTGGTTTAGCCAACAGGTTCCGTCCTTAAGAAACACGGGTCGTCACTCACGACCAACAGGTGTGCCCATTGGAGGGGTTTTACCCCTCTGCTGAGGTGCAGTCGGTCTATTCTAAAACCTCACTCAACAGGGCTGCATGAATTAAACGATAGTTTACCCATTTGATCCTAATATTAATTTAAATTACCAATTAGAGAGCTCATACCAAATTCATGGGAGCATATATTAATAAGTCATCCACAGACATGTGTTTTCGGCATTTCACGCCTCTTCAGTGTGGCTAGACACAACTATTTTTGGCTAGGGTCGAACTCAGACTGGCCGTATGATAGCCCGATATCTTATTCCCTCGTCCACTGACAGCTGTAGCGGGGACTGGTGTTTTTTAAACTATTAAGTACATAGGTTTGTTTATGTATTTTACGGTCACTGAGAGATCAACACACACACACACACACACACACACATATATATATATGTATGTGTGTGTGTGTGCGTTGTACATGTGCGTGTGTATGTGAGCGTGTGCGCGTGTACCTCTCTCTCTCTGTATGCCCACACACACACGCGCCCAAGTAATAATCAAGTAATATTCATTTTTTTTAATATACCATAATAAATATTTTGGGATCCCACCATGATGTAATGGTTAGTAGGCTAGTCTTGCAGATCCATAACTACTGAATAGCGAGTTCGATTCTCGATAGATGCCCAATACTTTCGACTTTGTGTCACATCGTAACCATGGCGAACAGTTTGTGTAAATGCCTACCATAATATATATTCTTAAATGATAA
Organism: Doryteuthis pealeii; assembly: GCA_023376005.1. Classification (NCBI taxonomy): domain Eukaryota; kingdom Metazoa; phylum Mollusca; class Cephalopoda; order Myopsida; family Loliginidae; genus Doryteuthis; species Doryteuthis pealeii. Next base: position 51,912,970 of record CM042171.1, on the reverse strand, counting down.
TTAATAGTGGTAAGCTATACGTAAGTAAACACACACACACACACACACACACACACACATACACACACACACACACAAACACACACATACACACACACGCATATATATATATATATATATATATATATATTTCCTGTGATTTAAAGATTATTTTCAGATGTCATTTTATTCTACATAAGTTGGCACGAGTTATCAATTTCGTTTTTTTTCAACCAGAAGATGCCTCCCACGTTATAATGTTTTCCATATTGACAAAACCCTTAAATATTGCATTCCTCAAACTCACTAGATATACCAATGTATTCTCAAGTTTCAGAGAACATAGATGATACCTCATAATTTTTGACTAGTATTTCTTTCATCTTAATTTTTACTAGTATTTCTTTCATCTTATTTTTAACTAGTATTTGATACATCTTACTTTTTAATAGTATTTCATTCATCTTATTTTTAACTAGTATTTCATTCATCTTATTTTTTAATAGTATTTTTTTCATCTTATTTTTTAATAGTATTTCATTCATCTTACTTTTTAATAGTATTTCATTCATCTTATTTTTAACTAGTATTTCTTTCATCTTAATTTTGACTAGTATTTCTTTCATCTTATTTTAACTAGTATTTCTTTCATCTTAATTTTGACTAGTATTTCTTTCATCTTATTTTATATTTCTTTCATCTTAATTTGACTAGTATTTCTTCATCTTAATTTGACTAGTATTTCATTTATCTTATTCTTAACTAGTATTTCTTTCATCTTATTTTTAACTAGTATTTCTTTCATCTTAATTTTGACTAGTTATTTCTTTCATCTTAATTTTGACTAGTATTTCATTTATCTTATTTTTAACTAGTATTTCTTTCATCTTATTTTTAACTAGTATTTATTTCATCTTATTTTTGACTAGTATTTCTTTCATCTTATTTTTAACTAGTATTTGATTCATCTTACTTTTTTACTAGTATTTCATTCATCTTATTTTAATAGTATTTTTTTCATCTTATTTTTTAATAGTATTTCATTCATCTTACTTTTTAATAGTATTTCATTCATCTTATTTTTTAATAGTATTTTTTTCATCTTATTTTTAATAGTATTTCATTCATCGTATTTTTTACTAGTATTTCTTTCATCTTAATTTTGACTATTATTTCTTTCATCTTATTTTTCTTACCATTTCACCCATTTCTAATAGTCTTAATTTGTCCTGACTTCTTGGGTGAAGCATTGTCAATTATTATTAATTTTTACGAATATTTATATCATCTCTTGAAGTCATACTTTTCCGAAGGTATTAGCGCTATTTAAAATGCAAACAGCCTCGTCACGGATTTGAACTCCTTTCGCCGTATCCATTTCCTACGACGATAACCATTACACAATCACCCCTTCCTTATATCATGTATAAGTAAAATAAAGTCACCGGGGTCGCCTAATGTTGGTATCAACCAGGGTGTCTATCTCCTTTTCACTAGCGCTAGACTAAGGGGATTGTTTTGCCTCAGAGATGGAGCGTCCCACCTACCATCAGCTCCTCACTTTACCGCACAGATCCCTGTGTTACTTATGCGCTGAGTTGACGAGGGCGGATATCGAACCAGGAACCTTGCGGTTCCTTGCCGGAAGCTCTACCAACTGAGAAATAAAGTAAATTAAAAGTTGATATGCAATTAAATGAATAAACCAAACCAAACCAAACCAAACCCTTTTAGCCAGTTTGATTCTCACTGGGTGCACCGTTTTTTCTGACTTTGTGATAAATTAAGCTAAGCGTAGTAAATTGAAGCAGCACATCGCTTAGTATAATAGAAAAGCATGCTTGGCTGTCAGTCTATATTTAGTGAATTCGGTCCTCACTGGGTGCCCCGTGTTTATGACTTTGTGCAAAACTAAGCTAATCTTAATAAAAATAAAGCAGCACTTAGCGTAGTATAATAGTAAACCAGATTGGCTATCAGACTATATTTAGCGAGTTCGATTCTCACAGGGCGCCCCGTAATTATGACTTTGTGCAAAACTAAGTTAAGCTTAGTACATTAAAGCAGCACCTCGCGTAGTATGATACCAAGCAAGCTTGGCAATCAGATCCTTTTAGCAATCCAGTTACAGGTTAAATAGCACAAACTTTGTTTTTTCAACAAGGATGACTTTGGCATTAAATAACCCACAAAGGATGATACGCCATCAAACAAACGAAACCAAGCCAGCGATTTCGATTCTCACTGGGTGCCTTATATCTTATGCCAGACTTAGGCTAATACTGCTAAATAACAACCGAGCAACCTTTGGTAACCGACAACTACATCTTCGTCTCGTCTGTAGTTATAACATTATTGATGTATTCAATTATCGACAAATCATGATTTTCGGCTCAGATTCGAACTACAAAGAATCGGCCATTATTCCTTGCTCCTGGTTAAGTCCTGGCATTTTATTCAATTAATCAAATTAAATATGAGGAAATTCCGATCATAAACGGCATCTTGTCCTCCAGTTAAACACTGTATTTCGTTCAATGAATCTTTTGACGTGTCAACGACAATTGGTCTCAACATGGAGATGCGCTCAACTCATAGAGCGCGAAAACGAAGATCAAGCACCATTTAATGCGCATGCGTATGTCATGCGACCGATATGATATGTTTGTAATGTAATTTACGATGCTTCGCGCTTGTCGAAGGTTAAGATATAGTTTCTGTGTATAGATATTGTGTATGTGTGTTTATGGGGGAATAATGTGAAGTGTTACGAAAGGGAAAAGTTATAAGAATTTGAAAGAAAAAGAGAAAAAGAGCGGGAATGAAAAAAAAGGAGGAGGAAATAGCAGCGTTAAGGAGAGAATGAATATGAAAGAAAATCTAAAGGAAGGAAAAGAGAAAATAAATGAATTGAATGAGAAAGAATACGAAAGAAAGAAAATAAGAAAGAAAGATAGAAAGAAAGAAAGATAGAAAGAAAAAAATAAGAATGAAAGTGAGGAGAGAATAAATATGAAAGAAAAGCTAAAGGAATGAAAAGAGAAAATAAATGAATTGAATGAGAAAGAATACGAAAGAAACAAAAGAAAGAAAGAAAGAAAGATAGAAAGAAAGAAAAAATACGAAAGAAAAGAAAGAAAAAAGAAAGAAAGAAAGAAAGAAAGAAAGAAAATAGGAAAGAAAAAAAGAAAGAAAATAAGAAAGAAAAAAGAAAGAAAGATAGAAGAAAAAAATAAGAAAGAAAAGATAGAAAGAAAGAAAATACGAAAAAAAGAAACAAAGAAAAACAAAGAAAGAAAATAAGAAAGAAAGATAGAAAGAAATAAAGTACGAAAGAAAGAAAGAAAATAAGACAGGAAGAATGAAAATAAGGAAGAAAGAAAGATAGAAAAAAAAAGAAAATAAGAATGAAAGAGAGAAAGAAAGTGAAATGAAAGCAAAGAAGAAACTAAAGGGTGTGTACCTAGAAAAGAAGACGGAAAAAAAAGAAAAAGAAAATGGAAAGAAATAAAAACTGGAAATATACGAGGGGTAATAATAAAAAAGAAAATGAAATGAATGGAATAAAAAAATAATTAATAGAAGAAGAAAGAAAGAAAGAAAGAAAGAAAGAAATTAATAAGAAGACAAAAACGAAAGAAGAAGTAAAAACAACAAAGAAGCAAGAAATAAGCAAATGAATGAAAACCTAAAGAAAGAAATTAAATGAACTATATGAAGAAAAAAATGAGAAGAGAAAAAAGAAAAGAATGAACATTCTCAAATAAACAATAAATGAAAAAGATTCAAATGAAAGAAAAAAGGCAATAAATAGAATTAGAAAGAAAGAAACAAACAAACAAACAAAAACAAAGGAAAGAAAGAAGGAAAGAAAGAAAGAAAGAAAGAATCAAAAAGAAGAAAAATAGAACGAAAGAAAGAAAAAAAAAGAAAGTTAAAAAAAAACAATTCTAAGAAGAAAAGAAAAGATAGAGAAAAGAAAAAGATAGATAGATAGATAGATAGAGAGAGAGAGAGAGAGAGAGAGAGAGAGAGAGAGAGAGAGAGAGAGAGAGAGAGAGAGAAAATATTTAAGAAGATCTCAGAAAAATAAGTAGAAACTCATAGAGAGATAGACAGACAGACAGACAGATAGACTGATAGATAGATACATATAGATAGATAGATAATGTATAGAATGACATAGATAGATAGATAGATAGATAGATAGATAGATAGATAGAAAAAAAGAAAGACATAGAAAGACAGACAGATCGATCGATCGATAGATAGATAGATAGATTTTAAAAAACTTAATAGGGAGGGACAGAATTAGAGAGAACGATCACGAAAGAGTGAGAAAGAGGGGGAAGGAGAAGAAAGAGAGAGAGAAAAAGAGATAGAAATAGAATATCGAAATGAAAAAGAGAGAAAGAAATTGGTAACGAATGAGCTCCCAAAAATGACTATGATAAAAACAGATATCAACTCTGTAGTCGTTCATAATATTTATGTGCTCCAAAGACCAGGGCCATGATCTTATTAATCAAGAGAAAAAATTTATGAATGACACCGATCGTCAAGGGTCGGAGGAGAGACATGCGCCATATTGAATCGGCCCTAATAAAGCCAATCACAATCAACAACAACAACAAAAATAATCCCGCACATGCGCACAAGCTCGTAAAACACTTTCATTGGCGTTCTTTAGGCGCACACATATTCTTAATGGCCTGTCTCTCAAAACAACTGCAAGAACGGAATTATAATTCGACGAAGTAACGTATGTACGATCTCTCTAAAAAAAAAAAATACACGCACGTATTTACAGATCTTTTATGTTCATAAATCCGTCCTATGTGCGGTTTCGCTTTTTTTTTTGCTTCCAGATTCAGCAAATTCATAAATTTATTTAATGATTGTTACATACCTCTTTGGAGGCGCGTGGTCAAATGGTTAGAGTCGTAGGAAATGGACTCGTCGACCCGAGTTCAATTCCTGGACGGAGCTGTTTCCATTTTACATAGCGCTTGTGAAAGGTATGAATCTAGTTCTCCCATTCAGCTATGGGCAAATAGCAGGGCAGACTGGGCTCTTTAACCATGGCTAGGTTACCAGTCTAGTAGAAGGAAAACTGAATTTAAAATCCGCTTAAAAAAACTGTTCGTGCGGAGGGGTTGGTATATATATATATATATATATATATATATATGTACCTCCTTGCATATCGGGTATATAATTATTGGCATTCTTCCCTCTACAGGAGACGATGGCGGAGTGTCCAAATATTTTCATGGAACTACGTGGCTTGGTCAGGTTCATATGGAATCTATCCAACAATGAACTTATTTTTGGATAGATGCAAATTCATATTTATGCTTCCAATAAGTCGGGTGGAATATTTGATACAGCTGGGGACACACATGCTTGTGGTAATGATGCTAAAGCCCGAAAGTTCATCAGCTGATGAAGATTGTATTGGAATCTATCTCATATTAAACTTGTTTGGGACAGATACAATTCATATTTATACTTCCAATAAATCTGGTGTAACTTTTAATAGTACTGGGGGCACTTTGGCTTGTGGTAATAATGCTAAAGCCCCAAAAGCACGTTCGACCCAATGGTCATCATGTGGAATTGGAATCTATCACATATTCATATTTATGCTAAACATAATTTCGTATCAATCAGCGATCCTTTTGCATTTCGCACCCACGCTTCAACCATCAAGCTATCTCCCGGCAAAAGATGGTGTTTGTCCCATTCATTGGCAAAAAAAATGCTATTATTCATATTTATTCTTCCGATAAGTCTGGTGTAATATTTAATACTGCTGGGGGCATTTTTATCTTGTGGTAATGATGCCAAGGCCCCGAAACCTCGTTCGACCACAAAGTCATCATCTGATGAAGACTTTATTGGAATCTATCTCACATTGAACTTATTTATGGACATTTACAAATTCATATTTATTCTTCCAATAAATCTGGTGGTATATGTAATACTGCTGTGGACATTTTTATCTTGTGGCAATGATGCTAAGGACCCGAAACCTCGTTCGACCACAAGGTCATCATCTGATGAAGACTTTATTAGAATCTATCCCACATTAAACTTATTTTTGACGGATACAAATTCATATTTATTCTTCCAATAAGTCTGGGAATATGTAATACTGCTGGGGCATTTTATCTTGTGGTAATGATCCAAGGCCCGAAACCTCTTTCGACCACAAGGTCATCATCTGATAAGATTTATTAGAATCTATCCCACATTAAACTTATTTTTGGACGGATACAAATTCATATTTATTCTTCCAATAAGTCTAATATGTAAATACTGCTGTGGGCATTTTTATCTTGTGGCAATGATGCTAAGGCCCCGAAACCTTGTTTGAACACAAGGTCATCATCTGATAAAGATTTATTAGAATCTATCCCACATTAAACTTATTTATGGACATATAAAAATTCATATTTATTCTTCCGATAAGTCTGGTAGAATATGTAATACTGCTGTGGGCATTTTTATCTTGTGGTAATGATGCTAGTGCCCCGAAACCTCGTTCGACATCAAGGTCATCATCTGATAAAGCTTTATTAGAATCTATCCTACATTAAACTTATTTTTGGACGAATACAAATTCATATTTATGCTAAACATAATTTCGTAGCCATCAGCAATCCTTTTGCATTTCGCCTCTACGCTTCAACCATCAAGCTATCTCCCGGCAAAAGATGGTGCTTATCCCAGTCATTGGCAAACAAAATGCTATTAATCTATCTTCGCCATTATTCAATTTTTGCATCGTGATTTGCAAGTAGTTATGTGGTGATCGATCGTTTAAAACAATTTCTATGAAAGGCACCTCTTTACATCGATTTGATAACAACACAATCGATCAGTTGTTATACTCGTTCAGTTATTATTGTTCTTTTATTGTTATTGTGGTTGTTAGGGTTTATGTTGTTTTTATTGTTGTAGTTGTTGTCTTCTGCTTGAATATTGGTTATTGTCGTCTTGCCTCTAATTTGGATCGATTCCAAAATGGCAACATATTTTTCTCTTCCTTCCTTCGAATTTTTACCATATTATTCTTTTTTTTTTTCTTTTCTCTTTTTCTTTTCTTCTTTTTTTTGTTTCCTTCTTTTTATTTT
>CM042171.1:51885852-51900852 GCA_023376005.1 Doryteuthis pealeii | reverse complement strand
CCGATTAATTTCCTATCTATCTATTTATCTATCTATCCATCTATCTATCTGTCTGTCAATCTATCTATCTCTCTATCTATCTATCTGTCTGTCTGTCTATCTGTCTATCTGTCAGTGTGTTATAACTTAGATAGCAAGCCGATTAATTTCCTATCTATCTATCAATCCATCTATCTATCCATCTATCTATTTGTCAGTCTGTCTATCAGTCTATCTGACTTAGTGTGTTAGAACCTTGAAAGCAATCCGATTATGTTCATATCTCTCCTCTCTCTCTCTCTCTCTCTATATATATATATATATATATATATATATATATATATAGTGTGGGATGGTCACTGTTTCAGCTTTTGCTGGAAATGGCGTACCAAAGGCCAGTATTATTGGTAGAGTGCTCAATATAAAATAGAGCTGTTATATAATATAATAAAATAAATATATAAACATTTGAAACATTTTCACCTGATGATTGCCTCGCATGAAACCAATATGGTCGTGAATGTTCCTTTGTCACCTAATAAATAGATATGTAAAAACCTTTATATATTTATTTTATTATATTATATATATATATATATATATATATATATATTATATATATTATCTATCATATCTTTCTAACTACCTGCCAGTCTTTTAATCTCTCTGTCCCCTCCCTCTCCCCCCCCTCTCTCTCTCTCCCCCCCCCCTCTCTCTCTCTCTCTCTCTCTGTTTTAGCTTAGTCGGTGTAGAGTGCCCGCCTCGGAATCACAAGGTTCTGAGTTCGATACCGGTCGCCGCCAACTCAGCATATGTGTAGCACAGATTGTATAATCTGACGTGTGCGGTAAAGTGGTGAGCTGAAGGTAGGTGTGGCGCTCCACAGCAAAAATACTCCCTCTGATCTAGTGCTGGCGAAAAGAGGATAGACTCCCTCGCTGTCCGGCTGATACCGACAATAGGCCACTCCGACAACTTTTACTTTATATATATATTTTTGCCTGCCTATCAATCTTTCTAGTTGAGCGTGTTCGTATCTAGCTAGTTAGCTGAACATGTTCATATCTATCTATCTATCTATCTATCTATCTTAATCTATGTTAATATCTTTGTATCAATGTGTCAAATTACCTACCTATCAATCAGTCTGTCCCAATTGATTCAACTACCTATCTATCCGTCTATCCTGGATGTGATAATTGCATTTCACTTTGCGGTAATACCCTTGGGAAAGGTATGAATCCTACTCTCCCTCCAACTATAGATAGGGCAGACTGGGCTCTTTAACCTTGGTTAGGCAACCAGTCTAGGAGAAGGAAAACTCTGAATTCAAACCTGTTAAACTCCGCTTAAGAAATTGACCTTGTGTCACATCCTGCTCGTGCTGAGGGGTTGGTATCTATCTATCTATCTATCTATCTATCTGCCTGTCTGCCTATATATAGTTCTAACTGAGTGTGTTCGTATCTAGCTAGCTACCCGAACAGGTTCATATCTATTTATCTAGCTTATCCATATTGATATCTATCTATCAATCTGTAAAATTACCTACCTATCAATCAGCCTGTCCCCGTTTATTCAAATATCTATCTATCTATCTAGCTAGCTATCTATATATCTGCTTGTCTGTCTGTCTGTCTGTCTGTCTGCCCTGTCTATCTATCGTTCTAGCTGTGCGTGTTCGTATCTAGCTAGCTAGCCGAACAGGTTCATATCTTTCTATCTATCAGTCAATCTTTCTATCTATGTTAATATCTTTGTATCAATCTGTAAAATTACCTACCTATCAATCAGCCTGCCTTTCTTAAATATCTGGTGCCAAGTGTTATAGTATCAACCGATTATTTTCGGTTGATACGACTATCTTGGTCTTTTCTTTTTTTCAATTTTTTTTCTCCCCAGGTGATGTTTGGTAGTATATTTTTACAATCAAACTATTTGCCGGGGTTTTCTTACCGCAAGGGTTTACCAACAGGTTTGGTATATATATAATTTATATATACTAAGCAAATATATGCACACTCCGGTGCAAGTATTTAAGTTTAATGTAATAAGATATTGTATTAAAATTAGAAAGGCTCATGAAAACTAAATAAGAATGCAGATAAAAAGATTTGTAACAGAGGGGGGTTAATCGAAAAATAGAACAACTGAAACTTACTCTTCCATCACTCCTGTCTTTCATTGTTATTTTTTCTAAATTTAAGTATTTAGTTAAAAGAGGAAGTAAAGAATAAAATGACAGTTTATTTCTTCTTGTTAATGGATTTTCATTTTAAAGATTCAATTGAAGAGGATTTTGCTCATATTCATTAAAATAAAACCAAACAAGGTAGAAAATCAATAATACTTAAGCAGCATATTTATTTAAAATCATTATTTCCCGAGGATATGCAATATGCAAATTAGCTTACCGGGTTCACAAACGAGGTAAAGCTATGTGTTGTTGTAGTATATAAATATAATTGGCAGTGTGCATCAAGTGGTGTGAATAAGGGTCGAACAGTAGTTCAAATGTGAAATCAATTTAATTTAATATATGAGGGTTTATAAAATTTATATTAATAAAGTGTCTAATTCATGGTATGATATGTGATGTCAATACTATAGGGATATATATATAGTTTCGGTTACAGACAGAATAAAACACACAATTCTCTTTCATTATATAAGATATATATATAATATAAATGAAGCGAGAGATAGTTTTTATACGTGTGTTGTATTCCATTTGTTCATATCGTGTGTTTAGTTGTTCATTTTGATCGTTTTGGTTTGCTTGTTTTATCTAAATGTTAAAAACCCGGATGCAACTCGATCTGTCATGCCCTTTCTATGTAATATAGCCGTTAACAAAGGAAATATCTCCCCATTCTTTCCAGTAAATTCCTGAACCAGATGAAAGAAAATTCCCAAGAATTTGCCATTCGTCTTGAGATTCTAAGCCGCACCGATCGGCGCCCACTAAAATAGATCACGACTCTCCGGACCGCTTTGCCAAATTCAATTGTAACTGCTTGGGGACAGAAAAAAAAAAAAATAAAAAAGGTGATGTCCGCCATTGTTGATGACGTACCGGATGTGGCCTGTATGATCGACAGTGTTTGTCTGAATATAAATCTGCTTTTCCAACCAGTCAGTGCCTCAAGAACAAAACTTTTTTTTTTTTTTGGTTTGTTTTATCCGTTCTGGTCAGGTTTTCTTCTTATCTTCTCTTTCTTTTTTTTATTGTCTTTTTTTGGGGGGGGGTCTTTTCTTTTTTTCTTTTTTTTTTTTTTTTTCTTTTTTTCTTTTTATATTGTGCTTTTGATTCTTAAAATTGAATGAGCACTTCTTAGCCAAGTTGAAGCGCCTAAAGTCTTGTGTCAGGAGCGCATGCTGAACAAATGAACAAGCCTGATAAGGCAGAAATCGAAATATATATATATATATATATATATATATATATATATATATATATTATAAGTGTCTGGCTCAGACCACTAAAATGCTCACCGAAAATCGTATTCCTGAGTGAAGATTTCTAACACTCCATAACTTGGAACGCTATCGTTATGTACGGCTATATATATATTATATATATATATAATATATATTATATTCCTCAATGCATCAATCATGTGCGCTGTTTGGCACGGGATATCCATGACAATCTCTCATCCATCCATCCCTATCGCTAATCATTTTTGGGAGGTCCTCTGTGCAGCATCCTGCATCCGCATAGATCTGATCAATGTATGTCTTTGCTAGTCGGAGCTCCACACCTGGGCGGTGCGCATCGTGCTGGCTTCCCAAAAGGAGAACGTCGCTTGTGTGTCGTCTTGCTTCTCACCAGCAGTGTCCCCGCCCCGGGTGGTCCCCCCTTTTTGTTCCGTTCTCAACCGGATGGTTTGGGTGATATGTGGCAGGTGGCCGTGCCAGCTGTTTCTCCAATGGGGGTGTTGTTTTCCACCGTCTGGTTCAGGATCACACGCAGCATTCTTGTGGCAGTCCCATCTAGTTATTTCTCTAATCACTTTTTTAAGGGTCCAGGTGGTGCAGCCATACAGCACCACTGATACGACAACGGGCTGGAAGAACTTATATATATATTATATATATATATATATATATATAACTATATGGCTGATTTAGCTTTCTGGACATTCTATTAGGTTGTCCCAAGTCTCTCCTAGGTATCATCATCATCATCTCATGTCGCCTTGCAGCACGATATCCATGAAAAAAAAACACAAATTCCCCTCCTTTTGCCAACCCTCCCTATCATCATTGCACTGGAGGGTCTCGCTGAGCATATCAGCATCCTCGCATAGCTGGTCAATGTAGGTCCTTGCTGGGCGCTCCACACTTGCATGTCCATGTGTTTGGCTTCCACAGGAAGAACGTCGTTATGAGTTCTCTTGCTTCTCAAGCAGTGTCCTGCATGCCTGTCCTGCTCACTTCGATAGTTTGGAGAAGGGGGGGGCAGGTGACCGTACAGCTTGTCTCTTCGTGGGGTGCTGTTCCACGATTTGTTCAAGAACCTGCACGTAGCATTCTTGTGCAGCTTTAACCATCTAGCTTATTTTCAAGACGCTTGTTAGGGTCCAAGTGGTGGCAGCACATCATAGCAGCAACCGGATATAACCACAGCCTGGGAAGAAACTGTGCGCTTCAGCTTGTCAGGGAGATCAGACGCTCCATATGCTGACATTTGTTTGTGGGCGACCTGCCTTTGCTATCTTGTGTTAACAATCTCTCTCTGTGGATGAGATATTACTACCTAGGTTTACGTGAATTGTTCTACAGGCTTGAGAGGCGTGCCGTTGAGTGTTGAGATGTTCCTTTCTTTTTGACTCATGAACTTTCTGTTTTACTGGAGTTCACATAGAGGCCGATATTTTCCTGGCCGCCTCCATCTCAAGCTGTGTAACAGGACTCACTTGTGTCGTGTATCTGACAGGAGTGAAGGTCGTCAGCATAGTCTGCATCTGTACTGTTTGTGCGGGATAAACGCCTGCTGCCTATGGCCTTTTTCAGTGTGAAAACCCTTTTCTTTTAATGGTATCCCTAATGAAATGTTTTTGAGTAACGTAGTCTAAGGCATATTATGAATATAATGGTGGCCAATTGTATCTCCTTGTAGGACCCAGCAGGCGATGTCAAAGAAATCTGTGTCGCCATCAGGTGAGCGTACCATTGCCTAGTGTCCCGCTGATATAGCATCATTATAAGCTGCAACTGTTTCTCTTGGGGGAGGCCAATAATGCTAGTAAGTATTTGTTCCATTTTTCCCATCTGTGTATGGAATCAAATGCCTTGGGAGAAATCTACGAATATAGCGAGTTGCCCTCCAGATTCTTTGCTCGTACTCCTTTCTATGATCCAGTTTATAGTCAGGATCTTGAGAGGGTTGTGGATTCGATTTTTTGCGGAAAACCATTTTGGTTTCTCCCTAAAGATTTTTTCTATTTCAGGTCGGATGGTTAAGGAGAAAGGGCATTTAATACTTAGCTGCATAGCAGTAAGGAGTTATGCCTCTGTAGTCTCTTAGCCATTCCGAGATCTCCCTTTTTTAGGAATGGGGATGAAGGCCTTTTGTCACAACTAATCTATTTCTATTTTGTCTATCACTGATTGGCCATAGCCCAAGCAGTATGTCACTGAACTTTCCCTATCTTCATAACCCGTCCGGGGGTATTCGCGTCAAAGTCCTGCCGCTTTCTAAAACCTTTAGCTTCTTTAAAACTTGGTTGATTTTCATCTATCGTGAAGTCCCCCAGTTTGATTTATCGTAGTTGTTTATCGACAATCTTTGGGTATTATCTTCTACTATTTTTAGGGTTGGTCCCAGAAGTTTCTGGAAGTGGTCTATTCCATTTTTGGGAGTCTAATCTTTTTGGCTGTTTGCCTTTAACTTCGATTTAGAGTACTTTTCCTAACCCTGATTTCATTACAAGTTGCCATGCTAATCGTGACTGTCTGTTCCTCCAGCCGGATTGTCTCCAGGTATATTTGCCGTTAATATGTTCTTTTATCGTCTCTCATCTTAATGTTCACAGCCGCCCGTTGGACCACACACACACAGCACACACACACAATTATATATATATATATATATATCATAAACACATCGCTTGTGTATTTACTTCTCATACTGTCGTGTAAAAGAAGTCACTATAAGAGGAATATAACTACTATCTAAACAAAACGAAAAATCTAAAAGAGAGTCCGGTTGGTGTAGGGGCTACGGTGCTCGCCTGTCAGCTTGACAGTCGGGTTTCGAAATCACGCACAGGCGGTCTTCCTATCTATAGCTCTGCTGATGAGGCCTAATAGCCGAAATGTACATACAGAGATTGATTTTTCTCGATTGTTTTAGGCCTTACATTTAAATACGTATGCCCGCTAATAATTAATTATTAATTAATTAACTTTCAAAATTAGGTACGACTTCAATTAAGCAACATATTCTTCCAAAAAATTTTTTCGGCTAAAAAAGCCATAACATAAACACATCGCTTGTGTATTTACTTCTCATATTTATATATATATATATTATATATATATATATATATAAGTAAAATACCGTTGTCGCTTCCATTAGCAAGCTATTTTCGCCACTTATTTCTTACTGTAGGGAGTACAGTTTCACTGGTGCTTCAATCCATCACCTATAAATAAATATTACATTTTTAAATAGCTAAGTGGTTATCTACAACTACAATGTACTTGTCACAGAGCGATAATATGAACCCCTTTGGGTACATCGATATTTGGCACTAGGCCGAACGGGGTTAATCTTAGTATTTATATTGTCGTATATCAAATATATCTTTTTGGCTAGTGTCAAGGTTAGATATGACAGATGATTGGTCGTATGTGCCCCACATGACACACTCCTCCGTACAGAGAGTAACAAGCGTTTGACAAACACTTCCCAATAAAATCCAATATAGGAGAAGAAAAGAATAATAATAAGACTTTTCTACAAATATTATTTTATAATAATCATCATGTCGCACCGGCAGATTCTAACCATTACACTAGCTGGTTTTCAAAATTAGGTATGACTTCAACTAAGCACATATTCTCCCAAAAATTGTCGGCTAAGGCCATATCAAACACATTGTTTGTTTGTTTACTTCTCATACTGTCGTGTAGCAAGTCACCAAAAGTGGAATATAACTGAGTTCAAAACAAATGAAAAATCTGGGAAAAAGCTAGTGTAATGGTTAGAGTCCCCGCCTGTCAGCTTGACAGTCAGGTTTCGAATCATTCACAGAGCAGTATTCCTGTCTATAACTTTGCTGATAAGGCATAATAGGCCGAAATGTACATACAGAGATTGACTTTTCTCGATTTGTTTAGCCCTACATTTGAACAGATGTGTGCGCCTAATTCATTAATTATCAACAAATTACCATTTCAGCATAGCAGTAGACTGTAGAACCCATTTTAGCTTTAGAATAAATTCGAAAAGCCTTCGCAAAAGACCCGAGGCGAAATATCATTTGAATTTAGTTGTTTTAGCCGCATTTCTCCCCTATTTTCAACCACATTTGTTCAGATTTATCCAATAGTTTGCTCCCCCCCTCTTTCTCTCTCTCTCTCTCTCTCTCTCTCACACACACACACACACACACATATATATATATATATTAGGGAACGGGCAGAGGATGAGGGGGACGTACACCCAAAATTAACTTCTTCCTTTATTTTCAAACACACACACACACACACACACATATATATATATATATATATATATATATATATATACAAGTGATAACCTACTCGAGTTTCACCATAAGGATCTACAGGGTTAAACCCATTGAATTAATCGAGATACCGATTAATTGCAGTCGATTACACGTGTGTGTTCATTGCGTTAAACTGTTCGTTCTCGATTAATTCAGTGGATTTAACCCTGAAGATCCTTATGGCGAAACTCGAGTAGGTTATCATTTGTACCTATATTATAATAAATTTGCTCTACTTACGTATTGAGCACTTTGTATTTGTTATATCGGTGACTTACCCCCCTGAATTCTGCACCACCTAACCATCGTGACCATATTCACCGGTAAGTCACCTTTTCCATTATATATATATATATATATATATATTTTATTATTATATGGAGATTGTGTGTTTTTCTGTCTGTAAACCGAAAATATATTCCTACTAAGTCACAATTCTCTTAGTTATTGACATCACATTCTCCATATTTTATTTTTATCTAAAGTCAATTATTAATAAAATTGCATACATTATTAAACTGTTAACTATGCCTACATACTGACAACATGCAATTATATTTATATATACAAAAAATAGCGGTTTACAGTGTGAACGGGAAGGCTAATTTGCATATAATATTAAAAAATCGAATTCAATAAATATGTGCTTAGTATTATTGATTTCTAACTGTTTGGTTTTATTTTAATGAATATGAGCAAAAATCTCTCAATAAATCTTAAATGAAATCCATTAACAAGATAAAATAACTGTCATTTTATTCTTTACTTCCTCTTTAACTAAATACTTAAATTAGAAAAATACAATGAAAGACGGAGTGATGGAAAAAGTAAGTTTCATTTCTATTTTTTATACCCCTCTGTTTCAAATCTTTTTCTCTGTTTCAATCTTTTTTATCTGTGTTCTTATTTAGTTTCATTGGCCTTTCTAATTTAATACAATATTTTATTACATTAAAACTTAAATACTTGCACCCGGAGGGTGCATATATTCGCTAGTATATATAAAGAACAATTCGCAACTTAACTGAATTAAAACAATGGTGGACAAATCGTTTGATGCGTTCAGTTAAGTTGTTCGAATTGTTCTCAGATCTAACACGCTCTTTCCCCGCAATCTTAAAGATAGTGTCACCCGTCACGAAAAAAGTTGCCTAATTTACAAATTTAAATGCAAATGCGATGTTTGCTACATTGGGCGAACTACCCAAAGATTGGAGGTTAGAATAAACCAGCATATATCTATCTATCTATCTATCTATCTATATATATATATATATATATATATATATATATTATTATATATATATATATTTTTTATTTTTATTTTTATTTATTTATTTATTTTTTTTTTCAGTGTAGTGTATAAGGAAGTTTTGAATATGTCACCAAAAATACATTGTTGCTATTTGTTGGGGCAGAAAAAAAATGTCAAATTCCAAGCTGTCAAAGAATGACGTCACAGCCTGATATGAAATTCTTGGAGACTAAAAACAAAAGAATCTGCTAATTAATTTAGCGCGGGTCGTAGAAACGTTGCGGAAATAATGGAATAATTTGTATCGTTTCATTCTTGAAGTCTTCCGCTGCGACACCCACACAGATGTCATTTGCAATAAAGAATTCAACAAATGAGAAATCGGAATCATAGATTCCTAAACAATGGAACTGAATTCTTCAACGCAGATGCGATTCCATGATTTGCTCGCAGAATAACCATTTTTTTTCCATATCGCTTCTTTCTTGCAATCTGAAGGATAGTGGAAGAGCATTTGCGGTTATTTCCTAGTTGAGTAACATGAGTGACCCAGAAAAAACAAAACACAAATTATTTATTTATTTTCCCATTAAACTAACACTAAACCCTAACCCTAACCCTACCCCCCTAGTTGAGTAACATAATATTACAGGGTGACCCAGAAAAAACAAAACCCACACATTTTGTAATAAAACTGTTAATTTTAGTTTTAATTTTTTTGAAGTCCAACAAGGGTTAAGGGTTAGGGCTAGGGTTGGGGTTTAGTGTTAGTTTAATGAGAAAATAAATAAATAATTTATGTTCTGTTTTTTCTGGGTCCAATCCCAAATTATTTATTTTCCCATTAAACTAACCCTAACCCTAACCCTTGTTGGACTTCAAAAAAATTAAAATTAAAATTAACAGTTTTATTACAAAATTTGTGGGTTTTGTTTTTTCTGGGTCACCCTGTAATATTATGTTACTCAACTAGGGGGGGTAGAGTTGGGGTTAGGGTTAGGGTTTAGGGTTAGGGTTAGGGTTGGGGTTTAGGGTTAGTTCAATGGGAACATAAATAATTTGGGTATGTTTTTTTCTGGGTCACCCTGTAATATTATGTTACTCAACTAGGGGGAGTAGGGTTGGGGTTAGGGCTAGGGTTAGGGTTTAGGGTTAGGGTTAGGGTTTAGGTTGGGTTGGGGTTTAGTGTTAGTTTAATGGGAAAATAAATTATTTGGTTTCTGTTTTTTCTGGGTCACCCTGTAATATCATGTTACTCAACTAGGAAATAACCGCTTTGCTTAAGGCAAATCATGCCTGAAGCAATGGTTCATATAGCGCTAATACGCTTGGGAAAGGTAAGAAACCAGTTTTCTTTTCAGCTATGCTTTGGGGGCAGAATTTGCAGTTGGTCTTGTTGTCAGAATCGCGACCCAAGTTCAAATCCCTTTTCGAGGCTGTCTGCCTTTCACATAGCACTAATACCCTTGGGATTACCAACACACTACAGACTTGGATTATGGGAGTAAACCCCGAAAAACAAATCCGGAGCTGAAGTCCCTAAGGTGGTGTGACGCTGAAATCCAGTGTTACCCCAGCAACTCCTGCGACATTACCGCTGCCAAACTGCATTGGCTTCTTACCTTAACTTTGGATCACAGCGGCAGTGTGGAGAGGTAGGATTTGCTGTCTGGGCAACAGCTCATCCTCCATACCAAACCACTCAGGCTACATAGTTTCACAAAAATGGGCATTACTGCATCGTCTCTTGTAGACGGAAGGATGTCAATAACATTAATACCCTTGGGAAAGGTAAGCATACAGGTGTTTCTCTTTCCAGCTATGCATTAATAGTCAGGGCAGACTGAGCTCTAACTTTGGTTAGGCAACCAGTCTGGGAGAGGGAAAACTTTTAATTCAAACCTATTATAACTCTGCTCAAGAAATTGACCTTGTGTCACATCCTCCTCATGCGGAGGGGTTGATATATATATATATATATATATATATATATGCTGCATCCGGTGCTGAGTTTCCAGGTCTGGATATTTGAGGATTGGGGAGTGACCCCTTTGTTGCCATTACTCCCAGGTCCACTCTGATCGGTTTATACACGAGTATAGACGATACTTAAGAGTTAACTGGTTAAAACCAAAACATGAATGAATGAAACTTTGACGGTAATTAGGTTGGTTGGTTGGTTTTTTACGGCATGTCAACTCTTGTTGGGTTATTTTAAACCGAAGACGTTTTTGTTTTAATCCTTCTGGATGGGTATGCAAAAACTCAATTTTTTAAACACATTTTCAAAACTCATACTTTCTATTTAATCCATAGATGGGACCTTAACAGGTACTACCACTCCGGGTCAGATTTTGACGGTGATTAATTCTGAAATTCTAAATGTAAAATCTTCGTAAGAATAAAGTTTCCTATGTTGAAAGATGAGAAGCTAATAGTTAATATAAAGCCGGTTCATGTTAACTTTGATTCTCTAAACTGTAGTATCGGGTGTCAGCCAATTCGTCATTTGAGGTGGGAGGGGCATCTCGTAAAATAACCCCTTTACAATTCTAACGTTCTCATTTTGAATGAGATTTAAGTAATATATTTATAAGAAATAACTTTGTATTTGTTTTTGTTAGTTGGTTTGATTTAACAGTATGTCAAATAGTAACCAGTCCGGGTTAGCTCAGTCGGTAGAGCGTTCGGCTAGAAACCACAAGGTTCCTAGTTCGATACCGGTCCTCGCCAACTCAGCGTATGAGTAGCACAGGGATCTGTGCGGTAAAGTAAGGAGCTGATGATAGGTGTGGCGCTCCACCCCAGATCCTAAAAACAATCTCCTTGGTCTAGCGCTATTCAAAATGGGATAGACTCCCTGGCTGATACCGACTTTAGGCCGCCCCAACGACTTACATGGAGGAATGACATACATATGGGAAGGAGGTCTAACACATGATATACTTTACTATTATCCTCAGAACATTCATGTATCTTTGTCATGTCTTTTATAACTGTTGGCGTTTTCAGTATATAAGGTGTGTGCCAGATGCCCACTCTTACTTATAGACTCGCCAAGAACCATGTGACCAAGCTATTGGCCAATCACTGGCAGTGCACTGCTGCTGTGATATTGTTATTTATATCGGCTGTTCTGATCTTCGCTACTCACAACTACCTTGAACCTTCCTGGACGACGGAACATTAGATTATATCACTGGACCTTTGACACTACGTAGGATTCCAAAACTTAGGACTTATTCACTTACCAAAGGATTCTATAGCTCGGGACTTACTTACTTTAAGTCTTTTTCAACTGGCCAAGGATGGCGGTCAGAAACTTAACAATAACTTTATGCATTACAATGATTATATAAAAAAGAAACTTAAAAGACTCACAATTAGTAACCAGTATATATTTAAAGAAATGTTCAAATTACAATGGTAGCTTTATATTAAAATCATCATTCCTTCATTTGTTTCTGGCAGAGTTCATACTTATTTGCTTTTGTTCCATTGATAACAGAAAAAATAACGCTACAACAATATATTGCAATGTTATTAATGACGTATTTCAATTAATGAGGTAACATGCTGCTTATCTGAGATATTAGGGTAAAAATGTTCGCCGAAAAGAGTGAGTCAAAAGTTTTGTAAGATTTCATATGCTATTCAATCATATGATCCGGAAACAATATCAGTGGAACTTTGACGTACGAGTTTAATTCGTTCTGCCCATAACTTAATTTACTCGTATATCAAATCAATTTTCCATATTGAAATAAACTGTAAAGCAATTAATGCAAGTCAATTGCTTGGGCAGAGTTTTAATTAGATAGTGAGGGAGCCTATCCTCTTTTCACTAGCGCTAGACCAAAGAGATTGTTTTTTAGTATCGGTGGTGGAGCGCCACTCCTACCATCAGCTCATCACTTTACCATACATTTCCCTGTGCTACTCATTGGTGAGGGTCGGTATCGAACCAGGAACCGTCTGAATTCAGAGTTTTCCTTCTCCTAGATTGGTTGCTTAACCAAAGTTAAAGAGCCTAGTCTGCACTTTACTATTTACGCGTAGCTGGAAGGAGAATAACTGGATGCTTACCTTTCCCAACAGTATTAGCGATTGTGTGAAACGCAAACAGTCTCGACCAGGATTTGAACTCGGGTCACCGAGTCCTGACAACAGGATCGATTGCCAATCCTCCCCCCAAAAAAACCCCGCTTCACCTACCCCCCCTTCTGCATCTGGAACATTTGTGACTTCTCTCTCTCTCTCTCTCTCTCTCTCTCTCTCTCTATCTCGCTCTCTCGCTCTCTCTTGATCGACTTGCCCCCGAATGACATTTAATAGTTTTCGGCGTCGGTTTGATTTTTCTAACGCCCCCACCCACCCCACACTCCCCCTCACAATTACCCCTCCCCCTCCCCCCACCACCACCTCGAGCAACATGGAATGGAGGGAAATATGCAGAAATCGGTTAACCTTTTTATCTATTTATTTTTTAAATCTTTTTTTGTTTTTTTTTTTGTTTGTTTTTTGTCTTGCTCTTTTCTTAGGGCGAATATTTTTAGGCTTAATGATAAAAGAAATTATATACATATATATATCTTTTTGTGTTTTTTTCGTTTTCTCGTTTTTTCGTTTTTTCATAATATTAGTGAAGGGAAAAAAAGCCCGCAAGACAATTACAATAATAACAACGGAACGATGTCATCTATTCACCAACATGTAAAAATAACAGCAGGTCGTAAGGATATTAATAACGACTCTCTTCATTTTTTTTCTTTCTTTCTGTTCTTTCTTCTTCTTCTTCTTCTTCTTTCTTCTTCTTCTTCTTTATTATTATTTATTATTAATTAATTATTCCATATTCACTTATTCTTCCTTCTTCTTCCTTCCTTCCTTCTTCTTCTTCTATATTATTATTATTTATTATTATTATTATTTATTGGTTTAGTTACTTATTATTATTATTATTATTTCATTCTCTTCTTCTCTTCTTCTTCTTCTTGGCTTTATTATTATTATATTATAATTATTATTATTACTTTCTTACTTTTTCTTCTTCTTCCCCTTCTTCCTTACTCTCTTCTTCTTCTTCTTCTTCTTCTTATTATTATTATTATTATTATTATTATTATTATATTATTAATTATTATGATTACTTTTTTCCTTCTTCTTCTTCTCTCTTATGCTTCTTTTCTTCTTTCTTACTTATTATTATTATTATTATTATGTATGTCATTATTATTATTATAAAGTTATTAATTAGTTATTATCATTATTATTTGCATATCTCTTCTTCCTTCTCTATACTTCTTTTTTATTATTATTATACTTATTATTATTATTATATTATTATTATTATCATTATTTTCATTCTCCTGGATCTCTTCTTTCTATTTCGTTCCTTTTATTATTTATTTATTATTATTATTTTGGTTACTATTCCTCTTCTTCGTTCTCTTCTTCTTTCTTCTCATTCTTTATTATATTTATTATGTTATTTTATCTATTATTATTATTATTATATTTACTCTTTCTTTACTTCTTCTCTTTCTTCTTCTTACCTGACTTACTTATTATTATTTTATATTATTATTATATTACGTTTCTTCTTCTATCCTTCTTGTCTTCTATCTTCTTTATTAGATTGTTATTATTAATATATTATTAATATATTTTATTATTGTTATTAATGTTTTAGCTGCAGTAAAAAATAATAAGGGCACATTAAAATCAATTACCAATCTGATTGATTAAACAAACAAATGTCGGCAAGGATTCAAATGCGGGGGGGAAGGGGGAGGGGGTGGTTGGCGGGGGAGGGGGGTTATTCGGGAAGAATAAATATTAAGAAAACGTAACAATATGAGATCGCACAGTATGGCTCTAAAAACGTTAAATGAGTCATTCTTACAATTGGCAAGATGCATAAATTATAAGAGCTTTTCAGTTTTTTGTATCTTTTGATCGAAGACTGAAGAATGAAGAAGTAAGAAGGATGAGATAAGAAAAGAAGAAGAATGAAGAAGAAGA
>CM042171.1:51868719-51885752 GCA_023376005.1 Doryteuthis pealeii | reverse complement strand
GAGAAGAGAAGAAGAAAGAAGAAGAATGAAGGGGAGAAGAAAAAGAAAAGAAGAGAAGAAGAAGAAAGGGAGTAGGAAGAAGAAGAAGAAGAAGAAGAAGAAGAAAGAAAGAAGAAGAAGAAGAAGAATGAAGGGAGAACGGGAAAAGAAGAAGAAGAAGAAGAAGAAGAAGAAGAGAAGAAGAAGAAGAAAAGAGAGAAAGAAGAAGAAAGGAGAAGAAAAAGAACAAGAATGGAAGAAGAAGAAGAAAGAGAAGGGAAGAAAGAAGAAGAGAAGAGAGAAGAAGAAGAAGAAAGAAGAAGAAGAAGAAGAAGAAGGAAGGAGAAGAAGAAGAAGAAGAAGAAGAAAGAGAAGAAAGAAGAAGAAGAGATAGAAAGAAGAAGAGAAGAAGAAGACGAAGAAGAAGAAAATGAGTTAGGAAGAAGAAGAAGAAAGAGAAGGAAGAAGAGAGGAAGAAAGAGAAGAAGAAAGAAGAAGATAGAAGAAGAAGAAGGAAGAAGAAGATAGAAGAAGAAGAGAAAGATGAGGAAGAATGAAGAAGAAAGAGAAGAAGAAGAAAGAGTAAGGAAGAAGAGAAGAAGAAGAAGAAAGAAGAAGAAAAGAAGAAGAAGAAGAAGAAGAAGACATGGGGCAGGGAGAAATGGGGCAAAAGGCAAAGGTGTGCCGGAGGAGCGGGGCAAGGACAGGGGGGCAGCGCGGCGGAAAGAGGAAGGGGTAAAAGAAGGTCCGGAAACGGCAAGGGGGACGCCCCGGGCAGGGCCGGCCCACGACTAGCTACCACAAGACCACACGGGGGCCCCGGGCCCAGCAGCCGCAGAAGAGTCGGGGGGAGGGCCGGCGGCGGCGGCCGCGGCGGCGGCCGGCGGCGGGCGGCGGGTCGGCTGCGGCGGCCGGCGGCGGCGGCGGGCGGCGGCGGCGGGACGTCTGGCGGGGGCGGGGCGGTATGAGGAGGAGGAGAGAAGGAGCGGTGGCGGGGCGGGGCGGCGGCGGCGGGCGGCGCGCTGGCGGCGGGCGCGGGCGGCGGCCGCGTGCGGGTCGGCGGGCGGCTGCGCGGCGGCGGGGGCAAACCGCGAGGAGGAGTAGAGGGATCGGCAAGGGCGGCGGGGCGGGGCGAGGTAGGAGAGGAGAGGTGCGGGGCGGGGGCGGGGCGGGTCGGCGGGGGCGGGGCGTGGGGCGGGGGGCGGCGGTCGGCGGGGGCGGAGGGCGTGGGCCGCCCCGCGGCGGCGGGGCGGGGCGCGGGGGCGGCCAGGAGTGAGCAGCGGGCGTGGCGGAACCTGGCGGGTAGCAGGGCAGCAGTCGGCTGCGCCTGCGGGCAGAGCAGGGATGAGCGAGGGGCCAGGGGGCGCACGCGAGGAACCCATACGCGCCCGAGGAACAGGAAGGCGAAGACAACCGGAATAAGTGGAACGGAGGGGGAGGAGCAGGGGGGGGCCTCGGGTCGGGGGAAGGGGGGAGGGGGAAAAGGGGAAGAGCAACCGGCGGGGGGAGAAGGCCCAAAACAAGCCGAGGAAAAAAAAGGAGGGAGGCAAAGGGCCAGAGGGGGAGGAGGAAGGGGGGATACGGGGCGGCAAGGGCTCGGAATGAAGAGAACGTCGAAGAGAAGAGGAGCGGGGGAGAGGAAGGGGGTAGGCGGCACGGGGGGGCGAGGCCGGCGGAAAGGGACCACAGGCGAAGCCAAAGCCGGGAAGGAAGGAGGAGGAGGGAGGAGTATGAGGAGGAGAGTGAGGAGGAGGAGGGAGGGAGGAGGAGGCAGACGCCGGGGGGGGTGGCCACCAGGGGGAGCGGAAGGCAGGGCACGGAGGGACAGCAAGGCCGCCGGCAGGGCTGTCCAGGAACGCTGCTGAGGAGGGCGGGGCAGAGGGGGTGTAGCAGGCAGAAGGCGGGAGAGGCGCAAGACGGCAGGGGGAGTGGAGGAGTAGGGAGGAGGATTAGGGAGTGAAAGGAGGAGAGGGAGGGAGAGGAGAGGTGATGGAAGGACGCCCGGGGCCGGAAAGGCGGCCGGCCGTGAGCAAGGCGGTGCAACAACCGGGCGGGAAAAGTGCAAAGCGGCACAAGATGGCAAGACAAAAAAAGGGGAAAGCCAGAGTGAAGCGGGGATCAGTCAAACAGTGCTGGGGGTTATGTGCGCGTGGCTGCGGGGTTCTTCTCTGATTTCAATTCCCACAGTTCTTTTTCCAATGCTTGGTTGTTACTTGCTTGCATTTTACGCCCATGTCAACCCCTGTTGGGTTATTTTATGCGAGCACGTTTTATTTCATTTATTCGTCTTATGACGGAGAATCGAGAAAGGAAAAAGAGCAAAGACATTGTCTTGCCATGCCGGGCATGGCGAAACCCGCGTCTGCCCGCATCCAAAAACAAATGCGATTTAGGCACTGGACGGACCGCGAGGTTCAACTGATTGTGCCCGAATGTTTTGGGTATATGCCCCCATAAAATAACCAAAGCGTTGGAGCGTGGGCGTGACAAGCAGAGAAGGATTCGGCCTACGTGGGACGAACAGTCAAGTAAAGATTATTTTGACGACGACGACGACGACGACGGAGGAGAGGATTTTTCAGCTGCTGGTCGAAGAGTGTTGAACTCAATATCTATTCCTCCCCCCTCTATTTTCCCTTCTAATAATTCTTGAAATGGTATTGTTTCATTGTTTCTTAAATCAATTTTTTAAACCTTTTTTTTTTGTCTATCTTTTCGTTTTCTGTTTTCACTCTATGATCCGTTAGAACGGAAAAGTCTAACAGATGATAAGATTTTTTTTAATTACCACTAGATCTGTTATTCTGGTCGGGATTTGATAATCAATTTGTATCTCAAAGTCCCAGATAATTCTATGGGGTATATTTTGGTTTTGCATATACAAGATAAAACGACAATTCTTCCAGGCTGTGGTTATATCAGTACTGATGTATGGCTGCACCACTTGGACCCTAACGAAGCACCTTGAGAATAAGCAAGATGTGAACTGCACAAGAATGCTGCGAGCAGTCTTGAACAAGTCATGGAAACAACACCCCGCATGGAAGCAGCTGTATGGCCACATGTCCCCCATCTCACAACAAACCATCCGAGTGAGACGGACTAGGCGTGCAGTACATACACTTCTGGAGAAGCAAAGACGAGCTCATAAGCGACGCTGTCCTGTGGAAACCGACATGGGCATGCTAATGTGAGCCGCCCAGCAAGGACCTACATTGACCAACAATGCGAGGATGCTGGTTGCTGCGCAGAAGACCTCTCAGGAGCAATGAATGATAGGGAAGATTGGCGGGAGATTTGATATCCGTACTACTTGCGCGACATGAGGATTATGAGCATATACCATTTGTCAGTAGGTCACACTGAATTCTCTTACCAAATTATTAGTGAATCATCTTTCCCACTTGGTGCTTCTTACTCTTGTATTACTTTTGTAGCAGTTTGAAAAAGAAAGAAAGAAAGAAAGAAAAATGTGAATGAAAAGAGAAGGATTGACTAAAAGAAAAAAGAAAACTAGAATGAAAGAAAGAAAGAAAGAAAGAAAGAAAGAAAGAAAGAATGGGATGAGAATGAAAAAAAAAACAAGAAAGAAATGTAAGAGACTAAGAATTGATGAAAAAAGAAAATAAAGAAAGAAAATGAAAATTAAAAAAAGAAAAGAAAAAAACGAAGGAACTGTGAATGTAAAAGAAACAACGAAAGAAAGAAATAATTAATGAATAAAAGAAGGAAGGAAGGAAGGAAATAGGAATGAAACATGAAGAAATGAAAAAGGAAAAAAGCAAGCAAGAGGGAAAATAACAGTGGGAAAGAAAGAAATGAAAGAAACAAAACAAACAAATAAAACAAAGAAAGAAAGAAAGGAAGGAAGAAGAAAAACGAGAGAAAGATGGAGATAAATTTGAATCAAAAAGAAAGAAAGAAATGGGATGAAAAAATTCAGAAAGAAGAAAAAAAAAGAAAAAGATAAAAATAAATGGCCAAGCAAAAGAAGGAAAGAAAGTAATGGATGGAAAGAAAGAAAGAAAGAAAGAAAGAAAGAAAGAAAGAAGAAAAGAAAGAAAGATAAATGCGAAACAAAAGAAAGCAAGAAGAAAGAAAAGGAAAAGAAAAAGAAGAGATAATTCCGAAGCAAAAAAAAAGGAAAGAAGAAACAAAGGAAAGAAAAGAAAGAAAGAAGAAAAAAGAAAGATAAATGCGAAGCAAAAGAAGGAAAGAAAGAAATGGGATGAAGAAAGAAAGAAAAGAAAGAAGAAAGAAAAAAAAGAAAGGAAGAAAGAAGAAAAAGAAAGAAATGGGATGAGAAAGAAAGAAGAAAAGAAAGAAAGAAAGAAAAAAAGAAGGAAGAAAGAAAGAAAGAAAGAAATGGATGAGCAAAGAAAGAAAGAAAAAGAAAGAAAAAAAGAAAGGAAGAAATAAAGAAAAAGAAAGTAATATAAATGCGAAACA
The DNA here is from genome assembly GCA_023376005.1 of Doryteuthis pealeii. Taxonomy (NCBI): domain Eukaryota; kingdom Metazoa; phylum Mollusca; class Cephalopoda; order Myopsida; family Loliginidae; genus Doryteuthis; species Doryteuthis pealeii. The sequence goes on along the minus strand of CM042171.1, from coordinate 51,881,324 downwards.
AAACAAAGAAAGACACAAAGAAAGAAAGAAAAAAAAAGATAAATTCCGAAGTAAAAAAAGGAAAGAAAGAAAGAAAGAAAGAAAGAAGAAAGATAAATACGAAGCAAAGAAGGAAAGAAGAAATGGGATGAGAAAGAAAGAAAGAAAGAAAGAAAGAAAGAAAGAAGAAAGGAAATAAAGAAAATGAAATATAAAATGAAAAGAAGAATGCAAAAGAAAGAAGAAAAGAAAAAGTAACTACTTTGTGAAAAAAGAAAAAGAAAAAGAAAAAGAAAAAGGGAAAGAAAAACAAACCGAAGGGTAAAAAGGGTTGAATAATTGAAAATAATCAAATACACAACAGAACGCTTGAATGAATGAAAGAACCCCTACAAATAAAATATTTGAAAGAAAGAATTAGACGAAATAAAATAAAGATGAAAAATCTTGCTTAGATTAATAAATAAATAAATAAATAAGCAAATAAATAAATAAATTAAATGAATGAATAAATGAATGAATAAATAAAATAAAACGGATCAACCAAAAAGAAAAAAAAAGAAGAAAAGAAATAATCCACTTTTGATATTATCGAATAATTTGAGTGGGAATCTCCTGTCTGATCGGTATCGATCCGTGCAATTTTTGAGATGTCGCGCCTCAGGGTTCTTTCTTGGCTCTAGGTTAAGGCAGGAGCTTAAATAAACAGGGCCGGGGTTTGCGGTGTGTGTGTGTGGGTCGTGTTCATAACGTGTCGTTGCATATGAAGCTCGTCATTTCGTGAATAGAGTTCCGAGGTGAGCGCCCGAGGCTCCTTTTCCCAAAACGAGGCTTCCGAGGGTCATCCTTATAAAAAGAGATAATCATATCGCACAACCTCCCCACACCCCACACAATTCATCCGTTCCTTTTTTTTCTTCATCTTTTTTATCTTTTTCTTTCTTTTTTCGTTTTTATTATTGGTTTATGGAATCCTTGTTTTTCTAATTTAGCCTTCACGTTGGTCTCTTCTTTATTTTTATTTATTTATTTTTTTATTATTTTTTTTTTTTTTGGTGTTGGTGTGTGGGGGGGGTGTCGGGGAGTGGTTCCCGGTAAGTGGAATGATAGAGCGGAGAATTTCATTCTTTCTTCTGGGTTTTTCATTCTTGCTTTTGGCTGTTTTTGCCAATCACAACAACAATTACTCCACGGAGGGAAAACAATCTTTGTTATGTTTGAATGGCTTTTTAGTAGATATTTCGTATTCCTCCTTCTTCTTCTTCTTCTTCTTCTTATTTATTTATTATTAATTATTATTATTATTATTAGTAGTAGTAGTAAAGTAGTAATAGTAGTAGTAGTAGTAAGTAAAGTAAAGTCCGATGGGGCGGCTTAAAGTCGGTATCAGCCAATCAAGCGAGGGAGTCTAATTCCCCTTTTCAATAGTGCTAGAACCAAGGAGATTGTTTTTAAGCATCTGAGGTGGAGCGCCATTCACCCTTCCATCAGCTCCTTACTTACCCGGCACAAGAATCCTGTGCTACCCATACGCTGAGTTGGCTGGGAACGCGGTATCGAACTAGGAACCTGTGGTTCTAGGCCGAACGCTCTACTGACATGACTAGTAGTAATTCTAATTCTTCTTCATTATTATTAATTAGTAGTAGTAAGTAGTAGTAGTAGTATGTAGTAGTATTCTACTTCTTCATTATTATTAATAATATTTTATTATTATTAGTAGTAGTAGTAGTAGTAGTAGTAGTATTCTACTTCTTCTTCATTACTATTAATTATTATTATTATTTATTTCAACTTTTCTTCTCATTCATTTCAAATTCATTCTTCTTCTTCTTCTTCTTCTTCTTTTATTATTTTATTATTATTATTATATTATTATTTTTCTTCTTCTTCTTCTTCTTCTCTTCTTCTTTCTTCTTCTTCTTCTAATTATTATTATTATTATTATTATTATTATTATTGATTATTATTATTATTCATTTCAATCCATGCCACATATTGCTCTGAGTCAGTCTACATTCAAGCTCTTATTCTTCTTCTTGCACGTTCTGTCGCACTGCGCGTTGTCATTCACGTGGTTCGTCTGTCCGCTTGTCAATGCGTCATTTCTATCTTTACTATTCGAATTACTTATACTTCTCTGAAACACTTACTTCAGGAAGTCCTTTATCTCGATCGCGAGTTCTATTATATTTGATAGATTATCTAGTTGATTATTATCTACATTATTATTATCCTAATCTATTAATTATCTTCAAGAGACAGCAACTTGAACGCTCAGAGGCACAGCTGCAGAATAGAAAGAAATACTCTTGTAGCACTATGGAATGATTTGACAGATACTCTTGCCATTGAGTGAGTGGATAGTTTAAATAATTCAATTCGCTTTGTTGTATATTTATTGCACGATGGCCTCGTAGACTTTGCCGGAGGCTGTATTTTCTCAGGTATCTATAGTTCAATTTTTTCTTAACTTCTATATTTTTGATGTTCTCTTTTTATCTTCTTGCCTCTCACACATATTGAATAATAAATACCAGCAACTAAGTGTGTTTTTTACTTAATACTCATATTCTTATCTATCTATTCTTTACTTTATATTCTTTCACTTCTCATTTCTATTATATTTAATTATTATATTAAATTTAATTTATATAATTATAATTTAATTATTATTTTGGCAAACTCACTGACTGTGTGTGTGTACAATCCTCACTGAGGGCGGTTAGTATATAATTATTTGACTCGATAACAGCAGATATTATATATCGTATTTATATATAAGCCTTTGAGGAGTGTGAAGCTAATATTATATATAAATTTGATTGAATGATATACAATTGTCTTTGTATGTATGAACGACTTTCCCGAGATTGTCATTTATCTCATAGTTCGTGGTTTACTCACTATTGCTCTTCTTCTATAGGCCACGCGCGTCTTCATTATCTATTATATTTATTAAATCGTCTAACTATATATTTCTCTAAATGCATGATTGATATATATCTTGAGTTTAAATACACATTCCGGCAAGATGGTGGTAAAGGTCAACAAAACTTGTTTTTGAGTTATAAACTCAATTAGTAAGACCATAGTTAGGCTCTCAATTATATAACAAGCCGATGTCAGAATATAATATATATATATATATAGACTCATTTGATAATAAGTAAGCTAATGAATAATATATAAATAATTTATTATATAATATATAGGAATAATAAAAAAAATACCAAATTAGAATGGAATACTATTATATTAAGTTTCACTGAATAAATTTAAAATATAGCTCAGCACCGATAGTTAATATCGCTGAATAAATATAACAAAATTATAACATATAAATATATATAATTCTGGTATTTATTTCTTATATAAAACAGTATATAACAATACCGATTCAATATACATAATAACTTTGATTATTTATATATAAAAAAAAGAAAATTACATGAGTAAACGTTGAATAGTGCATGCGCACAAAATTTTTCGCAAGTGTTAATTCCGTAAAATATTTGCAAGTGCTCTGTTAATCTTTCATTACTCATATTACTATATTTTCTCCAGTAATTCTCTTTTATATCATCTTATTATTATTTTCAACATTTCATTTTCTATGTTATGGCACCGATCCTTTAATATAGCTTAGATGGTGCCACTGCTCAATCAATACAATGATGCCTATCTCTCTCGGTTTCACCTACGATCTCATCATCACAATACATTCGTCATATCGTATTCCGTCAATATATACTACGCATCGGGTACTCTCCGACATCTCAAAGCCATAGACCACTCAGCAGATACAGCAGCTGATAATCGACACTCCTACGTTCTCATATGCACGCATGTCCGGTCTCTCCCGATAGTACCTATGACCTATATCCTCCCAAATATGATTGACCTTAAGCAAATCACAAGTACACCAGATATGCAGGTATACTTTTAGCACCAGAGCAGTGGTTCCCCACACACTTTTTTGTACGGCGACCACCAAATGAGCTGTTTAAAATTTTCGCGGAACATCCCATAAAAGGAATACAGTCTATAGAATCCAAGAATGGAAAGAATACGAAATTATTTATTATTAGCTAGTTTTATAAAAGTGAATATAGTGTTACACAAACACTTAGACACTACTGAGTTGGTGTGGATTCAATCTTATTCGGGGTAATTTCACCTTTAGTTGGCCTAATTCCTAGCATTGTGCGTGCGATTATCTGGAAATTGAACTTAATTGTCAATTAAGAACACATTTTTTTGATATTATTTGTGTTAAAGCATGCAGTTGTATTGTTTTCGAAAAAGTTTCTAAGAATTTGTTTATTTCGCACGTAGAACTTTCAAAATAGCTACCGGATTGTTTCAAAGTGAAAGTCAAGGGAGGTTACTCCTAATTGCCTTAATTTGCTAGGAATTTAGCCAACTAAAGGTGAAAATTACCCTTAGGACCTAATTTCTTGCAGTAAGATAGCTCTACTGGAACAGTGAGCAACATCTTGCAATTGAAATTCTGCCTACAGATATGGTCTTGGTTCAAATCCTCCACCGAGCGTTTTCATATCGCCCCCTACATCGTTACAGTGGGTTTTTTTCTACAATAATTGCAGTTTCTTCTACATCAATATATATATATAGGCCGGACTTTTGTTGAATAATATTTTTCGTTTATAACTTGAATATGAATAATTCCCGCGACAACACACCTAATGACATCTCGTGACACACCAGTGGGGTGGCGACACATAGATTGGGAACCACTGAACTAGAGAAAGAAAAGTATGCGTCATTTTTTTAGAATAGGATGATAACAACTTTGATATTCTTTCTTCTTCTTCTTCTTCTTCTTCTTCTTCTTCTTTCTTCTTCTTCTTCTTCTTCTTCTTTCTTAATTCTTTCTTCTTCTTCTTCTTCTTCATTCTTCTATCTTCTTCTTCTTCTTCTTCTTCTTCTTCATCATTTCATCTTCTTATTAATTATATTCTTATTCTTCCTTAATCTTCTTCTTCTTCTTCTTCTTCTTCTTCTTCTTCTTCTTCTTTCTTTCTTCCTTCTTCTTCTTCTTCTTCCTTCTTCTTCTTTTCTTAATATCTCTTTCTTCTTCTTCATCTTTAATCTTTCATCTTCTTCTTAATCTTCTTCTTCTTCTTGCTTCTCTTCTTCTTTCTTCTTCTTCTTCTTCTTCTTCTTTCTTCTTCTTCTTTCTTCTTTCTTATATCTCTTCTTCTCTCTTTCTTCTCTTCTTAATCTTCTTCTTTCATTCTTTCTTTCTTCTTCTCTTCTTCTTCTTCTCTTCTTCTATCCCTTCTTCTTTCTTTGTTATTCTTCTTCTTCTCTTTCTTCTTCTTCTTCTTCTTCTTCTTCTTCTTCTTCTTCTTCTTCTTCATCGTCGTCATCGTCGTAAGAAAAGAAATGATACTGCTATTTTTCTCTTCTTTTTTCCATGTTTTCTCATCGATATTTGTTTTTTTATGGTGTGTGTGTGTGGGGGGGTAGAGTGTGTGGGTTGGGGGCCTGTTAGTGTGGACCAAATTTATTAAGGGGGACGTGATTAAACAATGAATTCTTGGGTGCCTTTTAAATTCGTTTGTATCGTTCGTATGAAATCGCTGACTCTCATTTTTGTAAAAGTCATCAGTTTAGACTCCGTTTGACGACATATTGAATCAGTACCTGAAAAGAATTTTGTACACCCTGACCACTGAATACGATAGATAGATAGATAGATAGATAGATATTGACTGACCTTGAACTAGATAGATAGATAGATAGATATTGAATAGATAGATAGATATGAAGTGAACATAGATAGATAGAAAAGAATATGAGTGATAGAATAGATAGATAGATAGATAGATAGAAAGATATAGTGGCTAAACATAGATAGAAGATAGATGGATAGATAGATAATGAATAGACATAGATAGATAGATGATAGATAGATAGATAGATTTGAATAGACTCGACATAGATAGATAGATTTGAATAGACTGACATAAGATTAGTAGATAGATATGAATAGACTGACGAGATATAGATAGATAGATATGAATAGACTGAGAATAGATATGGATAGATAGATAGATAGATAATGAATAGACTGAGATAGAATAGATAGATAGATAGATAGATAGATAGATAGATAAATAGATATAAATAAGACTGAAATAGATAGATAGATAGATAGATATGAATAGACTGACTGATATATAGAAAGATAGATATGAATAGACTGAGATAGATAGATAGATAGATAGATAGATAGATAGATATAGAGATAGAATGAATAGACTGATATAGATAGATAGATAGATATGAATGACTGACTGATATATAGAAAAGACTGAATAGACTGATATATATATATATATATATATATATATATATATATATATATATATATATATATATATATATATATATATATATATATATAATATATATATAGATATAGATAGATAGATATATAGTTGGCTTATCAATCGTTAATGAAACGTCTTTTTTCAATATTTATAAAATTACATAGATAGATAGATAGATAGATAGATATGGATATGCTGACATAGATAGATAGATAGATAGAGAGAGAGAGAGAGAGAGAGAGAGAAAGATAGAGATAGATAGATATGAATAGACTGACGTAGATCGATAGATATGAATAGATTAACATAGCTAGCTAGCTAGCTAAGTAGATGGATAGATATATAGATAGATATAAAGAGATTAAAATAGATAGATATGAATAGTTAATAGCCTGTAACTGCAGTTTCACGCATATCATGCAATCATCAGATGGTCAAAAATAATAGAATATTAAAACGGAGGCTTATTCAGCCTATTCATATGTGTCAAAAATATCGGAATTGAAGCTGTATTTACCAAGATAGAAATGAACAATGAATGGAACGTTAATTTTTTTTTCAGAATACAGGGTGGTCAATGAAGTGCCGAGTTTGAAGCTGTATTTACCAGGATAGAAATGAACAATGAATGGAACGTTAGTCTTTTTCAGAATACAAGGTGTATCAAAAAGTACAACAGATCTCGATACTTTTTGTAAACACCTTGTAATATTATATATACCTCTGTGTGTGTGTGTGTGTGTGTGTGTGTGTGTGTGTGTGTGTGGATTGATAGATAGATAGATAGGTTAAATTACAAAAAATCTCGATACTTTTTGACACACCTTGTATATACGTATCTATATATTTATATATATACATATATATTTTTATATATATATATATATATATATATATACATACATACATACACTGAAAATTGGACTCATCAGAAATATATATATATACAAGGTGTGTCATAAAAGTATCGGAATTGAAGCTGTATTTACCAAGATAGAAATGAACAATGAATGGAACGTTATATTTTATCAGAATACAAGGTGTGTCATAAAAGTATCGAGATTGAAGCTGTATTTACCAAGATAGAAAGGAACAATGAATGGAACATTATATTTTATCAGAATACAAGGTGTGTCATAAAAGTATCGAGATTGAAGCTGTATTTACCAAGATAGAAATGAACAATGAATGAAACGTTATAGTTTATCAGAATACAAGGTGTGTCATAAAAGTGCCGAGTTTTAAGCTGTATTACCAAGATAGAAATGAACAATGAATGGAACATTATATTTTATCAGAATACAAGTGTGTCATAAAAGTATCGAAATTGAAGTGTATTTACCAAGATAGAAATTGAACAATGAATGAAACGTTATATTTTATCAGAATACAAGGTGTGTCATAAAAGTGCGAGTGTGAAGCTGTATTTACCAAGATAGAAATGAACAATGCATGGAACGTTAATTTTCAGAATACAAGGTGTATCAAAAAGTACAAAAAATCTCGATACTTTTTTTTGACACACCTTGTATATATATACTTGTGTGTGTGTGGGTGTGTGTGATGTGTATGTATGTGTGTGTATAGATAGATAGATAGATAGATAGATAGGTTAAATTTCCATAATCAATTTGTCTTAGGCGAAAATGCCTTCTGGTCATCTGGTGGCCTCAGTGCAGCTAACAAGTTTATTCATAGTAAATTACTTGAGAAATTGATACTTCTCCATTTCTTTTGATACACATATCTAATTTGTCAGCGGCGAGGGGTTCGGGAGGGGCGGGGAAGTTTCGACCCACGTGATAGAAAGTAAATAAATAAATAAATAACACAAATAAATGCAAGCAGATAAAAACTGTCCGAAGGCATTCTCTCTCTCTTTCTCTGTCTATTCCATCAGCAGTCGTATCTCCAGCGACCAGATTCCGCCCACACCACGCTACTCATTCCCTTTTTTTTTATATTTTCGACTGCGTCCTGGCGTCCTGTTGCAAGTAACGCGGTCACGTCCAGTAAGAGTTATTAAACCGAAGTGAGGCTTCGAAGAATTAAAATGAAACTAAAAACAGAAAGAAAGAAAGAAAGGAAGAAAGGAAGAAAGAAAGGAAGGAAGAAAGGAAGGAAGAAAGAAAAGTGAATCGACAAAAATACCCGAAATAATCGAAACGTTGAAAGGGTAAACCCACCGACGGGATTGGAGATGACCGATTTCGCCATTTTGAAAACAAACAAACAAACCAAAAAAAAGAAAAAAAAGATAAGAAAAAGATTTCCCGCATGCGCAAAGCGTTTTCCGGTAAGAGTCTCCCTCCAGCTTGTAGTCAAATTGAAAATAAAATGACACCGATATCTCTATTTCCCTTTACTACCTTCCCCCCCTCTCCCCCTCTCCCCCCACTGTCTCTCTCTCTCTCTCTCTCTCTCTCTCTCTATCTATCTATCTATCTATCTATCTATCTATCTCTGATCTCTCTCACTCGTTCTCCGTTCACAGTATCTCATTTCCTTCACGCTCTTTCAGTTTCAATTCTCTGTCTCTCCCACTCTCTCTCTCTCTCTCTCTCTCTCTTCTCTCTCTCTCTCTCTCTTCACTCACTTTCTCATTATCGATCTATGACACCGATATCTCTATTTCCCTTACTACCCTTTCCCTTCTCCTCTCTCTCTCTCTCTCTCTCTCTCTCTCTCTCTCTCTTCTCTCCCTCACACGCACACACACACCACACACTCCTCTTTCTCTCTCTCTTCTCTCTCTCTCTCTCTCTTCTACCTTCACAGTATCTTCAGTTTCTATTCCTTTCACGCTCTTTCAGTTTCAGTCTCTGTCTCCTTTCTCCTGTCTCCCTCTCTCTCTCTCTCTCTCTCTTCCTCTCTCTCTCTCATCTCTCTTCACTCACTTTCTCATTATCGATCTATCTATCTCTTACGCATTAACCCTCACTCTTTTTATATCGGCACATATAAACAGCCACTGACACATGCACACACACACTGTAAATATCTATTATTATACTAAAGCTGAGCGAATCAACTTTTGGTTCCTTAAGGCTTTTTTCCTATTTAGTTTAATGACACAAAACACATCCCAAAATATGTCTTACATTTATTTTTAAATTATGTTTGAAAAATTCCATTTCATTTGGTTCTAATTTGTTCTAATTTGGAACTAAGTCAAAACTCCACCATTCCTAACTCTTTCTTTCGCTTCTCTCTATATATTAGGGACTGGCAAAAAAATCATCTTCTACGAGTTTTAAAAGCGAATTAAAAATAATTAAATCTATTATTTAGGGTCAAACTTTGTCTAAATCGATAAGTAGTAACATACTGACCATCATTAAAAAAAGAAAAATATCATTACATATCCAGTTTATTTTTAATAGATTTAAAGGGATTTGTTTTGATCAATTTCTACGCGATCCGCCATACTGTCTCTTTTTCGATGGTTTTAAGTGCTTGTTTACAATTTTACTATAACATTTGCGATTGCAAAAAAAAAAAATAAACAAAAAATCAGGTAAATTATCCGATTTTAAGAAATTTTCAGTATTGATTTAACAAATTTATGAATTTTATAATGCATCAGTTATTTTATTCAGAACTTCAATTAGTATTCTTGCTGATGAAAAATTAATATATAACAATTCATTCTTTAAAATGTGAAAAAATCTGATGTTAAGGTTTAAAATGTTTATATTTTTAGATTCTAGAAATAAATATCTATTTAAGCAAACCTTTATTCATTGCATCAACGTTATACTTTTTGAAGAAAAACTCTATTGAAAATGTACCCCCACTTTTTAAGCAGAAAAAATATCTATGTATAATTTTTTTCTTTTATAAGAATAATCTCTTTATTTATACTGTAATTAGTACAATATAAGACCAACTTTCTCCGGTCGTATTTGTTTATAGTGGTGAAGGCTTGTATTGGACCATCCACACATTTTTGTACAGTCGATAGAAAAGAATTGGTGCATCAAGGAATGCCACGAACCCAATCAACGACTGACCTCAGAAATTTTGAATTCAGAGTTATCCCTCTCCTAGACTGGTTACCTACCCAAGGTTAAAGGGCCCAGTCTGTCCTACTATTTAACCCATAGCTGAGGAGAATATATGGATTCGTACCTTTCCAAAGGGTATTAGCGCTATGTATAATGCCAACAGCTTCGTCTAGGAATTGAACTCGAATCCACGAGTCCATTTTCCACAACTCAAACCACTAGCCCACGCGCCTCCATGTATATATATATGATTCTGTGCTACCGAAAGTTGTTTACAACTGTAAACAAAACTGGATTGTTTTTGGAATGAAATGCCCGCAAACATATTTAATTAATCAGGTCTGAAGAGGAATATATATATATATATATATATATATATATATATTATTGGACCCCCAACAGAGGCAGAAAATTGTCTCAATACACACAGGACTTTATTTTTGTAAAATGATTCCCATTTTTTTCATTACAACTGATTTTTGTCGTTTTGGGTTCTTTTGATTGTCTATTTTTGTTTTTTTTTTTATTTATTTTATTTATTATTTGTTTTAGTTCATAAAATCGACTTCCTTTTCTTTTTTTTGTTTTGTTTTGTTTTTGTTTGCTTTTTGTATTTGTTTTTTTTTTTTTTTCATCATGTTTACTTTTTTAGGAAGGTTTTTTATTTTTAATTTTGTTTCATTTTAGTTCATCTTAAATGGGTTCATTTCTGCATTGGCAATTAAAAGTCTATTCTAAGAATAAACAGATCCCCTCAATCCAACCAGTTCTGGATAACAAAAGAGGATCAGTTGCAATAAAAAGATCGATATTCTGAGTTTTTATTTGGGGGGAGGGGCTGTTTTGTTTGTTTTGTTTTCGATGGGGGTCTTTTCTTCTTTTATATAGAAGCGTTTTCTTCTCTGTGCAAAGTTGTTCATTTATTCATTTTTTTATTTTTTATTTTATCTGTTCATGTGTAGATGTATTTGTTTCGTTTTGTCTTCGTTTTTTTTTAAAGATTCTGGGAGATGAGGGACTTTCACACCATCTTTTTCTTTTGAGCCTTGAAGCCTAACAGCATGTAATGATTCTATTAGTGAGACCACTTGCAGCTCAAAATGAACAGGGAAAAGGAAATACAGTTTGGAAATTTACAGTAATAATCCGGTCTCAAAAGTGCACGTCGTTTCTGTCTCGTTCAGGTTGTAATTGAAAATGATAACACAATCGCTTCCCTTCTCTCTCTCTCTCTCTCTCTCTCTCTCTCTCTCTCTCTCTCTCTCTCTCTCTCATTCCCCTTCTCACTCACTCACTCACTCTCTCTCTCTCTTTCTCTCTCTCTCTCTCTCTTTCTTTCTATCTATCTATCTATCAAACAATATATAGTGTGTCGTAAAAGTGCCGAGTTTGAAGCTGTATTTACCAAGATAGAAATGAACAATGAACGGAACGTTTATTTTTATCAAAATACAAGGTGTGTCATAAAAGTGCCGAGTTTGAAGCTGTATTTACCAATATAAAAAGAACAATGAATGGAACGTTAATTTTTTCAGAATACAAAGTGTGTCATAAGAGTATCGAGATTGAAGCTGTATTTACCGACATAGAAATGAACAATGAATTGAACGTTCATTTTTTCAGAATACAAGGTGTGTCATAAAAGTGCCGAGTTTGGAACTGTATTTACCAAGATAGAAATGAATAATGAATGGAACGTTAGTTTTTTCAGAATGAAAGGCGTATCAAAAATTACAAAATATCCCAATACTTTTGTGACACAACTTGTATATACATATTTATATTTAGTAAAAGTAAGTAAGTAAAGTCGTCGGGGCGGCCTAATGTCGGTATCAGCCAGACAGGGAGGGAGTCTATCCCCTTTTCAATAGCGCTAGACCAAGGAGATTATTTTAGCATCTGAGGTGGAGCGCCAAACCTACCATCAGCTCCTCACTTTACTGCACACATCCCTGTGTGTATTTATATCAATGTATAAATATTTTGCAGGCTAATATTTCCAAGCAGATAGAGCTCAATATAATTTATAGAACGTTTATATTTGAGGTAAAATAGCGTTGAAAACACCTGGTTACTGGCAGTTTTTCGCCTATGCGATTGCATAGGCAAACTTGGTAAGTTATTGGTAGACCAAGTTCTTTTGTGGTATTGTTAGTGGAGATTCAGTGAAAAGGCTTATATATATATATATATATATATATATATAAAGAATCCCACAGGATGTGAAAAGTTTTTTTTTCCATTAATGACCTCTCTC
>CM042171.1:51863719-51866219 GCA_023376005.1 Doryteuthis pealeii | reverse complement strand
AATTTCACATCTGATATATCTTTTCCTTTCCCGCCCAACCCATAATACAAATTAAACCCTTTTTTATGTGCCAAATAAGGTTCAGTTTGGGTCAATCGGTCGAGTGCCCGCCTAGGAATAACAACAAAATAATATTTTATTTATCAATTAAAAAAGAATAATTAAGAAAAGATATACTTAGAACTCACTCCGTCCAGGAATTACGAGGTTCCTGGTTTGATACCGACCCTCGCCAACTCAGCGTACGAGTAGCACAGGGATTTGTCCGGTAAAGTGAGGAGCTGTTGATAAGTGTGGCACTTCACAATATTTTATTTACCAATTAAAAAAGAATAATTAAGAAAAGATATATACAGAACTCACTCCAGGAATTACGAGGTTCCTGGTTCGATACCGGCCCTCGCCAACTCAGCGTACGAGTAGCACAGGGATTTGTGCGGTAAAGTGAGGAGCTGTTGATAAGTGTGGCGCTTCACAATATCTTATTTATCAATTAAAAAAGAATAATTAAGAAAATATATACTCAGTGGTTAGAGCTTCGGCCTAGGAACCACAAGGTTCCAGATTTGATACCGGCCCTCACCAACTCAGCCTATATATATATTTACCAACCCCTCCTCACGAGCAGGATGTGACACAAGGTCAATTTTTTAAGCGGAAGTTCAGCAGGTTTGAAATCAAAATTTTCCTTCTCTAGACGGTTGCCTAACCAAGGTTAAAGAGCTCGGTCTGCCCTACTATTTACCCATAGCTGGAGGGAGAGTAGGATTCATACCTTTCGCAAGGGTATTAGCGCTAAGTGAAATGCAATTACCACGTCCAGGATTTGAACTCAAGGCGACGAGTCCATTTCCCATGACTTTAACCATTACACCACGCGCTTCCTACCAACTTAGAATATGAGTAGCACAGGGATGGTAGGTGTGGTACTTCACCTCAGATGTAAAAGCAATTTCCCTTGTCTAGCACTAGCAAATAGGGGATAGATACTCATTGTACGGCTGATACCGACAATAGGCCAATCTGCCATCTTTACTTACTACTTATAAGGATGCAATGCTTTTTTATAGTCCTAACTGTTTAGTGATTTCAAATTATTAAAAAAACTTGGCATATGAGTAGGCATAGGTTGGATGGTTTGTGCATCTTTTATCTTTTATGATATCTCTTTTACCTTCCGACCCCCCCCCCCGTCCAGGAATTACGAGGTTCCTGGTTCGATACCGGCCTCACTAACTCAGCGTACGAGTAGCACAGGGATTTGGGCGGTAAAGTGAGGAGCTGTCTGGCTGATACCGACTACAGGCCACCCCGACGACTTTATTTTTCTTATGTGTTGAAGGAAATAGCTTAATAGTTAGAGGCTTGGACGGATACAAAAGGAAGGCAAACTTTTCTACTTTTACAGTAGTGCCTTGGTGATGTGAGCACTGTTTTCCCTATAGATAATGCAAATCTTATACAAAAATTCCGTCTTTTGTTCTTTATATATATATATATATATATATATATATATATATATATATATGTGTGTGTGTGTGTGTGTGTGTGTGTGTGTTTGGGCAGCATTTTTTCATTATACATGTAGAATTAAACAAAAGACACATCTCCTGTTTAACAATTTTATTTTTGATCTTTTCAAGTTTTCTGGCCAACTTTTTAATATTTAAAAATGGAACAGAATAGAATAGAACAGGATAGAATATATGTATGTATATTGTAATACAGGTACAAGTGATAACCTACTCGAGTTTCACCATAAGGATCTTCAGCTTTAAATCCACACAACGAACCGTTTATCGCGAAAGACACACACGTGTAATCGACTGCAATTAATCAATATCTTGATTAATCCAGTGGATTTAAGCCTGAAGATAGGGTGAAACTCGAGTAGGTTATCACTTGTACCTGTATTACAATAAATTTGCTCTACTATATATATATATACATATATATATATATATATATATATATATATATATAGAGAGAGAGAGAGGGGGATGGATAGAGAGAGAGAGATAGATGAACCATGTGTTAATATCAAAATAAAAATAAATAATCGGTACACATTGCCAGCTCAATACAAATGTTACATAATCTATGCATAGATTATTGTCAACCCCCGGTATTTCTGAAGGGATGGCCCCTTTTCATATCACGGGCAGGACTTTCGATGGAATATTACAGAAAGCCCGCGAAATACGTGAAGTTACGTGGGACCGAGTTAACCCATCAGGTCCAGCTTGGAAAAGATGTCTGCCTTAGCTGGGCTCAAATGCACACGCCCGTTGTGTTAGTTAGAAGAAGTTTAAGCAATAAAAGTTTAAATTAATAATATGGTGTTGTTGGTTGATGAATGTCTTGGCAAAAAGACTGACCAAGAAGAAGGAATGCATCAAAGACGAACAGCCAACAAGAATCTAGAAATAGAATTCAACATGGAGAGAAAGAATAGAAACGACTAGAGATCACGAATGGCCAAAGAAGTAAGTAATGCAAA
>CM042171.1:51850686-51861119 GCA_023376005.1 Doryteuthis pealeii | reverse complement strand
ACTACTCTCTTCTCCCTTTCTTCCCCTTTTTCCTCCCTCCCCCCTCCTCCTCCCCTCCTTCTACTCTTCTCCTCCCTCCTCTCCCTCTCCCCTCCCCTTCCCCTTCTCCTCTTCCCTCCCTCCTCCTCCTCCCCTCCCCCTCCTCCCCCCTCTCCCCCCGTCCTCCCCTCCTTATCTCTCCCCTCTTCCCCTTCCCTGCTCCCCTCCTCCCCCCCCCTCTCCCTTCTCCCCTCTCCTCGTTCTCTTCCCCATCCTCCTCTTCTCCTCTCTCTCCTCCTTCTCTTCCCTCTTCCCCTCTCCCCTCCCCTCGTCTCCCTCCTCTCTCCCCCCTCTTCTCCTCTCCCTCCCCCCCTCTCATCACTCCTCCTTTCCCTCTCTCTTTTTTTCCTCCCCTCCTCTCCTCCTCCCTCCCCTCCCCTCCCTCTCCCTCTCCTTCCTCCCCTCCCTCTCTCCCCTCCTCTCTCCCTTCCTTCCTTCCTCCCTCTCCCTCATCCTCCCGCCTCTCTTCCCCTCCCCTTCTTCCCCCCCCCCCTTTCCCCTTCTCTCCTCCCCCTCCTCCCCCCCTTACTCCTCCTTCCCCTTTCCCTCTTCTTCCCCCTCCTTCCTTCCCTCCTCCATCCTCCCCTTTCCTCTCCCCTTCCTCTCCCTCTACTCTCGCCTCCTCCCTCCCTCTTCCCTTCCCCTCCCCCTCCCTCCTCCTCTCCCCCTCTCTCTCCTCCCTTCTCTTCTTTCCCCTCTATTCCCTTCCTCTTCCCTCCTCCCCCCCTCCTTCCCCCTTCCTCCCCCCTTTCCCCTTTCTTCCGTTCCCTCCACCTTCTCCTCTCCCCCCACTCTTCCCTTCCTCTATCCCCTCTCCCTCCCCTCCCCCTCCCCTCCTTCCCCCTCCTCCCCTCTTTCCTCTCCTTCCCCCTCTCTCCCCCCCCTCACCCTCCTCCCCCCCTCCCTCCTCTTCCCTCCTCCCCTCTCTCTCTCCCTCCCTCTCCTTCCCCCCCTCCCCCCTCCTCCTCTCCCCTCTCCTCCTCCTTCCTATTCTCCCCCTCTCCTATTCTCCCCCTCCCTTCGTCCCTCCCCTCCCCCTTCTCCCCTCCTCTCCCCTTCCCCTTCTCTCTCTTCCTCCCTTCTCCTCCTTTTCTACTTCCTCCCTCCTCCTTCCCTTCTTCCCCCCTCTCCCCCCCTCCTCTCCTCCTACCCCTTATCTCTTCTTTCCCCCCCTCTCCCTTCTCCCCTCTTCCCCCTCCTTTCCCCCTCACCCTCTCCCCCCCCCTTCCCTCCTACTCCTCCTCCCCCCCCCCCCCTTCTCTCCCCTCCCCTTCCCTTCTTTCCCTCCTTTCCTCCCTCCCTCCCCCTTTCCCCTTACCTTCCTCTTCCCCCTCCTCCCCCCCCTCCTCCTCCCCCTCCTCCTTCTCCCCCCCTCTCTCCCTCTTTTCCCCCTCTATTCCTTCTCCTCCCCCCCCTCTCTCCCCCCCTCTCCTTCTTCCCTCAACTCCCTCTCTCCCCCATCCTCTTCCCTCCTCCCTTCCTTCTCCTCCTCCCTTCCTTCCCTACCCCCTCTTTCTCTCCTCCTCTCCTTCCCCCTCTCTTCTCGCTCCTCCTTCTCCTTCTCCTTCTCCCCCTCTCTCTCCCTCCCATCCCCCTCCCTCTCTTCTCTTCCCTCTTTCCTTCTCCCTCTACCCCTCCCTCCCTCCTCCTTCCCCTTCCCTCTCCTCCCTCACTCCTCTCTCCCCTTTCCTTCCCCCTTCTCCCTACCTTCCTCCCCTTTCCTCCCTCTCCTCCTACCTTCTCCCTCCCCCTCCCCCTCCCTCCCTCCCCTCCCTCCCCCGCTCCCCTCCTCCCCCTCCTCCCCCTCCCTCTCCCTCCTCCCCCCCTCCTTCCCCTCCCTCCTCCCATCCCTTTCCTTCCCCCTTCCCCTCTCTCTCCCCTCTCCTCCCCTCCCTCCCTCCCCCTCCTCCTCCCTCCCTCCCTCCTTCCCTCTCCCTCCTCCTCTCTCCTCTCCCCTTCCCCCTCCCCTCCCTCCCCTTCTCACCTCCTACTCCCTCCTCTCAATCCCCTTTCCCCTCCTCTCCTCTCTCTTCTTCCCCCTTTCTTCCCTCCTCTCCTTTCTTTTCTCCCTCCCCTCCTCCCCTCCCCTCCCCTCCCTCCCCTCCCCCCTTCCCCCCTCTCCTCCTCCTCCTGTCTCCCCCCTCCCCCCCTCCCCCCCCCCCCTTTTCCCCTCCCCCCCCTTCCTCCCTCCCTTCTACCCTCCATCCCTCCCTTCTCCTCTCTCTCTCCCTCCTCCCATCCCTTTCCTCCTTCCCCCCTCTCCCTCTCCCCCTTCCCCTCTCTCCTACTTCCCTCCTCCCCCTTCTCCCCTCTCTCTCCTCCTTCTTTCTCTCCTCTCCCCTCCCCCCCCCTCCTCTTCCTCCTCCTCTCTCCTCCTTTCCTCTCCTCTTCCTCTCTTCTTCTTCCCCTCTCCCTTCTTCTCGGTCCCTCCCCCTCTCTATTCTCTTCCCCCTCTTCCACCCTATTCGTCCTTTCCTTCTCTGTCTCTCCCTTCCCCTCCTTCTCCCCCCTCCCTCTCCTTCCCCTCCTTTCTCTCTCTCACCCCTCTCTCTCATCCTCCTCTCTTATTCTCTCCTCCCTTCCTACCTTCTCCTTCTCCTCCCTCCCCTTCTCTCCTCCTCTCGCCTACCCTTCCTCCCTCCCTCCTTTCTCCTTCCTCCCCCCTCCTATTCCCCCTCTTTTTCCCTTCCTCCCCTCCTTCTCTCCTTCCTTCCCCCTCTCTTTATCTATTTTATCTATCTTAAATGCAAACTGTATCTATCTATCTTCTATCTATCTATCTTATCTCAATCACTCGTATCTATCTTTCTATCTATCTATCTATCTCGATCAACTCTAATCTATCTATCTATCTATCTATCTATCTATTCGAACAACTCTAATTTATCTATCTATCTATCATCTATCTATCTCAATCAACTCGTATCTATCTATCTATCTATCTCGATCAACTCTAATCTATCTATCTATCTATCTATCTCGATCAACTCTAATCTATCTATCTATTTATCTATCTCAATCAAACTCGTATCTATCTATCTATCTATCTATCTCGATCAACTGTAATCTATCTATCTATCTATCTATCTATCTCAATCAACTCGTATCTATCTATCTATCTATCTATCTATCTCGATCAAACTCTAATCTATCTATCTATCTATCTATCTATCTCTAACACCTCTAATGTATCTATCTATCTATCTATCTCAATCAACTCGTATCTATCTATCTATCTATCTATCTCAATCAACTCGTATCTATCTATCTATCTCGATCAACTCTAATCTATCTATATATCTATCTATCTATCTCAATCAACTCGTATCTATTTATCTATCTATCTATCTATCTATCCCGATCAACTCTAATCTATCTATCTATCTATCTATATATATATATATATATATATATATATCTCAATCAACTCGTATCTATCTATCTATCTATCTCAATTAACTCTAATCTATCTATCTATCTATCTATCTATCTATCTCAATCAACTCGTATCTATCTATCTATCTATCTATCTATCTCAATTAACTCTAATCTATCTATCTATCTATCTATCTATCTATCTCAATCAACTCATATCTATCTATCTATCTATCTATCTCAATCAACTCGTATCTATCTATCTATCTATCTATCTCAATCAACTAGTATTTATCTATCTATCTATCAATCTCGATCAACTCTAATGTATCTATCTATCTCAATCAATTCGTATCTATCAATCAATCTATCTATCTAGCTATCTAGCTATCTCAATGTACTCGTATCTATCTATCTATCTATTTATGTATCTCAATCAACTCGTATCTATCTATCTATCTATCTATCTATCTCAATCATCTCATATCTAACTATCTTTTTATACTCGAATAAATCAATCTATCTATCTGAATATACTCGAATCTATCTATCTACTGTAATATAAAAAAGAAAAAAGTCATCGGGTTGGCTTAATGTCGGTATCAGACAGACAGCGAGGAAGTCTATCCTCTTTTCCCTAGCACTAGACCAAAGTGAATATTTTATGAGTATGAGATGGAGTTCCCCACCTAACATCAGCACCTCACTTTACCGCACAGATCATTGTGTTACTTATACACTGAATTGGCGAGGGCCGGTATCGACCTCGGAAGATACTCGAATCTATCTATCTATCTATCTATCTATCTAATTCAACTCATATCTCTCTGACTCAATAACCACCCTGTCGGCTGGGGCGTTAGAATGCACGAACTGCACCTCTGTAGTGGGGTAAGACTCCCCCAATGGGGCCACCTGTTGGCCGTGGGTGGCGACCCGTGATGCTTAAGGATAGAACCCAGGTGGATGAGCAGTTCATGACTTGCAATACTCCACTTTGGCCCTATCTTGGGCTAGACGGGCGGTCGGAGAGGCCCCCTCTGATCAATCGGCTGGTCATGTCAAGCCCTAGCACCTATATGATTGCCCCAATCCTATTGCCCTCATGGCAAGCCCCAAACCCTTTTTATCATATGGTTGCTAGAAGGCGGTGGCTGAGGGTCTACATGTCCTGGGAATAACGTCAAACTCTATCTGATGTCAAAGTTCCAGTGAGGTTTTGGGAATATAGAGCACCTCTTCATCACCATTGCTCCCTGGTTCACTCTGACTCGGAGTGGTAGTACCTGTTAGGGTCCCATCTATGGGTTAAATAGAAAAATGTATTTATAAAAGAATCGAGTACCCATTAAGAATTAATCTATTTCAAAACTTTATCGGCATTAAATGACCCACTGTGGTTGATATGCCGTAAAACAAAACAAACCAAACCTTGAGAGAAAGACTTTGGCATTAAATAACCCTCAAAGGATGATATACCATTGAAATCAAAATAAATACTGAAAGTGGTACAAAAATTACCAATTTTTAAAAAAAGAACTGTATTGGTAACTAGCTATCTTTTCTCTTCGTTTTTAATTTTAATTTAATCATGCATTTTTAGATTTAATAAATAAATCTTTATTTATGATAAAAATATTGTGTGCAACATGCCAGACGTTTGAAATTCAATATTAAATTTTTAAGTGAAAATTAGTTGAATTAGAAAAAATACTTTTTTGCATCAATTCAAAAAAAAAAATTTTTTTTTAAACTAAGAAAAGAGAGAACACACTACAAAAAATATTTTTTTGAGTTTTATGAAGACAATTTATTTCCAAATAAATTTTTTCGGGTGCTAAATTTTTTTATAAAATTTATTTCCTAATTGTTTATAAGTTCTTCTGGATTTGATTTCTAGAAATGTAAAAATTAGGGACTGGGATTTTTTAAAATTCAAATGAACAAAGGTGGAACCCCACCCCAAACAATTATAATTGATAAAAAAGAATTTCAATTCTTTTTTTTAATGAAATAAGCTATCCATTATAAAATTAAGTCAATGATAAATAATTTAAAAAGTAAAGTCATTGGGGTACCCTAAAGTCGGTATCAGCCAGACCATGAGGGAGTAGGGCTAGACAAAGGAGATTGTTTTTTTGCGTCTGAGGTGTAGCACCAAACCTACCTTTAGCTCCTCACTTTACTGCACAGATCCCTGTGCTACTCATACAAGAAAAAACATATTTAGCGCAAAGACGAAATCAAGAAATTATATATAAGTAAAATGTAAAGTTAGAAAAGTGGCATATTGTCGGTATTAGCCAAACAGCGAGGGAGTCTATCCTCTTTTAGCTAGCGTTAGACTAGGCAGATTACTTTGCTGGGGTTGGGCGCCACACCTACCGCCATCATCCCAAAATCAAGAAATTTATTGATTTGGAGCCAAAGCCTATTCATGACCAGTCAAATGTTTTTACTTTATAGCTGTCCATATCTGAAGGTTTAATGTGATAAATAAGAAGGGCGAGAGAGCAAGTGAGAGAGAGTGAGTCAGAGAGAGAGAGAGAGAGAGAGAGAGAGAGAGAGAGAGAGAGAGAAATGAGGAAGAAATGTGTAGATCCAGAAAAATGGCGTGCGGCCAGTATGCATTAATACATTTGAATATAATGCTTGCGTGAGAAAGTGTTATCTTGGAGAAAATGACAAAAATGGGTTCTCGAAAGAGGTTCATCCGGCATTCCGTCCAATATGGTACAGGAGATAGGCTTGAAAAGACAAAGGGGTTACACCAACGGACACGTACATATATATATATATATATATATATATATATAAAGTATATAAAGCCCCAGTGAACAGGCATATGATGAATACGAATAGACAGATAGATATGGAACAACTGAGATAGATAGATAGATAGATAGATAAATAGGTTATTTCCTAGTTGAGTAACATGATATTACAGGGTGACACAGAAAAAACAGAACCCAAATAATTTATTTATTTTCCCATCAAACTAACCCTAAACCCTAACCCTAACCATACCCCTCCCCTAGTTGAGTAACATAATATTACAGGGTGACCCAGAAAAAACAGAACCCGCAAATTTTGTAATAAAACTGTTAATTTTAATTTTTTTTAAGTTTAAGTCCAACAAGGGTTAGGGTTAGGGGTTAGGGTTAGGATTAGGGTTGGGGTTTAGGGTTAGTTTAATGAGAAAATAAATAAATTATTTGGGTTCTGTTTTTTCTGGGTCACTTTGTAATATCATGTTACTCAGCTAGGAAATAACCGATAAATATATGTTAACAGAATGAGATAGGTATATCGATGGTATTGGCACTGATCTATGTTGAAAAGGTTAACAACGAACACGCATCTCTCTCTCTCTCTCTCTCTCTCTCTCTCTCTCTCTCTCTATCTGCACACACACACACACACATATATATATATATATATATATATATATAATATATAAATATATATATATATATATATATATATATATATAATATATATAAGTTGAAAATGGAAGCGAATCCGACGATATGTTGAAATAAAAAATAAAGGAAAGAAAATGTTGAATTGATAAAATAGGATGTATTTATTCTATTTTACTGACACGTGTTTCGGCCTGAAGTTTATCCATATTATTGTTATTTTATTTTATTTTGTATTTGAAATAATAATAAAAATAAATTTATTATGGAATAACGTGTTGAGTTTTCCTTCCTTTCAAAGATAAACATTGCTCTCTCTCTCTCTCTCTCTCTCTCTCTCTATATATATATTATATAATATATATATATATATATATATATAATGTTGTGTGTGTGGTGTGTGTGTGTGTGTGTGTGTGTGGAAATGAAAAATAAAGAAAAGAAAATGTTGAATGGATAAAATAGGATTTATTTTATTTATTTTACTGACACGTGTTTCGGCCAGAAGTTTATGCATGCATTCTATCTATTATTATTTCGACCAAAATTGGGGCCTTTATAAATCTAAGTTGATTTAACAAAGCTGCCCAATTCAAGTCTCATCAGATGGAATATCAGCAATAATTTGAATTGCATAACAGAAAAATTTTCCCAAATTTGGTCGAAATAAATTTATTATGGAATAACGGTGTTGAGTTTTTCATTCCTTTCAAAGATAGATATATATATATATATTATATATATATATATATATATATATATATATATATATATGACGTATTTTATATTATTGGTGTGCTTTTTAACATTTATTGTTCCATGTAAAATGAGCTATATTGCAATACAACAGAGAAATAAATACCATGAAATATTAATAGAATCCCCCCCTCTCTCTCTCTCTCTCTCTCTCTCTCTTTCTTTCTTTCTTTCTTTCTCTCTCTCTCTCTTTCACACTCACACTTTTTCTCTCTCACTCTCTCTCTCTTTCTTTCTCTCTCTCACACACACTCTCTCTTTTTACTCTCTCTCTTTCTTTCTCTCTCTCCTTCTCTCTCTCTCACACACACGCACTTTCTCTCTTTCACTCTCTCTCTCTCTTTCTTCTTTCTCTCTCTCTCTCTCTTCTATTTCTCTTTCTCTTCTCCCTCTCTCTCTCTCTCTCTCTCTATATATTATATATATATATATATATATTGCAATGTGTGTCAAAAAAATATCGAGATGTTTGTACATTTCGGACACAACCTTGTATTTCTGGAAAAAAAAGTTCCATTCATTGTTCATTTCTATCTTGGTAAATACAGCTTTAATCTCGATATTTTTAGACACACCTATATATTATTTAATAATTACTAATATATATATAATTTAATATACCAAACTTATTGGTAAATCTTCGCTGAGAAAAAAACCAGCAAATAGTTTGATTGTAAAAAATATACTACAAACATCACCGGGAGAAAAAAATTTTTGGAAAAAAAAGAAAAAGAATCAAGTTAATCGCACCAACCAAAAATAATCTATGGTACAATATTTTGGCCAAAAGAAAAAACAATTTATAGGCAATATATATATATATTATATATATATATAATATATATATATTCATACAAAACAGCCAGGAGACTAAAGCTAATAAGTTAAAAAGTGCTCAATACCTAAGTAGAGCAAATAATAAAGATTAAATCTAATGAGTCAGACGAACCTACTAAAGTTTCGCTTAATGCTCTTCAGGGCTAAGATCTGACTCTTTGCCCTGAAGAGCATTAAGTGAAACATTTAGTAGGTTCGTCTGACTCATCAGATTTATCTTTATATATATATATATATATATGTATGGGGTGCGTTGCCTTCTTTATATGTTTCTACCTCAGTTGCTAACTAAATCATTCCATCTATCAGCATATCTCTCGATCTATCCATTTGGCTATTACAGACTGTTCACATTTATCTATCCATATATCAATCTATCTATTCATTATCTATATCTTATCTATCTAGTTTAATTTCTTCGTATATATCTGGTATTCACATCTCCGTCTCCTGTACTTTTTTGTGTTGCGTGTGGAAATGTATGTGATCGCACGCGCGCTTTTTCGTGCGCATGTGCAGTAAACGGCTTGGTGGGGGTGGGGGGTGACTATTTATATATTTATGTATTAATTTCTAAATGTAAACGATGTGTAGGTCTTATAATTATCCATTTCTCACTTGAGTGATGAGTAGTTAATGCCTTTTTCGATCCAAACAGATTTGAACCAATCACGCAAATATTCTCTTGTCTGAATCATTTGTGAGGACATACTCAACTTTCTTAGAACGAGAGATGGTTGTTTAATGCCAGGTCTTAGCCATCTGTCTGTCTGTCTATCTATCTACCCCACTGTCTGTCTGTCTGTTTGTCTGTCTGTCTCTCTATTCGAACCCCTCAGTCTGTTTGTCTATCTGTCTCTGTCTCTTTTTCCCTCGCTCTCTGTCTATGTCTCTGTCTGTCTGTCTGTCTGTCTGTCTCTCTCTCTCTCTGTCTCTTAGACGACTTAGTAGTCTCTATCTCTCTCTGCATCTCTGAATCTGTCTGTCTGTCTCTCTCTCTCTATCTCTCTTTCTCTCGTTCTCTGTCTCTGTCTGTCTCTCTGTCTGTCTCTCTCCACTGTCTGTCTGCTTTCTGTCTCTCTCTCTCCCTCTCTCTCTCTCTCTCTCTCTCTCTCTCTTCTCTCTCTTCTCTCTTCTCTTTGAACCCCTCAGTCTGTCTGTCTGTCTCTCTTTCTCTCGTTCTCTGTCTCTGTCTGTCTGTCTGTCTGTCTATCTCTCTCTCTCTCTCTTTGAACCCTTCAGTCTGTCTGTCTGTCTGTCTGTCTCTTTCTCAAACCACTTATTAGTTTTACTTTAGTAAATAATTTTCCAATGTTTTTCTGTCTGTCTGTCTGTATGTATGTATGTATTCCCACCCTCTCTCTCTCTCTCTCTCTCTCTCTCTCTCTCTCTCTCTCTCTCTCTCTCTCTCTCTCTTAATGTGCTTATTTAATAATTTTTAAATTACATTCTATTCAAAATCCATTAACTTCCAAAACATTTGTTCTTTCTTAGCTACCATACTTTTTGAACCGGTGACTGCAATATAAAACTTAAATTTATACGCATAGGTCTAGACGAAATCAGTAAATCCACATTTTTTTCGAATTATTAATTGCAACATTATCTCATCCCTCAAAAATACCCCAGTAGATCATTTTTATAACCTTGACATATATATATATATATATATATATATATATATATATATATATATTGGATCTGAGGTGGAGCACACCACCAACTATTAGCTCTTCACTTTACCGCACATATCCTTGGGCTTAGTTGGCGAGGCCCGGTATCGAACCAGAAACCATGTGGTTCCAAGTCGGACGCTCTACCGACTGAGCTAAACCGTCAATATATATGAGAGTGTGTATGTATGTATATGCATATATATATATATATGGGTGTGTGTGTGTGTGTGTGTGTGTCTATATATATATATATATATATAGTCATCCACAGACATCGTGTCTCGACGTATCACGTCTCTTCAGTGTGGCTAGACATTTGCAATTTACT
>CM042171.1:51838186-51845686 GCA_023376005.1 Doryteuthis pealeii | reverse complement strand
GAACATCTCCTCCACAGAAAATGGCGTTAGTGCACGTATAGCAAAAGCATGGGCCGCTATAAATAAACTATCGATTATATGGAAATCCAATCTCACAGACAAGTTAAAGAGACGGTTCTTCCAGGCCGTTGTCATATCAGTACTGCTGTATGGCTGCACCACCTGGACCCTAACTAAGCGACTAGAGGATAAACTAGATGGGAGTTGCACAAGAATGCTGCGGGTGATCCTGAACAAGACGTGGAAACAACACCCTACGAGAAAACAGCTATACGGCCACCTGCCACATATCACACAAACCATTAGAGTAAAACGGACAAGACACGCGGGACACTGCTGGAGAAGCAAGGACGAACTCATAAGCGACGTCCTCCTGTGGAAGCCAACACATGGGCACGCCAGTGTGGGCCGACTAGCAAAGACGTATATTGATCAGCTCTGTGCGGATACAGGATGCTGCATAGAGGACCTCCCGAGAATGGTGAGCGATAGGGACGGATGGCGAGAGATTGTCATGGAAAGCGCGACATGATGATGAAAACTTAAATACTTGCGCCCGGAGGGTGCATATTTTTGTTAGTACATCTAAGAGATCATCAGACCTTACAAGTGGTATGGATCCGAACGAAGGCGTAAACGATTCGCTGACATAATCATGTGACAATTCTAGAAACACCGAGGCTCCCGACCCGACATTGAAAACGAGCGTTAAGCCAGCAAAAAGAAAAATCGATAATCTCGCCGTTGACAAGCCTGCCGGGGGTCGACACTGTAAAAGAGTTCCGATCTGACTGCGTGACAGCCAAGCGATACACATGTTTTTAGAATTCATAAGTGGTTGTCATATTCTTTGAAGGTGATATCAGATTATCGACGTCTTAGCCCGTTCGACCGGGTGTCAGCGGTCGGCCCCGGTGTCCAGTGACAAGATGGCACCAGAGAAGATCTGGAGTAATTCATGCACCCACCCCAGGCCAAGCACCGACTTAATACTCTCCCACCATACCACTTGCCAGATATTGTCCTGGGGATTACATTACATGGGTAGACAGACAGCCGTCGTGTCCCTGATGCCGGGTGGCTAACCGTAAAGCAAGTTTTATTACAATAGGTCAGGAAAGTCAAGGGACACATTAGCATCTATTTATGTAAATACGTATATTGAAATATATATATATACATATATATACATATATATATATGTGTGTGTGTGTATATATATATATATATATATAATATATATATATATATATGGTGTATATATATATATATATTATATATATATGCGCGTTTGTGTGTGTTGGGTGTAGGTGTGTGGTTGGGGGATTTAAGAATGGATGACAAGGTGACGTGAGTAGTTAAACAGATACACTTATATACGTAAACGGATGAAATAGCAAAAAGAATGTGATGTATATATATATATATATATATATATATATATATATATATATGAATGGAGGTGTGTGGTGGTATGGTTAGAGTGGTATGAAATGGATTAGTCGATACGAGTTCAAATCATGGACGAGGCTCTTTGCATTTCACATAGCACTAATACCCATGGGAAAGGTATGAATACATATATTCTCTCTCCAGCTAGAGATAAATAGTAAGCCAGGCTGGGCTCTTTAACCTTGGATTGGTAACCAGTCTAGGAGAAGTAAAACTCTGAATTCTCAACCTGTTAAAATTAAAATTGACCTTGTGTCGCATCCTGCTTGTGTGGAGGGGTTGGTAAATATATAATATATATATATATATATATATATGTGTGTGTGTTGTGTGTGTATGTGTGTGTGTGTGTATGTGTGTGCGTGTGGTATTTGTGGAAAAGGTGACTTACCGGTGAAAATAGTCACAATGGTTAGTTGCTGCAAGTTTCACAATGATAGGACAGCGATATAACAAATATAAAGTGCTCAATATGTGAGTAGAGCAAATTTATTATGATAATGGTACACAGTAATAACCTACTCGAGTTTTACCATAAGGATCTTCAGGGGTTAAATCCACTGAATTAATCAAGATATTAATTAATTGCAGTCGATTGCACGTGCGTATTTTTTCGCGATAAAATAAATAAAATAGATAAATAACCAACCGTTTATCGCGGAAAAAATATGTGAGTAGAGCAAATTTATTATGATAATGGTACACAGTAATATATATATATATATGCGTGTTTGTGTGTGTTGGGTGTAGGTGTGTGGTTGGGGGATTTAAGAATGAATGACAAGGTGACGTGAGTAGTTAAACAGATACACTTATATACGTAAACAGATGAAATAGCAAAAAAAAAAATTAGTTCGATATAGATATCAACTAAGTTTGGCTGGGTGATAAATAGACGATTAGAATGCTTCAATGGTTCTGAATTATTTATTATATTCACTAGAAAATGTATGCAACCTCCGCCGGGTGCAAGTATTTACGTTTTAATGTAATAAAATACTATATCAAATTAGAAAGGCTAATGAAACTAAATAAGAATGCAGATAAAAAGATTTAAAACAGAAGGGGGTAAAATCGAAAAATAAAACAACTGAAACTTACTCTTCCATCACTCCAGTCTTTCATTGCTAAATTTTTCTTATTTAACTATTGAGTTAAAATAAGAAGTAATGAATAAAATTACAGTTATTTCTTCTTGTTAATGGATTTTTTAAAAGATTTATACCCGAGATTGTAGCTCATATTCATTAAGATAAAACCAAACAATTAGAAATCAATAATACCAAGGACATATTTATTAAAATCAAATTTTTAAGATCAATATGCAAATTAGCCTTTCCATTCACACTGTAAACCACTATTTTGTTGTATATATGAATACAGTTGCATGTTCTTAGTATATAAACCCACCCCTCGGAGTGGGGGTCCAGTGGCTTCGGCCTTGGATCTTTACAAGCTAATAGCGTCAAATCCAGGGGGCTATACCCCCAGGCAATACCTGCCCCCTTGACTTAAAGGGACAGGGCTGGGTTTATTGCCCAGCGCTTGAGGCGCCCCCCTTTAGGGGGAATGCCGACGGGATCGACGCAATTTTTGTGCACCCACGTTAAAACGAGACCTTGTGTCCAGTGCTCATTAGTGGGATGAGAGGCAAATACATGTAGATATGGTCAACAGTATTAATAATGTGAAACAATTTTATTAATAATTGAGATTTAAATAAAAAAAGGGAGTAATCGAGAATGTGACGTAAATAACTAAGGGAATTGTGACTTGAGTAGTGATATAGGTTCGATTAGAGACAAACACACAATCTCCATTATAATAAACTAGTACAAAATAAAAAAAAACACCATCTGGGCGATGTAAAAATAGATTTTTGAAACATATTGCCTGAGGGGTGGGAGTAAAAAATTCAATGTCAGCGAGTTTGTACCCTAAGTAAGTAAAATCATCAAACTTCAGCTTGGATACTTTTTGAACACACCTCGTATTTTGAAGAAAATTGAAATTCTATTCATTGTTCATTTCTGTCACACACACACACACACACACATGTGTGCGTATGTGTGTGTTCATTTCTGTGACAGATATAAATATATATATATACTAGCAAATATATGCACCCTCCGGGTGCAAGTATTTAAGTTTTAATGTAATAAAATATTGTATTAAATTAGAAAGGCTAATGAAACTAAATAAGAATACAGATAAAAAGATTTGAAACAGAGGGGGGTATAATAAAAGATTTGAAACAGAGGGAGTATAATACAAAATGGAACAACTGAAACTTACTCTTCCATCACTCTCGTCTTTCATTGTTTTTTCTAATTTAAGTATTTAGTTATAAGAGGAGTAAAGAATAAAATGACAGTTATTTTATCTTGTTAATGGATTTCATTTAAGATTCATTGAAGAGATTTTTGCTTATATTCATTAAAATAAAACCAAACAGTTAGAAATCAATAATACTAAGCACATATTTATTAAATTCGATTTTTAATATTAATATGCAAATTAGCCTTCCCGTTCACACTGTAAACCGCTATTTTGTTTATATATAAATATAATTGCATGTTGTCAGTATGTAGACATAGTTAACAGTATTAATAATGTAAAACAATTTATATTAATAATTGAGGTTTAGATATAAAAATAAAATTATGGAGAATGTGATGTCAATAACTAAGAGAATTGTGACTTGAGTAGGAATATAGTTTCGGTTACAGACAGAAAACACACAATCTCCATTATAATAGATATATATGTGTGTGTGTGTGTGTGTGTTCATTCTGTCACACAAATATATATATATATGTGTTGTGGGGGGGGGGGGTGCGTTTAGAATGTATATCATGCCATAGTATAAAATAACAATAAAGGACGCAAATCACGTGGATATCTCAATGTAACTATTGTCAGGGTGAATTGATACACTAATGTGATATAATCTATGAAATGTAGATAAAAAGTTTTTGCTCTCTCACTCTCTGACTTTACACACACACACACACACACACACACACATATATATATTATATATATATATATATATACTGACCTATTAATGAATACTTCACTTCCGGGCTCTACTAAAGGATCATTGTATCCTAAATTCCATTCCTATATCTCGTCACTTGACCTAATAGACATTATTAAGTTCGAGGGCCGGCTGAAAAGTTCATAGGCTGACCACGATACTCTCAGAGAATGTGACTAAACAAGATTTATTTTCCCCATATAGTCCCACTTGCAGTGCACACACCTTTTAGATCGGTGATGCAGTGCTTCGATCCTATTGATCAAAATAGTAGATATGAAGATATATAGGCGACGATAGCCGAGCGGTTAAGCTATCCGACAGATACTTATTTTATCCTGGCTGTAGGTAGCTTACAAATGTCTAGCCACACTGAAGAGACGTGATACGTCGAAACACGGTGTCTATGGATGACCATATATATATATATATATATATAATATATATATATATATATATATATAAGAAAGAGAATAAGAGGGAAAGAGACGCACACACATAGATAGACAGACAGACAGACAGATAGATAGGATAATATTTTACTTTACATGAAAACGAATTCCTTTTTGAACGAGGCGACAGGACCCCGTGTGTGGACCCGGGAGCTGTTTGAAGAAAAAAAAGATTTTTGTTTTTAATTACAATTTCCCTTCTTCTTCTTCTTCTTCTTCTTCTTCTTCTTCTTCTTCTTCTTCTTCTTCTTCAACACTCATTCATATAAAACCGGACAATATAAGTGAAATAATCTAAAATACATTAGTGTTAGGAAATGTAAATGAGGCAACAAAATTTCTCTGAGTAAGCAACAGGTTTGTGAAAAGACTTTTTAGTCATTAAATCAATTCTAATAAAGAAAAAACGAAACTTTTTTCTTCTCTATAAAGAATGAGTAACGTCATGTGTTCAGCGAACTCGATTGTTGACAAATTATTAATTAATTCGTTTAGCGTACAGGGGATTGCTAAAGTCTGTAGTTTAGTACAAACAGTTATTTTTTTTTTTTGAGAACTAAAGAAAAGAATCAACTTTTCAAACAGATTACAATATTTCATAGGTAATAGTGATATAGAATTGAATATAATTCTCAATACGCTTCTCCCATTTCCATCAACATACCCATGCCGCTTTTTCAACAATGAATGTGATAAAAATTAAGTACAGGAACAATTTGGATATTCGAAAATCATTGTATGTGGTACTCTCTTCTATTGAGCCAAGAATTGACAAATAAGAGCAGTCTCATTGTTCCTATTGACTGTACACTAGGGAGTTAGTTTATAGATTTCTGTATTAATTAAAACTGATTTTAACATGCCTTCATAAAATTTTTTTTTATTCAAAGTTTAACAAATTCTTTAATTTTACTAGCAAATATATGCACCCTCCGGGTGCAAGTATTTAAGTTTTTAACATAATAAAATATCATGTTAAATTAGAAAGGCTAATGAAACTGAATAAGAATTCAGATAAAAAGATTTTGAACAGAGGGGGTATGATTGAAAAATAGAACAACTTTGAAACTAACTCTTCCATTATTTTCCATTACTCCCGTCTTTCATTGGTATATTTTCCTAATTTAACTACTTAGAAAATAGGAAGTAAATAATAAAATTACAGTTATTGTTCATGTTAATGGATTTATTTTAAGATTTATCCCGAGATTTTTGCTCATATTCAATAAGATAAAACCAAACAATTAGAAATCAATAATACTAAGCATATATTTATTAAAATCACATTTTTAATATCAATATGGAAATTAGCCTTCCCATTCACACTGTAAACCGCTATTTTGTTTTATATATAAATACACTTGCATGTTATTCGTATGTAGATATGGTCAACAGTATTAATGATGTAAAACAATTTTATCAATAATTGAGGTTTAGATAAAAATAGAATGCGTGGAGAATGTGACGTAAATAACTAAGGGAATCGTGACTTGAGAAGTTATATAGTTTCGGTTACAGACAGAAAAACACACAATCTCCATTATAATAAGATACACCGATGCATCAATAAAAAAATGTCAACTGGTCTGCAACTTCCAATAGTTTGAGAAGCACTGCTTTAGAGTTAAATTTACCAATTTTCCTTTTTAATATGTATATTTACCAACCCCTCCACACGAGCAGGATGTGATACAAAGTCAATTTATTAAGAGGATTTTAACAGGTTTGAATTCAGAGTTTTCCTTCTCCTAGACCGGTTGCTTCAAGAATCCTTTGACGGCTTGTTTAATAAACACACTATTCAAAATGCTATCCTAGATTAGAGCAGGTACAAACAATGGACACATGGAGAAGGCCGGGGGATACAGCAGCCGAAATGTTTTTGTTTTTTACAGACCACAATAAAGATAAGGGCAACAGTCTGAAAAATCAGAATTATAAAGTTATTTTTTATTATTGTTTTCCATGTGTGTTGTATGTATTTGAAATATATATATATTTACCAACCCCTCCGCACGAGCAGGATGTGACACAAGGTCAATTTCTTAAGCGGAGTTCAACAGGTTTTAATTCAGAGTTTTCCTTCTCCTAGACCGGTTGCCTAACCAAGGTTAAAGAGCCCAGTCTGCCCTACTATTTACCCATAGCTGGAGGGAGAGTAGGATTCATACCTTTCCCAATGCTATTAGCGCTAAGTGAAACGCAGTTACCACATCCAGGATTTGAACTCGGGGTGACGAGTCCATTTCCCATGACTTTAACCATTACACCACGCTCTTCCTACTTTTACTTTTTAATATATGAAGTGGACAAACAATTTGTTTGAGATGGCGATAGCCGACAATTTCTGGGATATTATGTGCTTAATTAAAGTCATACCTAATTTGTAAATTATTTACTTATAATTAAATGAATTAGGCGTGCATATCGGAAATGTAAAGCGTAAACAAATCGAGAAAAAGTCAATCTCTGTATGTAAATTTCAGCCCTATCAGGCCTCATCAGCGGAGTTATAGACAAGACAGTCTTGTGTCGTATTCGATCTCTCTCCTTTTT
>CM042171.1:51831914-51838086 GCA_023376005.1 Doryteuthis pealeii | reverse complement strand
AACAGGATACATTCCATTGCCAACAATGCGGTGAAACTCGAGCCTAGGTTATCAACTACTGACTATATTAAATCAATTTGCATACTAAACCACAACACGTATTGAGCCACTTTTCTTACTATCACTGCAACCTTTATGAACCTTCACAATTAAACCTAGCCTGACCCATAACTTCACCGGTAACGTCATCTTCCCATAATTATCTATATCCTATACTCTCTAATATAATATGCTATATATACAGTTATATGTATAATGTATACCTCATACATAATATGTATAAACTGATCATATAATAACATATAATTAGGTCAAATAATGCATACATATATATATGATATGTATATATAATATAATATATGTATATATAGTATATGTAATGTATATATACATATATATATGTTATATGTATATATAATATATGTATAGATTATGTATATATATATGTATAGTATATAATAATGTATACTGTACTATGTACTATAATATTGTTATGTTTAATATTATAATATCATGTCATACACTAAATACTACTACATGAGCTAATAACTGATCATAATATAACATACAATAAACACATATGTAACTACTGGCGCTAATATATACACTATAATACTATCAAATCAATATATGTAACGACTATCTAAAAAGTCACCGTATACGCAAAACAGACATATAATAAGGATATAATGTAAAATATATATTATAACTATAATATATATCACAACAAACATATAACTATAAATATTAATATATCTAAACTAATATATATCATATCCTACAATGCTTACAACAGAGCCAAGACAAAAAGAAAATGACATAAAGAATATGCTCATATACGTGAACAACCGGAGTCGAGACATACCGCGAAGTTCTCATGCTTACGAGATGCCATCTGATTCTATTAAAATAACTCATCTTCATATCCCATTTCTTCAAACACACGATTTATTGCAATAATATTTCCGTCGGCATATTGCTTCCGCCATGTTCAGTTATTGAAGTATCCATAAAAATACGAACATTTAATTTTTTGCCACGAATTATTCATCGTCGGGACAAAAACACAAGGTGGTGGTGAGTAGATTCTGTGTCGGGACAGATCAAGTCAAATAGTACTAACAAGAACACAACAATAATTATGGGAAAAGAAGAAACATTCGAACTCTTCTCTCTACCATATCTAATCTATCATCTATCCTATCTTTTCTCATCAAATCGTATCTATATCATCTAAGTCTATCACTATTACATCTATATCTTCTCAATAACCTCGTACTCCTATCTATCATATTTTATACTATCTCGCCATCAACCTAATCTATCTATCTATCTATCTACTATCTATCTATCTCAATAACTGCGTAATCTATCTATCTACACCATCATATACCTACTACTTACTCGACTACGACACAAACTCAATCTAATCTATCTATCCTATCTATCTATCTATCTATCTCGAACAACCTCTAATGTATATCTATCAATCTATCTATCTACTATCATCTCGATCACTCTAATCTATCTATCTATCTATCTCCGATCAACTCTAGAAGTCTATCTATCTATTATCATCATATCTATCTATTCTCAATCAACTCGTATTCTATTTATCTATCTATCTCGATCATAACTCTAATCTATCTATCTTTTTCTATTCTATCTATCTATCTCAATCAACTCATTCTATCTATCTATCTATCTCGATCACCTAATCATCTATCCTTATCATCTATCTATCTATCTATCTACTCTCAAACAACTTAATTTTAATCTAATCTATCTATCTATCTATCTCAATCAACTGTATCATCACTATCCTATCTTTCAATCAACTCGTATCTATCTGATCGCTCGATCAACATCAAATCATAATCTATCACATCAAATCTATCTATCCTATCTATCATAATCTATCTGCATCAACTCGTATCTATATAATTCTATCTATCCAATCAACTCTACTATTAATTCTATCCTAATCTATCTCATCAAACTGTATCTATCTCATCTATCTATCTCAATCAACTCGTATTTATACTATCTTCTATCTCGAATCAACTTCTAATCTATCTGAATACAATCCATATCTATCTATACTATCTATACTTATCAATCAATCAACTCGTACTCTATCCTATCTATTCTATCTCATCAAACTACGTATCTATCCTATCTTAATTTCTATCGTACAAAATCACAACTTCAGAATATTATCTATCTATCTATACAATACTCGATCACTCTTAATGTATTATCTATCTCATTCAACTCCGTAATCTATCAATCAAATCTATCATCTAGGCTATCTATCTCATGTACTCGTATCTATCTTATCTACTATCTCATCTATCTATTATGATCTCATCAACCGTATCTATCTATCTCATCTCATCTCATTATCTCCAATCATCTCATAATCTAACGCAATCTTTTATACTCGAATAAATTCAATCTTAATCTATCCATCATCTATCTGAATCTATCTATACCTTAATATAAAAAAGAAAACATCGGGTTGTTTAATGTCAGTATCAGACAGACAGCCGGAGGAATCGCATCCTCTCTTTCACTAGACTAGACCAAAGCTGACTGTTTATGAGTCTGAGATGAGTTCCCCACCCTAACCATCAGCACCTCACTTTATCGCACAGAACATTGTGCTAACCTTATACACTTGAATTGGCACAAGCAAATCGATCACGAGCGCCCAACAGAGGTATTTAAATAACACGAAAACCCACTCGCCAGAAGACTACTCGAAACTCTACATCTACTCGATCTAATCTATCGATCCTAATTACAAATATCATCTATCTGACTCAATAACCGATCCTGTCGGGGCTGGGCGTCAGAATGCACGAACTGCACCTCTGCCAGCAGGAGTAAGAACTACCATACCATGGGGCAAACTGTAATAGGCACAAAAAACAAACAAACAGCAAACAGGTGACCACACACGAAACTCCAACAAGACACACGTGAGCGACCACGTGATCACCTAACTTCAACAGCGATAGAACCAGGTCGGAAGAATGAGCTGCATTCACAAAACTACACGAAAAATAGAACCACTTCAGCACACCAAAAACCAACACTCACACCTCAATTTGCGCCCTATTACCTCATGGGGGCCCAGCCTAGACAAAAAGCCCACGGACAACATCGAGCAAACCAAAACAACCCGACTCGGCAAGAGTCCCGCCTCAGATCAATCGGCACACCGACACGCACGACCACCATACACACCACATACAACAAAAAAAACAACAACACCACCACCAACACAACAAAAAAACAAACAACCAAAACACTCCACCTAGGGCTAAACACACTCGCTCAAAGCTCCCAACACCTCGCAAGCACCAACCCAACTCATTACTTGACCCAGCACACATACCTATTAGCACTACAACATAGCCCAAGCCCCCAACAACCACCTTCCTTATACACAATATAAGAAGGTCTGCCTCAGAAACCGCACAGCGTGGTGAAGCACCGCCGATCCACACCTCACACTCACCATGTCACTGGGAAAACTAACGATTCAAACTCTAAAATCATGCGATGCGCAAACGATATCCAGTATCGACGGTCTATGGAAGCGAACATAAACTTCAATCGGAAGCACACCCTCTTCGTCAACCACATCGCCTCTCATGGTCCAACCTCACTGACTCAACCAAACCAGCAGAGTAACCGGCATACAAACAACACAACACACCCACAACACAAAGCTCTACCTGTATTAGGGCTCAAACCCCCATCCTATAGCACACGAGAACGTTAAAATGAGAAAAATACACTACATTATATAACAAACCAAGTACAACCTGCCACACGAACAACACTAAAAACCCACACAACGTAAACAGACATCCAATACAGTACCACATAAGAATCTAATCTCATTTTCAAACACTTTATCGGCTGCTAAATGACCACAGTGGTTTGATCATTGCCCGTTTAAAACAAACCCAAACCAAACCTTAAGAGAAGACTTTGCCATTAAATAACCCGTCAAAGGCATAGATATACCATTGAAACCAAATAAAACTGAAAGTGCGTTACAAAAATTACCATTTTAAAAAAAAAGACACTAATGCTATCGCGTAACTAGCTATCTTTCTCTCGTATTAATTTTAATTAATCATGCATTTTAGATTTAATAAATAAATCTTTAATTAATGATACACAATACATTGTTGATTCCTGCAACATGCCAGCACCCTGGTTACTGACTTCCAATTATTCAAATTTTTTCAAGTGAAATTCAGTCGAACGTAACAAATATAGCACCCTCTGCGCAAGTATTTGCATAAGGCCCTGTGTGAGTATGTATGTGCTCTCTGGATATTGTACCAAAATTATTCAATATGACTTTTAATAATGAAAATAAAGGAAGGACCTAATTCATTCATCTATAAATTTATTTATCAGGAATATGAATCGTTAATATTGATAATTGTTAGTTAACATTACAATATACTTGGATAAAAATAATCTCTCCGAATTTTTATAATAAAAAATACTTAGTTAATATAATTTAATTAATAATTAATTAAAAAGGAAAGCTTTTATTTACTATTTCATAATCATATGCAATTCTTCCCTGAAGGATGTGACTGCAAGGTCTTACGACGGGTTTTGCTGCCGAAACCCAATTTCCTTTGATCAATTATACTATATAGTTATAGATAATATATATATATAGAGAGAGAGAGATGAGAGAGATAGAGTGAGATGAGAGAAAAGTTTAGGATATAGATATAATTCATATAAATATAAGTAGATTTATACATGAGATGGGAAGGAGAGAAAAAAACTTCGAAGAGCAGGCAACAGCAGTCAAAAGTCTCAACTCTAATGGAAACACTATTTTTTTATTGTGTTGAACCTTCCGTCCCGTGTGTCCGTTTTTGGGTTGTTTTTTATTTAACCTACAGCTACGCTGGGAACAGTTGAACAGACCGATCTTGAATGGCATCTTGGTCCCAGTGTGGCATAAGGTGATGTAAGGTAGTATGGGGTGCTTGCTGTTCTCACTCCTCTTCCTTTTTCTTCTTTTCTATGCGAGCTATCTCCACCCCTCTTCCTTCCCTACCTCGTTGTAGGTGGCAACAAAAATAGAACAACTTTGAAACTAACTTTCCACCATTTTTCATTACTCCTGTCTTTCATTGGTATATTTTTCCTAATTTAACTAATTAGTTTAAAATAGGAAGCAAGAAATAAAATTACAGTATTTCTTCTTGTTATGGATTTCTTATTAAGATTTTCCAAGATTTTGCTATATATTCAAATAGATAAAACCAATAAAATTAAAAATCAATAATACTAAGCCATATATTTATTATAAAACAAACTTTTTAATAGTCAAAAAAGCAAATTAGCCTTCCCAATTCACACTGTAATCCCCTATATTTGTTGTAATAATCATAAATATAGTTGCACATGTTATTAGAATGTAGATAATGGTCAACAGTCTTAATGATGCTAAACAATTATTAATAATTGAGGTTCATGAAAATAATAAATATCAATGGAGAATGTGATGTAAATAACGAAGGGAATTGTGATTTGTATAGTAATATAGTTTCGGTTACAGACAGAAAAACCCACAATCTCCATTATAATAAGATTAGTGAAAATCCTTTTTTTTGCATCAATTAAAAAATATTTTTTTTTAAACTAAGAAAAAGGAGAACACACTACAAAAAATATTTTTTGAGTTTTATGAAGATAATTTATTTCCAATTAATTTTTTTCGGGTGCTAAATTTTTTTATAAAATTTATTTCCTAATTGTTTATGAGTTCTTCTTGATTTGATTTCTAGAAATGTAAAAATTAGATTTAAAATGGGATTTTAAAAAATTCAAATGACCAAAGGTGGAAACCCACCCCAAACAATTATAATTGATAAAAAAGAATTTCAATTCTTTTTTTAATGAAATAAGCTATCCATAATAAAATTAAGTCAATGATAAATAATTTAAAAAGTAAAGTCATTGGGGTGCCCTAAAGTCGGTATCAGCCAGACCATGAGGGAGTAGTGCTAGACCAAGGAGATTGTTTTTTTGCGTCTGAGGCGTAGCGCCAAACCTACCTTTAGCTCCTCGCTTTACTGCACAGATCCCTGTGCTACTCATACAAGAAAAAACATATTTA
>CM042171.1:51826914-51829414 GCA_023376005.1 Doryteuthis pealeii | reverse complement strand
AAATATCGAGATGTTTGTACATTTCGACACACCTTGTATTCTGGAAAAAAAACGTTCCATTCATTGTTCATTTCTATCTTGGTAAATACAGCTTTAATCTCGATATTTTTATGACACACCTTGTATATATATCTTATTATAATGGAGATTGTGGGTTTGTCTGTCTGTAACCGAAACTATATTACTAATCAAGTCACAATTCCTTTTGTTATTTATACCACATTCTCCATGATTTTATTTTTAATTTCAACTTCAGTTATTAATAAAATTATTTTACATCATTAAGGCTGTTGACCATATCTACAAACTATTAACATGCAGTTGTATTTATATATACAACAAAATAGCGGATTACAGTGTGAACGGGAAGGCTAATTTGCATATTGATTTTAAAAATGTGATTTTAATAAATATATGCTTAGTATTATTGATTTCAAATTGTTTGGGTTTTTTTTCTTATTGAATATGAGCAAAAATCTCGGGGATAAATCTTGAAAGAAATTCATTAACAAGAAGAAATAACTGTTATTTTATTATTTACTTCCTATTTTAACTAAATAGTTAAATTAGGAAAATTTACCAATGAAAGATGGGAGTAATTGAAAATGATGGAAGAGTTAGTTTCAAAGTTGTTCTATTTTCCGATTATACCCCCTCTGTTCCAAATCTTTTTATCTGCATTCTTATTAAATTATCATTAGCCTTTCTAATTTAATATGATATTTCATTATATTAAAACTGAAATACTTGCACCCGGAGGGTGCATATATTTGCTAGTATATATATATATATATATATATATATATATAAAATTTGATATACCAAACTTATTGGTAAATCCTCGCGGTGAGAAAAAACCCAGCAAATAGTTTGATTGTAAAAATATACTACCAAACATCAACCGGGGAGAAAAAAATTTTTGGAAAAAAGAAAAGATCAAGATAATCGCACCAACCAAAAATAATCTATTGGTACAATATTTTGGCCAAAAGAAAAAACAATTTATAGGCATATATATATATAAGATATATATATTCATACAAAACCGCCAGGAGACTAAAGCTAATAAGTAAAAAGTGCTCAATACCTAAGTAGAGCAAATAATAAAGATAAATCTAATGAGTCAGACGAACCTACTAAAAGTTTCGCTTAATGCTCTTCAGGGCTAAGATCTGACTCTTTGCCCTGAAGAGCATTAAGTGAAACATTTAGTAGGTTCGTCTGACTCATTAGATTTATCTTTATATATATATATATATGTATGGAGGTGCGTTGCCTTCTTTATATGTTTCTACCTCAGTTGCTAACTAAATCATTCCATCTATCAGCATATCTCTCGATCTATCCATTTGGCTATTACAGACTGTTCACATTTATCTATCCATATATCAATCTATCTATTCATATCTATATACTTATCTATCTAGTTTAATTTCTTCGTATATATCTGGTATTCACATCTCCGTCTCCTGTACTTTTTTGTGTTGCGTGTGGAAATGTATGTGATCGCACGCGCGCTTTTTCGTGCGCATGTGCAGTAAACGGCTTGGCAGGGGTGGGGGTGACTATTTATATATTTATGTATTAATTTCTAAATGTAAACGATGTGTAGGTCTTATAATTATCCATTTCTCACTTGAGTGATGAGTAGTTAATGCCTTTTTCGGTCCAAACAGATTTGAGCCGAACACGCAAATATTCTCTTGTCTGAATCATTTGTCAGGACATACTCAACTTTCTTAGAACGATAGATGGTTGTTTAATGCGAGGGCTTAGCCATCTGTCTGTCTATCCATCTACCCCACTGTCTGTCTGTATGTATGTCTGTCTCTCTCTCTGTCTGTCTGCCTGTCTGTCTGTCTGTCTCTCTCTCTCTCTCTCTCTCTCTCTCTCTCTATTTGAACCCCTCTGTCTGTTTGTCTGTCTCTATCTCTGTCTCTTTTTCCCTCGCTCTCTGTCTATGTCTCTGTCTCTCTGTCTGTCTCTCTCTGTCTCTTAGACCACTTTATAGTCTCTATCTCTCGCTGTCTCTCTGAATCTGTCTGTCTGTCTCTCTATCTTTCTCTCGTTCTCTGTCTCTGTCTCCCTGTCTCTGTCTCAGTCTGTCTGTCTGTTTCTCTCTGTCTCTCTCTCTCTCTGTCTCTGTCTCTCTCTCTGTCTGTCTGTCTGTCTGTCTGTCTGTCTCTCTCTCTCTCTCTCTCTCTCTCTCTCTCTCTCTCTCTCTCTCACGCTCTCTCTTTGAACCCTTCAATCTGTCTGCCTGTCTCTCTCTGTCTCTCTTTGTCTCTGACCACTTATTAGTTTTACTTTAGTAAATAATTTTACTGTTGTCTGTCTGTCTGTCTGTCTGTCTGTCTGTCTCTCTCTCTCTCTCTCTCTCTCTCTCTCTCTCTCTCTTAATGTTGCTTATTAAATAATTTTTCAAATTACATTCTATTCAAAATCCATTAACTTCCAAAACATTTTTTCTCTCTTAGCTACCATACTTTTTGAACCGGTG
>CM042171.1:51796914-51821914 GCA_023376005.1 Doryteuthis pealeii | reverse complement strand
AAAAGCATGGGCCGCTATAAATAAACTATCGATCATATGGAAATCCAACCTCACAGACAAGTTAAAGAGACGGTTCTTCCAGGCCGTTGTCATATCAGTACTGCTGTATGGCTGCACCACCTGGACCCTAACTAAGCGACTAGAGGATAAACTAGATGGGAGTTGCACAAGAATGCTGCGGGTGATCCTGAACAAGACGTGGACACAACACCCTACGAGAAAACAGCTATACGGCCACCTGCCACATATCACACAAATCATCCGAGTAAGACGGACAAGACACGCGGGACACTGCTGGAGAAGCAAGGACGAACTCATAAGCGACGTCCTCCTGTGGAAGCCAGCACATGGACAAGCAAGTGTGGGCCGACCAGCAAAAACGTACATTGATCAGCTCTGTGCGGATGCAGGATGCTGCATAGAGGACCTCCCGAGAATGGTGAGCGATAGGGATGGATGGCGAGAGATTGTCATGGAAAGCGCGACATGATGATGAAAACTTAAATACTTGCGCCTGGAGGGTGCATATTTTTGCTAGTTCATCTGAGATCAGACCTTACAAGTGGTATGGATCCGAACGAAGGCGTAAACGATTCACTGACATAATCATGTGACAATTCTAGAAACACCGAGGCTCCCGACCCGACATTGAAAACGAGCGTTAAGCCGGCAAAAAGAAAAATCGATAATCTCGCCGTTGACAAGCCTGCCGGGGGTCGACACTGTAAAAGAGTTCCGATCTGACTGCGTGACAGCCAAGCGATACACATGTTTTTAGAATTCATAAGTGGTTGTCATATTCTTTGAAGGTGATATCAGATTATCGACGTCTTAGCCCGTTCGACCGGGTGTCAGCGGTCGGCCCCGGTGTCCAGTGACAAGATGGCACCAGAGAAGATCTGGAGTAATTCATGCACCCACCCCAGGCCAAGCACCGACTTAATACTCTCCCACCATACCACTTGCCAGATATTGTCCTGGGGATTACATTACATGGGTAGACAGACAGCCGTCGTGTCCCTGATGCCGGGTGGCTAACCGTAAAGCAAGTTTTATTACAATAGGTCAGGAAAGTCAAGGGACACATTAGCATCTATTTATGTAAATACGTATATTGAAATATATATATACATATATAACATACATATATATATATATATATATATATATATATATATATATATATATATATATATATATATATGCGTGTTTGTGTGTGTTGGGTGTAGGTGTGTGGTTGGGGGATTTAAGAATGGATGACAAGGTGACGTGAGTAGTTAAACAGATACACTTATATACGTAAACGGATGAAATAGCAAAAAAAATTGTGATGTATATATATATATATATATATATATATATATATATGTATGTATGGAGGTGCGTGGTGGTATGGTTAGAGTGGTATAAAATGGATTAGTCGATACGAGTTCAAATCGTGTACGAGGCTGTTTGCATTTCACATAGCGCTAATACCCATGGGAAAGGTATGAATCCATATATTCTATCTTCAGCTAGAGATAAATAGTAAGCCAGACTGGGCTCTTTAACCTTGGATTGGTAACCAGTCTAGGAGAAGTAAAACTCTGAATGCTCAACCTGTTAAAATTAAAATTGACCTTGTGTCGCACCCTGCTTGTGTTGAGGGGTTGGTAAATATATATATATATATATATATATGGTATTTGTGGAAAAGGTGACTTACC
This sequence comes from Doryteuthis pealeii, assembly GCA_023376005.1. Classification (NCBI taxonomy): domain Eukaryota; kingdom Metazoa; phylum Mollusca; class Cephalopoda; order Myopsida; family Loliginidae; genus Doryteuthis; species Doryteuthis pealeii. Next base: position 51,820,208 of record CM042171.1, on the reverse strand, counting down.
GATGAAAATGGTCACAATGGTTAGTTGATGCAAGTTTCACAATGATAACACAGCAATATAACAAATATAAAGTGCTGAATATGTGAGTAGAGCAAATTTATTATGATAATGGTACACAGTAATAACCTACTCGAGTTTTACCATAAGGGTCTTCAGGGGTTAAATCCACTGAATTAATCAAGATATTAATTAATTGCAGTCGATTGCACGTGTGTATTTTGTCGCGATAAAATAAATAAAATAGATAAATAACCAACCGTTTATCGCGGAAAAAATAGACACGTGCAATCGACAGCAATTAATCAATATCTTGATTAATCCAGTGGATTTAACCCTGAAGATCCTTATGGTGAAACTCGAGTAGGTTATTACTGTGTATCATTATCATAATATATATATATATATATATATATGTGCGTGTTTGTGTGTGTTGGGTGTAGGTGTGTGGTTGGGGGATTTAAGAATGGATGACAAGGTGACGTGAGTAGTTAAACAGATACACTTATATACGTAAACGGATGAAATAGCAAAAAAAAAATTAGTTCGATATAGATATCAACTAAGTTTGGCTGGGTGATAAATAGACGATTAGTAAGCTTCAATGGTTCTGAATTATTTATTATATTCACTAGCAAATGTATGCAACCTCCGCCGGGTGCAAGTATTTACGTTTTAATGTAATAAAATACTATATCAAATTAGAAAGGCTAATGAAACTAAATAAGAATGCTGATAAAAAGATTTAAAACAGAAGGGGGTAAAATCGAAAAATAAAACAACTGAAACTTACTCTTCCATCACTCCCGTCTTTCATTGCTAAATTTTCCTAATTTAACTATTGATTTAAAATAAGAGGTAATGAATAAAATTACAGTTATTTCTTCTTGTTAATGGATTTCTTTTAAGATTTATCCCCGAGATTGTAGCTCATATTCATTAAGATAAAACCAAACAATTAGAAATCAATAATACCAAGGACATATTTATTAAAATCAAATTTTTAAGATCAATATGCAAATTAGCCTTTCCATTCACACTGTAAACCACTATTTTGTTGTATATATGAATACAGTTGCATGTTCTTAGTATATAAACCCACCCCTCGGAGTGGGGGTCCAGTGGCTTCGGCCTTGGATCTTTACAAGCTAATAGCGTCAAATCCAGGGGGCTATCCCCCCAGGCAATACCTGTCCCCTCGATTTAAAGGGACAGGGCTGGGTTTATTGCTCAGCGCCTGAGGCGCCCCCCTTTAGGGGGAATGCCGACGGGATCGATGCAATTTTTGTGCACCCACGTTAAAACGAGACCTTGTGTCCAGTGCTCATTAGTGGGATGAGAGGCAAATACATGTAGATATGGTCAACAGTATTAATAATGTGAAACAATTTTATTAATAATTGAGATTTAAATAAAAAGGGAGTAATCGAGAATGTGACGTAAATAACTAAGGGAATTGTGACTTGAGTAGTGATATAGGTTCGATTAGAGACAAACACACAATCTCCATTATAATAAACTAGTACAAAATAAAAAAAACACCATCCGGGCGATGTAAAAATAGATTTTTGAAACATATTGCCTGAGGGGTGGGAGTAAAAAATTCAATGTCAGCGAGTTTGTACCCTAAGTAAGTAAAATCATCAAACTTCAGCTTGGATTCTTTTTGAACACACCTCGTATTTTGAAGAAAATTGAAATTCTATTCATTGTTCATTTCTGTCACACACACACACACACACACACACACACACACATGTGTGCGTATGTGTGTGTTCATTTCTGTGACAGATATAAATATATATATATACTAGCAAATATATGCACCCTCCGGGTGCAAGTATTTAAGTTTTAATGTAATAAAATATTGTATTAAATTAGAAAGGCTAATGAAACTAAATAAGAATACAGATAAAAAGATTTGAAACAGAGGGGGGTATAATAAAAGATTTGAAACAGAGGGAGTATAATACAAAATGGAACAACTGAAACTTACTCTTCCATCACTCTCGTCTTTCATTGTTATTTTTTCTAATTTAAGTATTTAGTTATAAGAGGAAGTAAAGAATAAAATGACAGTTATTTTATCTTGTTAATGGATTTCATTTAAGATTCATTGAAGAGATTTTTGCTTATATTCATTAGAATAAAACCAAACAGTTAGAAATCAATAATACTAAGTACATATTTATTAAATTCGATTTTTTAATATTAATATGCAAATTAGCCTTCCCGTTCACACTGTAAACCGCTATTTTGTTTTATATATAAATATAATTGCATGTTGTCAGTATGTAGACATAGTTAACAGTATTAATAATGTAAGACAATTTTATTAATAATTGAGGTTTAGATAAAAATAAAATCATGGAGAATATGATGTCAATAACTAAGAGAATTGTGACTTGAGTAGGAATATAGTTTCGGTTACAGACAGAAAAACACACAATCTCCATTATAATAAGATATATATATGTGTGTGTGTGTGTGTTCATTTCTGTCACACAAATAAATATATATATGTGGGGGGGGTGCGTTTAGAATGTATATCATGCCATAGTATAAAATAACAATAAAGGACGCAAATCACGTGGATATCTCAATGTAACTATTGTCAGGGGTGAATTGATACACTAATGTGATATAATCTATGAAATGTAGATAAAAAGTTTTTGCTCTCTCACTCTCTGACTTTACACACACACACACACTCACACACACACATACACACACACACACACACACATATATATATATATATATATATATATATATATATATACTGACCTATTAATGAATACTTCACTTCCGGGCTCTACTAAAGGATCATTGTATCCTAAATTCCATTCCTATATCTCGTCACTTGACCTAATAGACATTATTAAGTTCGAGGGCCGGCTGAAAAGTTCATAGGCTGACCACGATACTCTCAGAGAATGTGACTAAACAAGATTTATTTTTCCCATATAGTCCCACTTGCAGTGCACACACCTTTTAGATCGGTGATGCAGTGCTTCGATCCTATTGATCAAAATAGTAGATATGTAGATATATAGGCGACGATAGCCGAGCGGTTAAGCTGTCCGACTGATGCTGAATCGATCGGATTTCTATCCCGGCTGTAGGTAGCTTACAAATGTCTAGCCACACTGAAGAGACGTTATACGTCGAAATACAGTGTCTATGGATGACTATATATGCTCCCCATCGCCCATGGGCTTGAGCACTTTGGAGGGTATTTCGCTGACGACCACCAACTAAAGCGTAAACGCAACGCTCTCCTAAAAAAGGATGGAGCACTCTATGGCGGCATTTACATACACAAAGATGTGTGTATTAAAACAGTTACAATTCAACTGGCCATTCTGTGGGTGACGATAGCCGAGCGGTTAAACTATCCGACTGATACTGAATCGATCGGGTTTATATCCTGACTGTAGGTAGCTTACAAATGTCTAGCCACACTGAAGAGACGGGATACGTCGAAACACGGTGTCTATGGATGACATCCTGTCATCATCTGCGAGAGACGCCTGCGCTGGCTTGGCCATGTCAGGAGGATGGTCAAAGGCCGCATCCCCAAAGACCTACTGTATAGTGAACTAGTGGAGGGCACCCGACCGGTAGGGAGACCACGCCTACGCCTCAAAGATGTCTGCAAGAGAGACATGAAGGCATGCCACATCGACATAAGCATATGGGAGGCTTGTACCGAAGACCGTGCGACCTGGCGCCTCCTCGTCAAAAAAGCAACGAAGGTGAGTGAGAGAGAGAGGGGGGAAAGAAGCCGCCACAGAAAAGAAAAGAGAGCTAAAAGGAAGGAGAAACAGCAGCACCCCCAACACCTACATCACCTTTTATTTGCAGCCACTGCACCAGAGACTGCCATTCAAGGATCGGTCTGTTCAGACTTTCACGTAGCTGTAGGTAAAAAAAACCCCAAAAAACGGACACTACGGACGGAAGGTTGCCAACACAATATAGTGTTTCCATTAGAGTTGAGACTTTTTACTGTGTTGCCTCAATTTTTCTCTTTATAAATCAATTTATTAATGAATATACATATCACTTTCTCTCTCTCTCTCTCTCTCTCTCTCTCTATATATATATATATATATATATATATATATATATATAAGAAATGGTTTGCACCGAAGACCTTTTCAGTCATCTTCAGGGAAGAATTGATGATTATAAAAAGTAAATAAACTTCCTTTTTAATTATTATTAATAATTATTATTAACAATTATTATTATAATTATAATTATTATTAATTATTAATAAATATCATCGATTCATTTCCTGATAAAATTATGGATGAAATGGCCTTCTTTTTTCATTTAAAATCATATATGAATTTTGTACTACCAAACACATACATACTCACACGCGCCGGCACACACATACACATATATATATGAGTATAGATAAAAAAGATATGAAAACACCACAAAATGCTGTTAAAGTGAAAGCATTTTTTAACTTAGCTGATATTGAACAATATTTCGATTTTATGAAAATCGTCATCAGAGCTTGTTTATACTCCGTGTTGTTAAGAGCGGAGACAAAAGTCATATGAGTTCAAAACAAAAACCTTGACTTTGCAAAAAAGAAAAAAAGTTATACAATATACATATATATATATATATAATATATATATATATATATATATATATATATATATATATATATGATTGATTGATTAATCTTAACGGCATATCAACCCGTCTGGGGTTATGTCATGCCTAACGGTTAGGAAGTAATACATATCGTGTATATATATATATATAGAGAGAGACAGAGAGACAGAGAGAGAGAGAGAGGGAGAGAAAGAGAGAGAGAGGGTGTCAGGGAGAGAGAGAGAGCTTGCAAAGACTAGCCACGCTGAAGAAACACAATGCGTCGAAATTGTACTGTCTATATATATATATATATATATTATATATATATATATATAATATATATATATATATTTTCTGTGAGTGTAAACCTTTTAACATTGGTGGTTCTCTGTTACTTATCTATCTATTTACCCCCCTCTCTCACACACACACATAAATAGACAGACAGACAGACAGACAGATAGGATAATATTTTACTTTACATGAAAACGAATTCCTTTTTGAACGAGGCGACAGGACCCCGTGTGTGGACCCGGGAGCTGTTTGAAGAAAAAAAAAAAGATTTTTGTTTTTAATTACAATTTCCCTTCTTCTTCTTCAACACTCATTCAGATAAAACCGGACAATATAAGTGAAATAATCTAAAATACATTAGTGTTAGGAAATGTAAATGAGGCAACAAAATTTCTCTGAATAAGCAACAGGTTTGTGAAAAGCAAAAAAGTCATTAAATCAATTCTAATAAAGAAAAAACGAAACTTTTTTTTTCTCTATAAAGAATGAGTAACGTCATTTGTTCAGAGAACTCGATTGTTGACAAATTATTAATTAATTCGTTTTGCGTACAGGGGATTGCTAAATTCTGTAGTTTAGTACAAACAGTTAATTTTTTTTTTTTGAGAACTAAAGAAAAGAATCAACTTTTCAAACAGATTACAATATTTCATAGGTAATAGTGATATAGAATTGAATATAATTCTCAATATGCTTCTCCCATTCCATCAACATACCTATGCCGCTTTTTCAACAATGAATGTGATAAAAATTAAGTACAGAAACAATTTGGATATTCGAAAATCATTGTATGTGGTACTCTCTTCTATTGAGCCAAGAATTGACAAATAAGAGCAGTCTCATTGTTCCTATTGACTGTACACTAGGGAGTTAGTTTATAGATTTCTGTATTAATTAAAACTGATTTTAACATGCCTTCATAAATATTTTTTATTCAAAGTTTAACAAATTCTTTAATTTTACTAGCAAATATATGCACCCTCCGAGTGCAAGTATTTAAGTTTTAACATAATAAAATATCATGTTAAATTAGAAAGGCTAATGAAACTGAATAAGAATTCAGATAAAAAGATTTTGAACAGAGGGGGTATGATTGAAAAATAGAACAACTTTGAAACTAACTCTTCCATTATTTTCCATTACTCCCGTCTTTCATTGGTATATTTTCCTAATTTAACTACTTAGTTAAAATAGGAAGTAAAGAATAAAATTACAGTTATTTGTTCATGTTAATGGATTTATTTTAAGATTTATCCCCGAGATTTTGGCTCATATTCAATAAGATAAAACCAAACAATTAGAAATCAATAATACTAAGCATATATTTATTAAAATCACATTTTTAATATCAATATGCAAATTAGCCTTCCCATTCACACTGTAAACCGCTATTTTGTTTTATATATAAATACACTTGCATGTTATTCGTATGTAGATATGGTCAACAGTATTAATGATGTAAAACAATTTTATCAATAATTGGGGTTTAGATAAAAATAGAATGCGTGGAGAATGTGACGTAAATAACTAAGGAAATCGTGACTTGAGAAGTTATATAGTTTCGGTTACAGACAGAAAAACACACAATCTCCATTATAATAAGATACACCGATGCATCAATAAAAAAATGTCAACTTGTCTGCAACTTCCAATAGTTTGAGAAGCACTACTTTAGAGTTGAATTTACCAATTTTACTTTTTAATATGTATATATACCAACCCCTCCACACGAGCAGGATGTGACACAAAGTCAATTTATTAAGCGGAGTTTAACAGGTTTGAATTCAGAGTTTTCCTTCTCCTAGACCGGTTGCCTAACCAAGGTTAAAGAGCCCAGCCTGCCCTACTATTGATCCATAGCTGGAGGGAGAGTAGGATTCATACCTTTCCCAATGCTATTAGCGCTAAGTGAAACGCAGTTACCACATCCAGGATTTGAACTCGGGGTGACGAGTCCATTTCCCATGACTTTAACCATTACACCACGCTCTTCCTACTTTTACTGTTTAATATATGAAGTGGACAAACAATTTGTTTGAGATGGCGATAGCCGACAATTTCTGGGAGATCATGTGCTTAATTAAAGTCATACCTAATTTGTAAATTATTTACTTATAATTAAATGAATTAGGCGTGCATATCGGTTTAAATGTAAAGCGTAAACAAATCGAGAAAAAGTCGATCTCTGTATGTAAATTTCAGCCTATCAGGCCTCATCAGCGGAGTTATAGACAAGACAGTGCTTTGTGCGTGATTCGAACCCTACCTGCAAGGCGGGGACTCTAACCATTACACTAGCTGGCTTTCACAGATTTATCGTTTATTTTAAACTTATATATATATATCGCACTTTTTGGGTTGACTTACAGCACGACAGTATGAAGTGGACAAACAATCTGTTTGAAATGGCGATATATATATTAGTATTTGATAATTTGTTTGAGGCATTGTTAAGTAGATTTATTTTCAAAAATAGTCTCTGAAGAAAAAATTTCTTCGAAATTGATTAGACACTGGACATTATTATTTTTTTTATACGCATTGTATTTGCCTTCGTAATATAAATAAATAATACACACACACACACACACACACCACACACACACACATATATATATATATATATATATATATATATATATAATTTATTATAGTGTACAATACATTTAAAGTGCGATTACTACCACAGGTTTCTGAGCAGCATTTTACTGTGGCTGCTCGTCTTCACGGCAATGCCCTTATCTATAAATTTGATTACCGTTGTTGCTTTCGGTCATCACTTCACACAAATAAGTTAAATTCCGAAAAAAACAGAGCTGCCCTGTCGGTGTGGCATTAGAATGGACCGACTGCTCCTCTGAAGAGTAGTAAAACTCCCCCAATGGCGCCACCTGTTTGTCGTGGGTAGCGTCCCATGATGCTTAAGGATAGAACCTAGGTGGTTGAGCAGTCCATGACACGCAATATTCCACTTCGGTCCTTACTTGGGCTAGACGGGCGGTCAGAGTGGGCCCCTCCGATCAATCAGCTGATCATGTCAGGCCCTAGCACCTATATGATTGGCCCAATCCTATTGTCCTTATGGCAAGCCCCAATCCTTTTTATCATATGGATGCTAGAAGGCGGTGGCTGAGGGTCATCTTGTCCTGGGAATGACGTTAAACTCTATCTGATGTTGAAGTTCCAGTTTTAGAGTTTTGGGGAATGTGGAGCACGCCTTCATCACCATTTCTCCCTGGTCCACTCTGACCCGGAGTGGTAGTACCTGTTAGGGTCCCATCTATGGGTTTAATTGAAAAACGTGTTTATAAACAAAATTGTATATCCATTAAGAATGAATTTATTTCAAAACTTTGTCGGCATTAAATGACCCACTGAGGTTGATATGCCGCAAAACAAAACAAAACAAACAAAACAATCAGGTCTCCAGGAGTCTTCTGAGTATTCTAGCCGATCTCAATAGTGCTGTAGTCTGGATGGTCTCGATTCTTCTTCTGATTTCTAGTTCATCCAGACTCTTTTCCAAACCCTTGTGGATTATTCTATGGGCACCAATTACAATTGGCACAACCTTCACTTTCATGTTCCACAGTTTTCTTAGTTCTCTGGCAAGATCCAAGTCTTTGTTTATCTTTTCACTTTATTTCAATTTCATTCGGTGATCGGCCGGGACGGCAAAATCCACGAGAAGACAAGTTCAAATCTTTTTTTTTTCGCAAAATTTAGTCTAGAAATTGTTTAGAAAATTTAGCAATTTCAATATCTTTAACAGAAAAGGTTGTCTTGGGAATTACGTTAAACTCTATCTGATGGTGAGGTTCCAGTTTTAGAGGTTTGGGGAATGTAGAGCAGCCTTTTATCACCATTGCTCCCTGGTCAACTCTGATCCAGATTGGTAGTACCTGTTAGGGTCCCATCTATGGGTTAAATAGAAAAATGTATTTATAACAAAATTGTATTATCCATTAAGAATGAATTTATTTCAAAACTTTATCGGCATTAAATGGCCCACTGAGGTTGATATGCCGTAAAAAAACAAACCATACCAAACCAAACCAAACGAAAAAAACTGAGAAATAATTTTGCTAAACCCGTATACTTCCGTCGGTGTTTTTGTCGGGTGCCAGTTTTGGCAATTTTCCGCCATAGATGACATTTTAAATTTAGTCGAGATAGTTTCACTTTAGTTTCCTCTGCACAAAAGAACCTTTTCGCCAAATGATTTTTTGACACTGATATGTGCATGTGCAAAAACCCGTTACGCCTCAATGATTTTAATTATTTTTAATCAATGCTTTCTCTGAAACCACCCTGCCATTTTTCTACACATTGTTCTGGAAATTGCATTAGCCGAGCATATATATATATATATATATATATATATATATATATATATATATATATATATATATATATATATAGTCATTCATAGACAGTACAGTTTAATTACAAATTACAAATGAAATGGCAATTGCAACAGCGACACTCAAACCGACCAATTACAGGGCATCTAAAATTCGCTGCGCCAATTTGAAACCACGCTGTACCCAAAAATAGACTATTTACAAAATGGCATTGCCCCGGTTATTTTAGTGAACTCGTAAAAAAAAATAACAATTCTAAAAGTTTTAACGTGTTGTGTGTTATTGCAAGAACAGAAAAATCATTTAGAATTAAATTACAATTAGAGGAAGACAACAGATGTTTTTAAAAATGTATTTATTATTTATTTATTATCTAATTAAAATTTTAATGATGTGAAATACATTAAAATACCAATATCTATTTTACATAATTTAATTAGATATTTTATTTGATTGACAATTGTAATTTAATTCACGAAAAATGAATTATTACGTAAGCATAAAATATATCATCTAGATGTATACTTGAGCTCAGTGGGTAGAGCGTTCGGCTAGAAACCACAAGGTTCCTAGTTCGATACCCGCCCTCGCCAACTCAGCGTATGGATAGCACAGGGATATGTGCGGTAAAGTAAGGAGCTGATGGTAGGTTTGGCGCTCCACCCCAGACGCAGAAACCATCTCCTTGGTCTAGCGCTAGTGAAAAGGGGATAGGCTCCCTCGCTGATTGGCTGATACCGACTTCAATCCTAATAAATCCTCTTTAGCCTGACCTAACAGCAATCAGTTTTTAGCTAGCAAGTAAAACTATTTTCATCATGACTGAATTCTAGCGCTAATGAAAAGAGGATAGACTCCCTCGCTGATTGGCTGATACCGACTTTAGGCCACACCGATGACATATACTTAATGTAAATAATTTATATATTTAGATAACAAATTAGAATAATTCATGAAAATTGGCAACAAACATACTTTTAGGTCTCACAACTGTTGCTTCCTATAAAGTAAGTAAGTAAAAAAGTTGTCAGGGTGGCCTAAAGTCGGTATCAGCCAATCAGCGAGGGAGTCTATCCTCTTTTCATTAGCACTAGACCAAGGAGATTGTTTTTTTAGCACTAGACCAAGGAGATTGTTTTTGCGTCTGAGGTGGAGCGCCACAACTACTAATATATATATATATATATATATATATATATATAATATATATATATTTGGAGATATGTGCTTAATTGAAGTCATACCTAATTTTGAAAATTAATTAGTTAATAATTAATGATTTTAGGCGGGCATATATGTTGAAATGTAAGGCTAAACAAATCGAGAAAATTTCAATCCCTGAATGTACATTTCGACCTATCACGTCTCATCAGCAAGGTTATAGACATGGGAACCTGTTCCGTGTGTGACTCAAAACCTCGACACAGAGCAGACAAATCGCTTCACTAGTTAACTATGCTCATATTTTTACTTTGTTTCCAAAAGAAATAAGTCCAAGGTGAACACTTTTATGGTAACAATGTTAAATAATATAATATACCTATAATAATTATATTTATCTTTATATATAGTTAATTCTTTAAAACGTAATACCCTCTGAAAATTACGGTCAGTCTAGAGCTGTTAATATAAGGAAATATAACACTTTGTCATTTATAATTTAAATATTTAGTTTATTATATTTAATCCATTTGAAATTTATATATATATATATATATATGTATATATATATATATATAATATATATATATATATATGGGAGTAAATATGGAATAAATCCGACAATATTAAGAAATTTGAAAAACGAAGAGTTCCAAAAATAAGATGAATTTATTTATCGACTTTAATGTTACGTCACGCGTCATGACATCTTCGTGTGTGCGGATTGCGACTCGTCTTTCAAAAAATATAACGCTGAACAAATACAGTTACAAAGATTTTTCTAACTCCTGTCATCTACAAAACATCCATAAATTTCTTCACCCCATAATACATCCTGATGAAGGTTTAAATAAACCGAAACGTTTAAGCGTCGATAAATAAATTCATCTTATTTTTGGAACACTTCGTTTTTCAAATTTCTTAATATATATATATATATATATATATATATATATATATATATATATTTAATTTGCAGAGTTTTCACAGATCAATGTTCATTACAAACAGCTACCCAGGTTTCATGCCAAGGGGCAATCATCAGGTCGTTGAGTAAGATTTGCGATCCAGAATGTGACATTGAATAAAGATCTTCAACAAACACCATGGGATCTTACTCAACAAACTGATGATTGCCCCTTGGCATGAAACCTGGGTAGCTGTTTGTAATGAACATTGATCTGTGAAAACTCTGCAAATTAAATAAATATTAGCTCTCACAATTTGTGATTGAGCACTGTATTTTCTTTGTTTAATCACAAAAAAAAATGTTTTTATATATATATATATATATATATATATATATAGATAGATAGATAGATAGATAGATAGATTTGTATGTTCTTGGATGTCAACTCCATCCCGGACCTCTCATTTCTTAAAATGTGGTGTGTCCGCCTTGGAATTACTTTTAGGAAAGGTCCACAGCATTTGCGCTAAATAAATAGATTTGCATCGTAAATTGTATCCCATTTTCTGGTGAAGGCCTCCTTTTTGCCCTTACATCAGGAAACTTATTGCAAATCTTAAGAGATAAATCACAACGATTCTGTTTTATGGGATTTCGCCATATTTACTTTGCTTACAACAACAGGCAAACCAACTTCAAATGTCGACAGAAGTCTATATATATATATATATATATATATATATATATATATATATATATATATATATATAGTATGAACAAAATGTAATAAGACAAACAGGAATATTTCTTATATGTTATTTATTCTCAACTAGTTTCGACCTAAGGTCATCGTCAGGAGAAAATTTCTTGTTTGAAGAAATTGTTTTTAGACAGTTTCTTTGAAAGGGTGCATATTAGAAGAACTATAGAAGTTGAAGTGTTTTTGAGACATGCTATTAAAATCCGGGTAGAAGAGTGTATTAGTAGTAGCAAGTCCATCTGTTCTTATTGAATGCTCTTATATATGTGAGAGAGGGTTCTTGGGAGTTGTGTATATGACCATATATGTATACATATAAATGTATGTGTGTGCATACATATATGTATGTATATATATATATGTGTATGTGTGTGTGTGTGTGTGTCTGTCTGTCTATTTATAGTATATATATTATTTGTGATTTAGTGTGAAGCATAGGAATGGAATATCAGAAACTCGGTTTTTAAGTGTTAAGTTTCGTTTTATTTCATTTATGTTTCGAGAGCGCTTGCTTCTCTTCATCGGAACAAGAATTAACATGTTTCTGATACTTCATTCCCTCAACAACATATATATATATATATATATATATATATATATATATATATATATATATATATTATTATTATTATTATTATTATTATTATTATTATTATTACATGCTCCAAAAACCCGGTAGAGTTTTCTAGGGGTGACTTAAATTAACTTTCACTGCAAGCATAAAGCAATAATCGTATGTTTACAGACTGGATCTCTCTGGTGATCGTAATATATATTAAAAATGTATGTATTTAATAGCTTAAACACCATCCCTTTACGGCAGCTGTCAAATGGTTGAGAGGTTAACGAATCGGACTGAGGCAAAGTCAGTCGGGTTTGGCTCCTGTTTAGAGTTATTTGCTGTGTCTAGCCACACTGAAAGAGATGTGAAACGTCGAAATACGGTGTCTGCAGATGACTTATATATATATATATATATATATATATATATATATAAGATTAAGATAATTTCTGTCGGAGGGAAATCGTAAGTATACATCGCTGATGAGATTTAATAAAGTTGAAACAGCTGTACAATGTTCTACGTAGCGATATTTGCCGAGTTCGCTTGTCATGATTATTTTCATTAATTATCGAATGTTTACGATATACGCATTGTAACTGCCTTCAAGCAAAAAATATAAATAATAATAATAATAATAATAATAATAATATATATATATATATATATATATATATATATATATATATTAGAGAAAAAGTGGGGTCACCTATTTAGCTCTGGGTAGATTATTGGGATTAGGGAAAAGTGTGTTTGCAAAGCGACTTAAATATACTAGCAAATATATGCACCCTCCGGGTGCAAGTATCTAAATTTTGATGTAATAAAATATTATATTAAATTAGAAACACTAACAGGATTATTTCCATATATATTGTGTGAAATAAAAACGATTGTATACCGCCATGGATTTTGCTCAAAGTTTTAATTTTGAAAAGAAAACCGTCAAATTTACTCGATTTTCAAATGCAAACAATCTCTCGTAATTCTGGCCTTATCGGTTTGAAAAGGTCATTAATAACGTATTACGGGTCCAATTTTTAAAGTATTTATATGGTCGGAAAGAAAATGAAATAATCTTTCTAAATATGTAATTTTTATGTGTTTTTATCCATTGAATTATTTTTAGTTACTAAGGTATGTATTTTTCTATGACATTTCCTTTGCCGTCCTCTAAGTATGTAACATTCTGTACCGCGTCGATTACGATTAAGCCTGGTTTTCTTCTGTCTTACCTGGAAGAATCTATTTGCATTATAAAATCCCACAACAAGTCGCATATTCTAAATTCCAGTTTACCTTTATTTTCTTCTTTTTTTTTTTTTTTTTCTTTTTTTTTTTTTTTTTCGAAAGTCCTGATTCTTTCTTTTATATTTTCCTCTTGTTTTTATAGTTTTTTTATTTTTCCTTTTCTTTCGCCCAAGTAATAATTGTAATGTCTGACCTTGCCAACGCAACTGTAGCAGTCGAGTGGCGCTTAGAAATGACAATAAAAAGACGTAGAAATGTGTTTGCACTAGCGGCCATTTTACATAGACTCGCCATATTTAACATTGGCTGAAACGGAAAACAAGCCGACAATTATGATATATATTTCTACGCATTTACATGTTTTTATGCCTCTCTTGTTNAAAACGAGATCGATTGCTCGAGCCATAAAAGTCAAGTTGTAGTCTCGGCGGGAGTCGATTTTGGCGGCGATAGGGTTCATGTATTTTCTGGTGTTAAGGCCTCCTGTTTGTTAGAGGGAGTTATGAATTGCGGTTACTGTTAGTTAATTAAATGGGTTTGGAATATTTCGTGTGTTATTTCGTCCACACTGAAGGACGAGTGTGGAAATCCGTCAACAATACTGTGTTTGCAGATCTATGACTTAGATATATATATATAACTTAGATAATAGATAATAAAATATAAGTTAAGATAATTCTGTCGGTAGTTCGGGAGGAAAAATCGAAAGTTATAGACGATCGCGATGAAGATTAATAAATAGTGTTTGTGAACAGCTTGTTCCTTTAGTACAATTGTTCTACGGTTAGCATATTGCAGACGGTGTTGCGAGTTCGCGCTTGTCATGATTATTTTTTCGTTAACTTATCGAATTGTTATCGTAGACTATACCAGTTTTAACTCCTTCGACAAAACAAATACAATAATAAATGAAATGAATAATATAATAATAATAATATATATTATATAATATATATTATACATATATATATATCTAGAAGAAAAAATGGGGTCCCTATTTGCTCTGGGTAGATTATATGGGATTAGGGAAAATGGAGTTTGCAAAGCGACTTAAATATACTTGCAAATATATGCACCCTCTCGGGTTTGGATGCAGTTTTTTTATTTAATCTAGAAGATTGATAATGAATCTCCCTCTGCCTGTCTCGTCTCTTTAGATATGTAATAACCAAAATTCTATCTAAATTAGCAACACACCTACACAGGGCATTTAGCTTTCCATATAACTGGGGCTGTCGTTAAGATAGAAAAACGTATGTACCACCCCACCGCCTATGGATTTTGCCTCGAAAGTTTCACCCTATTGAGAAGAAAACCGTCAAATTTACGTCGATGTTTCAGAACTGAGAGGGGGGCGGGGGCACGAATCTCTGCGAAAATCTGCAATTATAGGTTTCTCGAGCTTGGAAAAGTTCATTTAAATACTCCACAAGCACACCTCTAAGTTCAACCTACAACTTTATTCACCACCATCTACCCTCTCCAGCAAATCCACTAACACTAGTCAAGGCAGGACAAGGGCGCAAAAAGAAATTACCACCACCCACACTACACCCATTCCCGTTTCTCTAAATATCAGTGTAATCTTATCCCCCTCTACCTCGGTGCACCAGTTTTTCATCAATTGAATTCATCCATATCCAACCTTACACAGGTGCGGTATATCGGTATTTTCAGCCAACGCTGTACCGCGCAAGGCGCCGTCGCTCGTTTCTGCTCAGTTTACTTAGTAATCGCGCGTATCGTTCTGCCTCTCATCCGGTGCCACTACAAACCTTTTTTTCTATCGACCACCTTCCTCTTCTTCTATTCGTCCCGGGCTGCCCCGTCCGACGAACCGCGTGACTAGACCGCTAACATCTTCTCGACATTCACTTACCACCCACCCGCCGTCGCCGTTCGAGACGACCCCCGGTCCTAACTTCAAGATATCGCTTAACGCCGGAGAAAAAACCAACCGGATTCCATCTAAATAAACGGCGGGAGTGGAATCGGGAGGAACCATCAAATCGTCCGAAGTCCCGTCTGGCAAGTAAGGCTCACTTGCCGCCGGTGGCGAAGACACGGTTTGATTAATCGGTTGTCTGTTCGCGTACTTCCTTCCATCCTATCTCGCCGCCCCGCGCGGGTGTGCAACCCATTCGTTACCATGGACCAGAGCGGTCTTCGACAGGGTCGGTGTGGCTTGGGAAACGCAGCCCAAAGTCGTTGTTAAGTCGATAACCTACAATACCGGTCAGTCATAATCACAATCAGCCTGAGATGGAAATGTGAAAAAGACTTAAATGAATCAAGAGACGAGAAACGTGAAACCGCCAGGTAAAGTGACGTTACCGCGGATCACCGGGGGGCTGGAGCTCAGTCCGTGTGCTTGCCAACTGCTAAAGGGCCGCCTTCGTCTTCGTCGCATCTGGCGAAACATATCTTTTGCGCTTCGCATGTCGCCAAAGCGACTCGAAGTTCCGTCTCGCGTTGCAATAATGGTTCGCGCTGGCGCTTTCGGCCGCACTACCCGACACCGTCGTCAACCCCACCTCCTCCGTCCGTGGCATTGCTCGCGACCAGTGCTCGGGCTGTCAGGGCACGCCGTGGTCCGAGGAAATTCTCTCTGATTCACAAACACCCCGGCGGAGTGCCCCGTTAGAGTACGCCGTCCCGGCCCGCACGTACTAAGTTGCCTCGTGATTCGTGTCCGCGGAACCTGCTAGAAACCGGATTAAAAGCGCAGCCAGACAACAGGCAATCCACTTTACCTGTGGCGTTAACTCAGGTCTGGCCTGGGACTCCGCCCACTCGCGCGTCAGGGGCCCCCCGGACTTTCGGAAATCGCATGCCCCTGTGCGCCACCCGGGTCTACGATCGCGCGCGTGGCACTGGGGCACGACCAAGGAGCCACACTCCGCGCTCATGCCCGCCACGTCCCCGCGCGGTCAGCGACGTTGACATGCGCAAACCACACGCCAACCCCTAACACCACCGAGATTCCGAGGCCGGCGCCAGCGAGCACCGGCATGACTAACCTCCCACCGGGAACGAAACGAGAGAACAGTGGGACCCGCCGAGAGGTGCGCACACGTCCGAGCGTCCGCCACCCGCCGCGGACGCCCCCAGGCCAGCCGGCGTAGGAACCCGCCGCAGCGGGACCCGACCGACAGACAAGTTTTCGACTGTAGAAGGTTGCGTCCGTCGGGCACCGCCAGATTCGTCTAAAATTCCAGTCATGCGCGCACTGCCTTCCTTGAACCTTCGTTAGATTATTGTCCCCTCCTCAGCCCACTTTAGATCTCGTCCATGGGCCATCCACCCCGGTCTTATTGTCCTCTTAGACTTCTGATGACGTCTTCCTGATCTCTGGTCTTGCGTTTGTCGACTCCCTCCAACCCGTAAAGCACATCGCTTTTCCTTTATGTCGCGTTGGCTAGGAATCCTATATGACGAAAAATCCTTCTCTGTGGGCAAAGTCCCCAGCTGTCCCTCTAGGGCGCTTGTCTAACTTCTGTTTCTCGTAATAATCCAGTTGTAGTTGCCCCCGAACAAGCACCAATCTTCTGGACATCGTATATTGTCCCTTCGAAGTGTCCCCAGATAGCTGGCTGCCAGTGCGTCTCAACCGTCGACATAGCGATACGACGAGCCCCTTTACCGTGCACGGCACTCACCGCTGCCAAAGCAACGGGGAACGTGGCACTGCATCAAGATCAACTCACGCCCTATGTCTCCCCATATTGCGACTACTACAGGCAGGGAAGCAATGGCCAAGGGCATTTTTTAAGCAAATCTCGGTTATTAAATTTCTCCTCAAACAAGATCCCGTGACGAATCGGTGTGACCCAACGGCCGACGCCCTAGTTTCGGTCAATCTCCGACAAAGAACCCAAACGGGGTCTTCCATAGAACACAGGCCGTAGTCCAAAGCCGAACGACCAGAAAAGGATAAATAAAAATTGATCTCTTTGCCTTAAACAATTCAACCTACCGTAATCGACCGCCCCTGAAACGATGCGCTTGGCCGTTACGCAAGCACGATCGCTGTACCCCCGTCTCCCGAGGACTAAGATACCGCGAACGAGCCGCGACGAGGAGTGGGAGGCGCCCTGGGCTCATTCGTGGAAGCCTATGTCGAGGCGAGTGCGGTTTTGTCTTGTTGATCCACGGTGATACCGATCCGCAGGAGCGCGTGTAATCAGGCAAAATAGGTCAACACCGGCCGAATGACCAAGATAAGTGCGGCCATACGCTGGCACACGGGCATGGCATAACCCCGCTCGGTAACAATGCAGCGCTCCGAGCAAGGCTATCCCACAATTCGCCCGGACGCCGACGCAAAGTGAATTAAGAACCACGCCTTTTTGCACGAAAATCAAACAAACGCCTCGGCTGCACATTCTGATGCGAAAGAGAATCAGGGTGAATAGATGCCCAATCCACGGGACTCGAAAGGCTCGGGTGGCAACCGGGGGCCACGGCTTCTCACCCGGAACCAGGCGCGACCTGGGGGTGACGCGCGGTGCTTAGTCTCGAGCGGCTGCAACCGCCTGACCACTATCGAAAATACCACGAGACGGGCAACCACGTCGGAGCCCCCCAGAAGACACCCCGCGCGGAAAAGACCACACGGTCCGATATAATCGATACGGCTGCTTCGAAGACGTGGGTAAAATGACCAGATGGCCCCGCACAACAAACATAGAGCACAAGCCCAAAAAAGAGCGTTATGATCAGCTGGACGCACAAGTGCCGGGACGCCGGCGCCCCCTGATTTATTGGTTGCGACCTAAGCAGTCGCACGGCCCACTCTGTTACGAATGTACCGACTCCACAGCCCACAGACAAAGCGCCGCAACGCGCACACCGCGCCCTATCTAAAGCAAATTCGAAGCAGAGACTGGAACGAAAAAACGGAAAGAACCAAGGCGACCAAAAAAGAACAAGCAACACGGTAAAAAGAAGAGTATCGTCCACCCGATAAGTACACTGAATGTTTCACTGGCCACCAGCCACCTTACGAATAGTTTTCTCCACTTTAAACTCTTGACCTTAACTCCCGTTCACCTTTCTTCGGGCCCTCTGGTTATGCATTGATACGCGCGGTCCATCCGCCGGTGGCGCCCCTTTTCGAAGAAGCCATGAGGCAAACTTAAATATGAAGAATTCGCCCATCGCCTCAATCACACTTTAGCATTCGATATGTGTTTATCTCACTTCTAGTTTCGTTTTCATCCCCCCAGCTGTTTTTGTGTTGATTTGATTTTTCCAATTTGCTCATTGCGTTCGTTCTCGAGTACTAGTTTCTGGAGGCAAAATGGTCTGTTCTGTGCACACAGCGGCTAGACCCCTGATGGGGCGGTTTCACTCAGTCTGATAATTAGACAGCGCAAAGTCTCCTCCAGTCTCCGGGACGGACTCCAGCGCACTCTCTTCCTCGGCCTCAGGTTCACATCATCCTGGCCAGATTGCAGCATGATGCAGTTATTAATTCTGGGGGACGCTCCGGTGCCCGCCGAGCCCCACGCCGCCATGTTCGCCTTTCCCGGTTGATATAGTGTGCCACTATATAATCGTGTTCTGTTAGATCGTCCGCCGCCATACATAGACTCGACCAAACCATAGAACCCTAATCTCATGTGTGCCACCCTCACCTGGCAACGCGAAGGCTGTCGCCACTGCTATACTCTGCATTCCTTCTGATCCGATGACCAACTACACGCTCGTCGTAACCGGACCACTCTAATTGTCATTAATTACTAGCACAGGCCGTTATCTCGCATTCAAGCCACAAACAAACGTCCTTCTCGGCGACCCGCTACGTTCGCGGGACCCACACCCATACCTCAAAGGTTTATCTTATATCAAAATACAATAACTGCTTTTCCTGACCAGCTGTGTAATAATCAACTCTCAAAAATCATGAACAAACGAACCACAAACAAGAAACGAAAACAACTAGTGGGTAGCCAGTCCGTCTGCTCACTACGTTAAGGACATAAGGCCTCACCATCCACACACTCCCTAATGTGGCGCCAGGCCTAGCCATTCGTCTCCAGCATCCGGGATTACCTGTGAATTACAAACAACCACACAAGGCCTAACGATATATTTTTCCGGAGCTCTCTTGTGGCATCAGTCATGTGTAAGCACTCTGCGCACAGCGGACCCCATACAGAGACTAATCACTGTGACCATTACCAATAGCGCATGAGATTAGCAACTATATAACGTTTACCACCAAAGATTCCAGTAGGACACACGGAAACTTTCCTCTTTAAGCCCTTTCCGAGGCTGTGAGTGCCAAGGAATAGAGGCAACAGAATTAACAAACTCTTGAGCCGTAGTCTCCCCATCTTGCCTCTGATTTACCTAGATCTCACTCCAAAATCCCCCCCTTACTAATCAATCCACTATTTATCCCCTACCTCAGTTTACGTGCGGGGACCCGTCCTCCAATAGTCCGCTGGAATGGCAAAGAGAAGTAAAGGCATGCAACCAGCGCAGCCGACTAATATATCGGGGAACCGGGATAACGAGAGCGCAAGTACCAAACCTTCGTCAGCGTTAGAGGACGCGCAAACATATTTTATTGATAACAATATTTACCAAGCGCCCCACCACTAGTAGGTTGCCTTATTCCACACCTCCACTTCACGAAGATCCAGCCCCAACACACGCCAGTAAGTTTAAAATTGGCAGCAACCTGAAACACGAAAAAGACCCTCGGATACACGAAAATGGCTGATCATCCTGTATCCACTAGGGAGGAGAATCTCCAGAACTCTTACTTGGAGTCAATATTCTATACAGATTAGTCATAAGTCCGAATGAAAGCTGACATGGTCCGTGAGTCTTGTCCCATGGGTCCTCAATCCCTTCTTCCTCTAATTCCAATTGGCTGGTCCCCACCGACTTCTTTCCTCCAGAATTACCCGTTGGATGGCGGCTATTGCTGATGGGGCGACCAACTTACAATTCAGCGCACACCCACCTTCAACTTTCATGTTCCACGAGCGCTCTTACTGTGAGTTCGTATAGGCAAGCGCGATCCCCACCCAAGCCCTCCCGGCTCCTATCAGTGAGCTTCGCCTGGCTCCTGATCATTTGTCACTCGCCGTGGATTCCGGCACGCGCAAGCAACACTTCCAGCGCACAGGAGATAGCAGAGTTGGCATTCCGGTCTTCTTGTTACAGGTCGATTCAAACGAGCTCACGTTCTCCCGGGTTCTCGCTGGTTTCGCGGATATTTGCGAGTCATTATACCTCTGTTATCCTGATCAATCTATTATTTACTGATTTGTTTCTATTATTATTTCACGATATCTATTTAATTCTGCCTTTTCGCGTTGTTCCACATAGTCAAGTTTAGCACAAGATTACACCATGATCCTGACACGTCATCTCTTTTTCTCCTTCTCTTGCACGCGTCTTACCCTGGTTGTTGAATTAAGATTTTGTTTTGACGGGCGCTCGTGGCACTGCCCTTCGTGCGACACCAAACTTTGCCCCTCAGTGTTTGCCCGCCCGCGGCCGACCCTTGAGCCGTAGACCACCATCCGAGCGAGTATAAAACTCTAGGGCGTGTACTTCTGTGCGCTACTCCTCGGCTGGTAAATCATTATCTACATATTATCATGTGATATTTATACATTATTCTATTATCTATTTCAACCATCATTCGAGTTTTTCGACACCATCCCTCACCGTATACGGAATACCTCGCCGGCTGCCGGGAGACAAAACGCAAAAAGCCTCGGCATCGATCTCATCTCTCTCAGTTAACTGAATACGACCCGAAACGCTCGCGGTCCCCACGATCCTTACCAATGCAAGCAAGTGCGCTTTGCCCTCCAGACACGTTCGATTCACAAACAATACCAGCCCCGATAGCTTGTTTTCTTATCCTAACTTTACTAACAACGGGGCGCTTATCTCTTCTCTATTTCGGCTCCTATCATGGCGAAGACAGAAGCGCCAGCGATTGATATTCACCACACAGAACGTGACGCAGTAACGTTCTGTTACAAGGATTGCTATTGATATGTGCACTTATCTCAACCCCAATCGGCAACGTATCGGTAGACATTTATCGGGCAGCACAGCAATATGCACCCGCAAGCTAGATCCCCCACGTACAGCGAACCCATCTTACAGTGGTCTTCCGCGGATCACTACACTGTTGATCTTCTCCCGAACATCACACAACTTTGCGCCACCGCTTAACTGGCAGAGGCCCCAACACGGCAAACCCCCCTGTTTCCAGTGCTTCCAGTTTCTCTTCTCATTCATATGATAAACAGTGCTGGAATAGGCTTGACATAAGGCCGCGACCCGCGAACACGTGACCCGTAGCGTCTGGGCTTGCTATTAAGCGAAAAGTCGAACCATCGTCGTTTCTTCCGACCTCCAATCGGCAATAACGTTGTTAAAACCTCGATCCGTATCTGATGCTCTAATGGACCTGAGGTCTCAGCGGGATATCGATAGTGTAGGGCTAGCGTTCTGCGGATATTCCTGTTCACCTCCCGAGCAACCCCTTCTCCCGATAATGCCTCTACTCCGCGTATGTCCACTCTGACCCGTGCGATCTCGGTAGGGCGTTCCGGAGACATACTCCGCTGTTAATCGGTCTCCATAGTTCCTCTCGTCTATGGTTAAATAGCAAAAACTGCGAAGAGGCCAACCACTTACTATTTATAAAAAAATATGGTCGCGTATTAATCCATTAGACACGATATATGAATTATTTCAAAAACTTGTATCCGAACCAAATAGATCCGGCCCGTCACCGTCTTGTGTTCGCCCCCCGTGACGGCGTGAGCGACGAGCCCCGAGCCTACTGAGAGTTGAATGCCGTTTTAGTACCCTTTAACAAATAAACAAAACAAAACAAAGCAAACAATACAGGCCTCCAGGACTTCTATTACTGAGTATTTCTAGGCCGATCTCAATAGATGCGGAGCTACTGCTGATCATGCATTCATCGATTACTTCTTACTGATCCAGTCATCATAGACTCCATCTTTCCAACCTGTGGATTAACTATTTTATGGCATTTCGACCCAATTACAATTGGCGCACACCCTATCCCTACAATGTTCCACATTTCTCTTAGTCTCTCTGGCAAGAATCCAAGTCTTTTGGTTTGCTTTTCGCTTTATATCAATTTATCTGTCAACAGCGGTGATCGCGCAGGGACGGCAAAATCCACAGAGGACAAGTTCAATCTTTTTTTTTTTTTTTTTTTTTTCGCAAAATTTAGTCTAGAAATTGTTATAGAAAATTTAGCAATCTCTAATATCTTTACAGAAAAGGTTGTCATTTAAGAAACAGAATCAAAATATTCATTAAGTAGATTCAATATTGAAATATGCCACCTCTATC
>CM042171.1:51786914-51791914 GCA_023376005.1 Doryteuthis pealeii | reverse complement strand
AGTAACTCCGCGAAATATGCCTGTAATTGTTCAATATTTGACCTGTAAACAAAATATTGTGTTACATGGTATCAATGGTGATGAAAAGGTGCTCCACCTCCCCCAGAGCTCCAGAATTAGAACTTCACTATAAGACAGAGTTTAACGTCATACCCAGGACTTTAAAACTCCAGCGCATATATGATAAAAAAGGGTTGGGGCTTGCCATAAGGGCAATAGGATTAGGGCAGTCATATAGGTGTCATGGAGGTGATTGGTGTAATGGTTAGAGTCGTAGGAAATGGACTCGTCGACCCGAGTTCAAATCCTGGACGAGACTGTTTGCAGCTTAGTACCATTGGGAAAGGTATGAATCCATATATCCTCCCTCCAGCTATAGGTAAATAGTAGGGCAGGCTGGGCTCTTTAACCTTGGATAGGTAACCAGTCTAGAGGAAAGAAAACTCTGAATTCAAACCTGTTAATCTCCGCTTAAGAAATTGACCTTGAGTCGCATCCAGCTCATGCGGAGAGGTTGGTAAATATATATATATATATATATATATATATATAGGTGTCAGGGCTTGAAGTGGCCAGCCGATTGATCGGAGGGGGCATCTCCGGCCGTCCGTCTAGTCAAGGAACAATGTGAGTGTTGCATATCATTTTTTTTGCTATTTTCTTTCTTTCTCTATGTTGTTATTTTTCTTTTGTTCTCATTCATTTCTTTTAAATCCTTTCTCTCTTTATATCTGAGTTTTTTTTTCTCTTTTTTCTTTTTTTTTTTTTTTTTGTTTATTTGTTTCTCTTTTTTTCATATTTTTCTTTCTTTTTTTTCTTTCTTTATTCCGTTCTTCTTCCTTTCATATTTTTCTTTCTCTCTTTTCATATTTTGGGCCTCTCGATGTTTCTAATATTATTTCTTTCTTTCTTCCGTCTTTCTTTCTTTCTTTCTTTCTTTCTTCCTTTCATATTTTTTTTTCTTTCTTTTCATATCTTTTTGCCTCTTGATGTTTCTAATATTATTCCTCTTTTCTTTCTTTCTTCCTTCCTTCCTGCCTTCCTTCCTTTCATATTTTTTCTTTTTTTTCTTTATTCCGTTCTTCCTTCCTTTCATTTTTCTTTCTTTCATATTTTTGCTCTCGATGTTTCAAATATTATTCCTTCTTTCTTTCTTTCTTTCTTTCTTTCTTTCTTCCTTTCATATTTTTCTTTCTTTTCATATTTTTTTTGCCTCTCAATGTTTCTAATATTATTCTTTCTTTCTTTCTTTCTTTCTTCTTCTTTTTCCTTCCTTTCATATTTTCTCTTTCTTTCTTTATTCGTTCTTCCTTCCTTTCATATTTTTTCTTCTTTCTTTTCATATTTTTTGCCTCTCATGTTTCAATATTATTCTTCTTTCTTTCTTCTTTCTTTCTTTCTTTCTTTCTTTCATTCTTCCTTTCTTCCTTTCCTTTCTTTTCTTTTCATATTTTTTGCCTCTAGATATTTCTTTCTTTCTTTCTTTCTTTCCAGTTTCTTTGTGTTTTTTTAATTCTTTTCCTTTTTCCCTCTTTTCTTTAATTTCTTTCTTCCAAATTAACTTTATTTCTTTCACTTGATCACATAATAAATTTCCCCTAATTTCCCATTTTATGATTGTTGCTTCCTCGTTTTATGACAATCCGACGATTTGTCCAAATTAATTTCCTTCCTTATAGGATCTATTTTACAATTCGGAAGAAAAGTACAAAGCGGCTGTAACAGCCTCTTACCTTTGTTTGATTTCTGTATTCATCCGCTTTACGAGTATAATGGTAGAGATTATACAAATTTGGTATCTTGAGACCAAAATCATTTCTGGTAAATGAAAGGCATGAACCCAACAATCCCTGTCAATCTCCATCACAATTGGAAGACAAAGAATGTTTAAAGTTGTTTTTATTGCATCATTTTTGGTCAAATGATTTGTGTCACATTACTTTCAACTTATCATTTTTATTGCGACAATTTCATACAATCGCACTATTTTTAAACAATCGCAACATTTTCAAGCAATCATTTCTATTGCTAAATTTTCAACTAATGATTTTTATTGCAGCATTTTCAAATAATTATTTTTCATCCAATCATTTTTATTGCTACATTTTCGACCAATATTCTTCAACGAAACATTTTCAACCAATGATTTTTATTGCAACATTTTCAAATAATTATTTTTTCATCCAATCATTTTATTGCTACATTTTTTACCAATATTTTTCATCGCAACATTTTCAACCAATGATTTTTATTGCAAAATTTTCAAATAATTATTTTTCATCCAATCATTTTTATTGCTTTTTCGACCAATATTCTTCAACGAAACATTTTCAACCAATGATTTTTATTGCTACATTTTCAAATAATTATTTTTCTTCCAATCATTTTTATTGCTACATTTTTTACCCATAATTTTCATCGCAACATTTTCAACCAATGATTTTTATTGCAACATTTTCAAATAATTATTTATGATCCAATCATTTTTATTGCTACATTTTCGACCAATATTTTTCATCGCAACATTTTAGACCAATCATTTTTATTGCTACATTTTCAACCAATATTTTTCATCGGAACATTTTCAACCAATGATTTTTATTGCAACATTTTATATAATTATTATTTTTCATCCAATCATCTTTATGGCTACATTTTCGAGCAATATTTTTCATCGCAACATTTTAAACCAATCATTTTTATTGCTTTATTTTGAACCAATTTTTATCGTATTGTTTTAGACTACTGACTTTTATTAGAACATTTTCAACCTATCAATGATTTTTATTGCTACATTTTCACCTACAATCGCAACAGGTTCAATGACTGATATCTATTGTAAATTTTACTGCCAATAATTTTTATCACTAAATTTACGACTAGGTCTTCGACCAATGATTTTTATCGCAACATTTTTAGCCAATATATTCATCAAATATCATATTTAAATCGCGAAATTCAGAACAAAAAAGTAATTGGGGCAATATATTTATTCCAATAACTCATTGTTTAATAGAATGATAAATGTCGATTAAAAGTACCCATTGCAGTCTAAATTATACACGTGATTACCTGACCCTTATGCATAAAATAACTCTAGATTGGTTGATGTGCCGTTAAAATTAATTCATTGAGACAATGATGTTTATATGATAAATAATATTATAATGTTTATAGCTCAACATTTTCTTTTACTTCTTTTTTTTTTTTTCTTTTCTTTTCTTTTCTTTTTTTTCTTTTCTTCTTTCTTTTCTTTTTTCTTTTCTCTTCCTTTTCTTTTTTTTCTTCTTCCTTTCATTTTTCTTTTCATTTTTCTTTCTTTATTTTTTTTTCTTTTCTCTTTCTTTTCCTTTTTTCTTTTCTTTCCTTTTCTTTTTTCTTCTTCTTTTCTTTTCTTTTCTTCCTTTTCTTCTTCCTTTCTTCTTTCTTTCTTCTTTTCTTTTTTCTTTCTTTTTTCTTTTTTCTTTTTTTTCTTTTTCTTTTCTTCTTCCTTCTTCTTCCTCTTCCTTTTCTTTTTTCTTTTCTTTTCTTTTCTTTTTCTCTTCTTCTTCCTTTCTTTTTCTTTTCTTCTTCCTTTCTTTTTTTCTTTTCTTCTTCCTTTTCTTTCTTTCTCTTCTTCTTCCTTTTCTTTTTTCCTTTCCTTTTTTCTTTCTTTCTTTCTTTCCCTTTTCTTTCTTTTCTTCTTTCTTTCCTCTTCCTTTTCTTTTCTTCTTCCTTTTTCTTTTTTCTTTCTTTCTTCCTTTTCTTTTCTTTTCTTCTTCCTTTCCTTCTTCCTTTTTAACATCTTTCTACAGTCCGTTGCAGAGATCACGTTTGTACTTAATTTGTCTGGATGTATTAACAAAATTAGAAAAGAAAAAATAGCTTAAATCCCAGACTAAAACTGTATTCCATTAAATAATCGAGGAAACTAATGATAGAACATTTGATTTTTATGTAGGGTCATTTTTAAAGAAAGAAAAGAAAAAGAAAGGAAAGAAAAAGAGAGAAAAGAAAAGAAAGAAAAAGAAAAGAAGAAAAAAGAAAAAAAGAAAAGAAAAAAGAAAGAAAGAAAAGAAAGGAAGAAAAAAGAGAGAAAAACGCATTTCAAAAGCCGTCCTATCGGTTGGGACTGAAGAATACACTAATTGCACCTCTACAAAGAGGTAAGACACGCCCCCAAATGATATTATCTCTTACGCGCTATTCTGCATTTGTATCAAACAGATAAGTAAATAAATAGACATTATTCATTGCAATATACCAACAAGTAAAAGAAAAAGTTTAAATTATTTTACTTCAAGCAAAAAAAAAAAAGATTTATTTTAAATTCAAAATACGAAGAAAAAAAGAATGATAATTAACTATTTAAAAAATTTACGACTTTACAGATTTTTATGCTTATTTAATTTTATTTCAAGAACGAAAAAAAATACTTTAAAATACGTGGCTGGTTGACTACTTAATCACTGATACTGGGAGACGTTCATTTGCAATCATTGACGAAAGACTTGCAATACTGAGGAGCACCAAGGAACAACCAAAGGATTCTTTACCAAGGATTTCCGCTTTGCTTGAATCGTAACAACATTTCTTTTTTTGTTGAACACATTTAAGAAAACCTTTTTTTCTTAAATCTTTAATTATTGACATTTTTAACGTAAAAATGAAACATAAAAAATATTTTTTAGAGAAAGACAAAACATATTTGAGACATTAAAAATTGTTTAAATATTTTTTGTAAAAATAAAAATAAATGAACAAAATTCTTATCAAATTTTTCCAAAGCCGGTTTAGCTGATTTGATAGAGTGTTTGACTAGCAACCTCAAGTTTCCTGGTTCGATACCGGCCCTCGCCAACTCAGCGTATGAGTAGCACAGAAATATTTGCGGTAAAGTAAGGAGCTGATGGTAGGTGGGGCCTTCTACCTCAGATGCTTAACCAATCTCCTTGGGTTAGCTCTAGTGAAAAGGGGATAGACTCCCTCGCTGTTAGGCTGATACCGACATTAGGCCACTA
>CM042171.1:51766914-51776914 GCA_023376005.1 Doryteuthis pealeii | reverse complement strand
TTCCTATTAATCATTTAACCCTACGTATTTTGAACTTCAACGACTTTTAATTCAAAATCTAATTCTTAATTCTAAATCAACTGTCCAAAAACAATGGTTTGTCAATATACAACCACAGTCTATGTAACCGGAAAGAAGGTCACCCAAAGGTTATTTCCGATCAATCATCTAACCCTACGTATTTTGAATTTCAACGACTTTTAATTCAAAATCTAACTCTACGCTAACCGTCCCAAAAACAACGGTATTTAAGCATTAGTTATTATAGACAGCATTTCATTCTCTGCGTTATTTGGACTAGTCTCATCTTCATTGTTATGTGTACAACTTTCGGTCGATATTTCGGCTTCTTTTATTACTGTCGGACTCGGGAATAACTCTTCTTTTTTCGAACTCGGGAACTTTTTGTCGTATTGGGAGCCATCACAGAACTCTGAACTAACCCTTTATTTATTCACGGGGGTATCCTGTTCTCATTCGCTAAACCATAGCTGGGGTAGGAGTTGTGTTAATTAATTACTAACTGCTTTCACTCAGGATTGAACTCGGGTTCAGAGATAACTGTCACTTAGAACTGTCTTTAAAAGGTGTCCGAGTCCGAGAAAGTTCCAGAGTCCGACAAGAAATACCTGAAGAAGGCCGGAGGACATATCGGCCGAAACGTTGTACAAATAACAATGAAGATGGGGACAATAGTCTGAATAACGCAGATAATACTAATCTTCAAGCTTCATCTCAAAGATTCAGAGAAAAAAAGTATTGTAATTCGCAGTAGAATATAGCAACACAACAACCAACTAGTTTTGCTCCCCATCCTTTTTTTTTTCCTCAACCTATTGAATACAGGACATGTAAATTGAATTCATTGACAAGGTATTAAAGGGTTAAAAACAAATCTTCAATTTGTTTCAAACTGTTAAAACTCATGATTTTTACCAGCTTTTATCTAATAAACAAATCCCAGTATTTGTTTACTCACCCGAAACATCCATTGTGAAACAAACAGAAATAAGTTGATTTTTTTTTAATTAAAAAGTAAAAGAATTTCACAAAATTTCCTTAATTATTTAAAAAAAAGAAATTTTTGATAACAAAACTATAATCAAACTTGACATATTTTGTTTAATGTAAATATATTATTATCGGCGATTTCCGGTTCCGGCCTCTTTACACTCCGTCACCATGAAGTATGGATGCAGGAATTATTTTATCCGCTTGAATGTTTAAAGTCAGTGGTTGTCAACCGGGGTCCATGTGGACCCCCGGTACCCTACAAATATTTTTTGGGACCCAGGCAAGCAAAATATATGTAACTATAAAAATATAATAGGATTTTTAAACATGAATGGGGGGTCCACCAGAGTAAAATAGGATTAAAAAGGGGCCATGGGTAAAAAAGGTTGAGAACCATTGGTTTAAATTATTGGACCATGTAACCAATAAGCACCCCAGCTGAGAGCTGTTTTGAAAGGAACATTTTTGCTTTTCACTGTAAACTCCCGGTTGTTTGTTTGATTTTTTTGCATTAGAATTTCACGTAAGATTTTCTAAAAGTTTATCCATGTATATTTACAACCCAAAGGCACGTTTTTATACTAAAATAGTTTTCGATTCTAATTTTTTTAAATTAGTTATTCATTGGTTACTTGGTCTCAACATCCTTTCATTTAAATAAACATAAAAACGGTATGTCCGAAAATTTGTGATCTTGTCACAGAATACATGTGTGTCAAAAATGTGCCGCGTTTAAAGCTGTATTTATCGAGATAGAAATGAAGAATGAATGGAACGATTTTTTTTCAGAATACAAGGTCTGTCAAAAAGTACAAAAAATCTCGATACCTTTTGACACACCTTATATATATATATATACATATATATATATAATATATATATATATATATATATATATATATATAATTTAATATACCAAGCGTGTTGGTAAATACTCGCGGTAAGAAAAAAACCAGCAAATAGTTTGATTGTAAAAATATACTACCAAACATCAACCGGGGATAAAAAAAAATTTTGAAAAAAAGAAAAGACCAAGATAGTCGTACCAACAAAAAATAATCTATTGGTACAGTATTTGGCCAAAAGAAAAAACAATTTATATGTATATATGTGTATATAATATATATATATATATATATATATATATATATATATATATATATATATATTCATATAACCGCTAGGAGAGTAAGCTAATGAGTAAAAAGTGCTCAATACCTAAGTAGAGCAAATACTATATATATATATATATATATATATATATATATATATATATATATATATTACAGTTATAATCTAAATGTCACAGTATGTATCCCGTGAAACTGTGAGTAAAGGCTTTAACTTTGGCAAAGATTTTGAATTATTGGTTATATATATATATATGAGTGTGTGTATGTGTATGTATGAGTGTGTGTGTGTGTGTGTCTGCGCACGCATGTGTATATCTTTGTGCCGGTGTGATTTTTGTATCAGTGTGTCTGTCTGTACATTTGTACCGTTTCCCCCCCCCCTCGCCATCCTTATGTCCTTATGATTATGTTGCAGTAGCAATAGCAGCGCTAGCAGAAAGGACTCGACTGAATTAATATTTCGGCTCGTAAAAAGAGGAAGGGGAAAAATCAAGAGGCGCGAAAATAGACAAGCCGGCCAATCTTGTGTTTCGCGCGCTCTGAATAAGCGTCATAAACTATATTCTTTGCTCAATTTCATCCACACCCGTCAGCCATTGTCCACCAAATAAACTGGTCGGAGGTCGACATTATAAGACGTCTGTTGGATAATAGCCGGTGATTTAAGGCTTGTCGGCGCGGCTTGTATTATAAGAAAGGGCCAGTTATCATAAAATCGCCATATATAAGGGCTGGCCGACGGCCGCAGAAAATTCGACAAAGAAATGAAAAGCGCACTTTATGATAGGTACAAAATGGCTGCTCCACATATGGACAAGACAGGTATCAAATAGAAGGAGTCAATGGACAATAATCGATTGGTTTATACATATATATATATATATATATATATATGTGTGTGTGTGTGTGTGTGTGTGTGTGTGTGTGGAAAGAAGATTGGAATGAATCCGACAGAATGTGGTGGAGATGTGAGGAACACAAGAACAAAACTCAGACAAAAGTGTGTAGGATATATTTCGCTAGAGAGTTGAGCCCGGCATCATCAGTCGTTTTAATGAATTATCAGGTTATCATACAAGTGTTTTATAGAAGGGTAAGAATCCGACAGAATGTGGTGGAGATGTGAGGAACACAAGAACAAAACTCAGACAAAAGTGTGTAGGATATATTTCGCTAGAGCGTTGACCCCGGCATCATCAGTCGTTTTAATGAATTATCAGGTTATCATACAAGTGTTTTATTGAAGGGTAAGTGTGGCGGGAGGGGGTGGATATGAGAGGAGATCAAGTGGGTGGGTAAGCGTTAGTGAGGAGAGGTTTTGAATGGTCAAGCAGGAATCATTGGAGAGGAAGACAAAGAAATCAGAAGGGGGAGAGATAGGGATAGTAAGCGGGTGAAAGTAGAGAAATATATTATAAAAGAAACAGTTCTCTCCAAGAAGGCCACCCGCCCCTAACCTGTTTCTTTTAAAATATATTACTATTGAAGTCAGTCAGTCAGTCAGTCAGTCAACAATTGGTTTGAACAATGTGACTGGCCAAGCACACTGAACCAGTGTCAAGACAACTGGTACTTATGGGAATTCAGAACAGTCCACTCATGCATTTGGGTGATTCCATTCCCTGAGTCCTGATTGGCTGCTTGGTTTGTATGATCCTCTGAGACTCCATAAATCCTGCCACTTTGCAGTGGTCTTACAACATACCAGAATCGTATTGGGTTACGATGCTTGCTGTCTTGTCTTGCCAATTCGACGGTAATTGGACTTAGTATGATTATTCTACAATTACAATACATATTACAATATATTACAATATTTCTCTTCTTTCACCCGCTTACTATCTCCATATCTCTCCCCTTCTGATTTCCTTCTCTTCCTCTCCAATGATTCCTGCTTGACCATATGTAAATCCGATTTCACTGACAACTTAAAGCGACAATTCTTCCAGGCTGTGGTTATATCAGTACTGCTGTATGGCTGCACCACTTGGACCCTAACGAGGCGCCTTGAGAATAAAGCTAGATGGAGCTTCACAAGAATGCTGCGCGCGGTCTTGACAAGTCGTGGAAACAGCACCCCACAAGGAAAGTAGCAGTATGGCCATGCCCCCCATCTCACAAACCGTCCGAGTAAGACGGACTAGGCATGCAGGACACTGCTGGAGAAGCAGGACGAGCTCATAAGCGACGTTCTCTTGTGGAAGCCAATACATGCCGCCCAGCAAGGACCTACATTGACCAACTCTGTGTGGATACTGGATGCTGCGCAGAGGACCTCGCTGGGACAATGAGTGATAGGGAAGGTTGGCGAGAGATTGTCATGGATATCCGTATTGATTGCGCGACATGATGATGATGATCTGAAAGAAAGAGAATACTTGGATGTATACCTTTCACGAGGGTATTAGCGCTATGTAAAATACAACCAGCCTCGTCCAGGATTTGAACTCGTGTCGTCGTGCCCATTTCCTACGACGATAACCATTACGCAACATGCGCATTATACAAGGTACATCTTCATCTAAAATTAATTGTATTGTTACATAATTATTAGATTCTTAATATGTATGTACAGTAGTGTAGAAATAAAATGGCTGTATAAGTTGCAGCCCACGGCCTTGAAGGATGAGTGACAAGGCTTGACCTCATCCTGATCCTTTCCGGTGGATACCGTGAGAATCAGCGGAGGAGACCCTCTTCCGGTTTGGATTAGAAATAGATTTTAGTCAGTCGGCGAGAACTACGACGGTGGTGAGTCGTGTATTGCACGCTCCGACTCGATCTGCGCAGGTAGTCTGGTGGGGGTTTCGAAATAAAATGTGATCTAAGTAAATCGAAGTCTTGTGTTATTATCTAAAAACTACCAATGACACAGGGCTTCTGATAAAGAGAAATCCCCAATGGAGACCAGACACGAAGTCCCCAAGAGAAGTCCAGACGCTAGAAGAGATGTTAGAAGAAGACGTAAGATAGAAAAGACGCCAGAAGAAGAAAACCTGAGATAGAAAAGAAAAACAGATTTTCCGAAATTTTGATATTCCCCCCTCTCCGTTCATCAACTATTCTTTTGATCTACCAAATACGCACACATTTATTTAACACGCTTCATACACTTTAGCCGACTAAACTTTCAAATCGGTCGGAAAATTAAGGTGACCCAGAAAAAACCGATCCACAAATTTTGTAATAAAACTGTAATTTTTCACTATGGGGTTTAGGGTTAGGGTTAGGCTTTCTATTTCTAAATTATCCAAAAAATAAGGCGTCCGTACCAACACTGAGTAATTCGTTGATGCAAAAAAGATAAGACGTATTTCTCTATGGAATTATCTTTTTAAAAAAAAGATGTAAAAGTCATTCAGTGTTGATTTAATTAACCAAAGTAAATTAACTAAATGATCGAAGCGGGGGTTGACGCATGACAGAATAAAAAACCAAAATAAATAGAATAAAATATAATAAGATAAAAATGAAAAAAAAAAATTAAAACATGTCTCTCGAATTTTAAGTAATTGTTTTATTTCAAGAAACCTCGTCTTTTATTACTTAAGTAGCGAAAATGTTATTAAATTCCGGTAATTAAACCATTTTGGGGAGAATTTAAAAAAAGAAAAGAAGAATTGGGGGTGCATTTAGCAGGTGTTCTTTTCTGAATACGAGTAAAATTTAAGGTTGTTGTTGTTGTTCTACTTCTTCCCACACATGGAGGTGCGTAGTGTAATGGTTAGAGTAGTAGAAAATGAACTTGTCGACCCCAAGTTCAAATCCTGGACGAGACTGTTTGCATTTCACATATCGCTAATACCCTTGGGAAAGGTATGAATCCAACTACTCTCTCTCTCTCTCTCTCTCTCTCTATCTCTCTCTCTCTCTCTCTCTCTCTCTCAAGCTATGGATAAATAGTAGGGCATAGTGGTCTCTTTAACCTTTGTTTGGAAATCTATACATAAATAAAGGTCAGTTGTGTATGTATGTATGTCCGTAGTAGGAAGCGCGTGGTGTAATGGTTAAAGTCATGGGAAATGGACTCGTTGCCCCAAGTTCAAATCCTGGACGTGGTAATTGCATTTCACTTAGCGCTAATACCCTTGGGAAAGGTATGAATCCTACTCTCCCTCCAGCTATGGGTAAATAGCAGGGTAGACTGGGTTCTTTAACCATGGCTAGGTAACCAGTCTAGGAGAGGAAAACTCTGGATTCAAACCTGTTGAACTCCGCTTAAGAAATTGACCTTGTGTCGTATCCTGCTCGTGTGGAGGAGTTGGTAAATATATATGTATGTCCGGAGAAAACTCGGAAAATAAAACAATTAATGACAAAGTAAATATATATACACATTCACTATCACTACATTTTGGTTTTTGAGCAAAAATAATGAAGGTTTGATTTCTATTTATGAAGATAATAATGAATCTGCTTGACTAACTTTTAAAAAATCCCCCTTTCTATCCAGGTGACGCTGGGTAGCCGCTTCTAGTACATATATAAAGGGCAGTTGTGTATGTATGTATGTATGTATGTCCGGAGTAAACTCGGAAAATAAAACAATTAATGACAAAGTAAATATATATACACATTAAATATCACCAGAACTTGGTTTTTAAACAGAGATTTTATTATATTCGTGAAGATAATTGGAAAAATAAAATTTAAATGATCACAGCATGGATTTTTTTTTTGCATTTAGTATTCCAAATAGAAGACATTAATTTTTTTATTTTTCAGAGTGTCTGGATCAGTACACACCCTTTTTTACATAGGAATTTTAATGGGGCGTCCTGTGAGTATCCACTCGCGATTCAACAATAATGGATCTGTGAAACTAATTTTTACACCCTCTCCCCAAGCGACGCTGGGTAGCCGCTTCTAGTCAGTCTATAAGGAAAACTCTGACTTCAAGCCTTTTAAACTCCGCTTAACAAATTGACCTTGTGTCACATCCTACTCAACCGGAAGGGTTGGTAAATGTACATATATATATATGTATTATAAAATGGGTACAAGAGATAACCTACTCGGTTTCACCATAAGGATCTTCAGGGTTAAATCCACTGAATTAATTGCAGTCGATCACACGTGTGTGTTCATTGATTGAACACATATTGAATGAACATACAATGAACGCACTCGTGTGATCGACTGCAATTAATCAGTACCTCGATTAATTCAGTGGATTTAACCCTGAAGATCCTTATGGTGAAACTCGAGTAGGATATCTCTTGTACCCATTTTATAATAAATTTGCTCTACTTCGTATTGAGCACTTTGTATTTGTTATATCGCTGACTTACCCCCTGAATTTTGCACCTCCCAACCATCGTGTCCATATT
This sequence comes from Doryteuthis pealeii, assembly GCA_023376005.1. Taxonomy (NCBI): domain Eukaryota; kingdom Metazoa; phylum Mollusca; class Cephalopoda; order Myopsida; family Loliginidae; genus Doryteuthis; species Doryteuthis pealeii. Next base: position 51,769,437 of record CM042171.1, on the reverse strand, counting down.
CACTGATAAATCACTTTTTATCTTTATATATATATATATAGAGAGAGAGAGAGACAGACAGACAGACAGACAGACAGACAGAGAGAGGGGGGAGTCATGTGACCAAACGACATTCGAAAGCCAACGAGAATTCTGAGTTAGTGGAAATTTCGCCGATGCGAATAGTTAAGCTCTGATCACTGATTTCCAACTGGCGGTTTCGGTAAAAGTAGTTGTCAGCAAGTAAGAAATAAAATATGTGCGCATAAAAATGTGACCGCGTTATTGTTTATTCCGTCTGAAAAGAATATAAAACAACAAACGACGGCGAAACCATGAACGAACCCAATAATACGCCAATGATGGCATGTTCCTATGTATTATTCGATATATATATATATATATATATATATATATATATATATATATATATATATAACTTTCAAAGAGAGAAAAAACTTAACAAACCGTCATTCCGTAATAAATTTATTTCGACCAGAAAATCAAAAGGCCTTTTAAATTTTGTTTTAATTTCTAAAAATCCTTAAGAGGCTAGCATCTTCAGACGGATTTCACAAAATGAAGGAATTCACCTAAAGACAGTTTAACCAGAAAATTCACAATTTTTAGGTCAGCAAGTATAAATTTAAAATTATAGTCTAAGAAAGAGATACAATGTATAAAATCTATACACAATTTCCTGTTCAACTGACTTTCTCAATATATATATATATATATATATATATATATATATATATATATATATATATATATATATATAATCGTAAAATGTGTACTTGCAGATACATCAGAGGGATTAAATAGTATCCTGAAGAGGGCAAAGACTGAAACCTTAGGTAGATGCTCACTAAAACCTTTGTATAAACAGTTATATTTAATAAATAAAGCTCTTACATTTGTAATTGTGCACTTTATCTTCCTTTATTTCATATTACGATATATATATATATATATATATTATATATATATATATATATATACTAGACAAAACGTGACCCGGTGGGTCACACAGTGAACTCTTGTAGATTATTGGGATTAGGTAGGTATTGCCAAAGATGACGTTAAATCCATACTTTACAAAATACATTTAAACTTCCCCCCCCACACACCGATTGAGAAAATTACAAAAACTCAGAGAATTATCCGATTTTAATGAAATGTTCAGTATTGATTTAACAATAAATGGATTTTATAATGTATTAGTTATTTTATTTCAAAACTTTCTGATTTTTTGCAGGTCACTTATTTTTAGGGCGCAAAATATTGGCCGGATTATATAAAGGTGAATCATTATTACAGTATGAATAAAAAGACAAAAGACCGAAGGTGTGAACAGAAGAAGAAAAAAAAAGAAATGAAGGGAGCGATTCTGGTAGAAAATAAGTTTCCGAAAACGGAAAATTAAATGTAAAAAAAGGGAGTGACAGGTAGACAGTGAGAACATAGATAATACGACAGAAGAACGAGTGAGGAGATGGGTGCCGATCAATAATTAAGTGTAGTAATATACAAACAGAAGTCGAATATAACAATTTTTTTAAAAAGTCGTCGCGGCGGCCTAATGTCGGTATCGACCAGACAGCAAAGGAGTCTACCCCCTTTTCACTAGCGCTTGACCAAAGAGATTGTGTTTGCCTCTGAGGTGGAGCGCCACACTTACCGTCAGCTTCTTACTTTACCGCACAGATCCCTGTGCTACTCATATGCTGATTTGGCGAGGGCAGGTATCGAACTAGGAACCTTGTGTTTTTTTTAGCCGAACGCTCTACCGACTGAGCTAACCCGGCCCATACTACGCTGTCTATATAGACAAACAGAGGACTCGATCGACGCCCGGGTAAATTCCTTCAGTCTGTTTCATACTTTATTTTCTTTTCAATCGACTATTTTCAGGGCGGATCTATTGATACAATTTTCTGCATGTTACCTTTGAGTGGACGTCCTCTGAAACCAAACAAGACGTCCAGGGCGCATAAAAGGGAATATAATGACCGGCGTATTTATTGTAACAACAAAATCACATTTGAGGGATAATGAGCACAATTATATACGTTTTCCTTTTTCATTCTCTCGGGTGGTGTCGGATTACCCCATCTCATCTCCTCACCGGACACGCTCACTCTCAAAAAGACTTATTCTTTAATCCCGGGGTTTTAATTACTTGTTTGCTATTGTTTGGGAGATTTGTATGCCTTTTATTACAAGTGGGTCCCGTCTGGATTTGTGTGTTTTCATGGTTTCACGTGTTGTTGCGATTAGGGAAAAGGGATTGAGAGTCCGACAATTGATGTTCGAATGTCGTTGCATCGAATGGCCGGGTTTCCAGGGAGATTAGATTTGGTTTGTCAAGCGACGGGTGTTGGATGAAGGGCCAGGCATGGAGGGTTTAGAATCAGTAGTTTTGAATTATTGGCGTTAGAGGTGTTGATTAATGTTTCTGTTGTTTTTAGAGAATCAAGATTGTTCTTTTGTTTACGTTAGAACAAGTGCTGTTGGAGTGATAGGATTATCGAGATGTTCGGA
>CM042171.1:51756914-51761914 GCA_023376005.1 Doryteuthis pealeii | reverse complement strand
CTAGGCATATGACCAGCATATATGTCATCGATGTTGGACCTTAGATATGACTGGAAAAATGCCCAGTAGCGCTAGCGGGTCAATGTTCGAGCCTTGGTTTAAAGCTTTTACTTTACGTGATATATATAATATATATAATATATATATATATATATATAATATATATATATATATATATATATGAGGTTAAGTAAACAAACAAATGTGTGTTTTTCTTTTTTTTCTTTTTTTTAAGCCGACAATTTTTGGAGGATATGTGCTTAATTGAAGTCGTACCTAATTCTGAAAGTTGATTAGTTAATAATTAATGAATTTAGGCGGGCATATATGTTCAAATGTAAGGCTAAACAAATCGAGAAAATGTCAATCCCTGAATGTACATTTTGACCTATTAGGTCTAATCAGCAAGGTTATAGACATGGGAGACTAATTAACTAATTAACTTTCAGAATTAGGTATGACTTCTATTAAGCACATATCCTCCAATATATATATATATATATAGATAGATAGATAGATAGATAGATAAATAGAGAGAGAGAGAGTGAGAGAGAGAGAGAGAGAGAGAGAGAGAGAGAGAAGGAGAGATAGATAGATTAGGTTGAAAGAAGGAAAGATAGATAAACAAAAATATTGATTGATAGATTAGGTTGAAATGTACCTATATATATATATATATATATATATATATTTCTGTAGTTAGGATCTTTCCATGTATGGTTTAACCAAGCTGATGCAGGTAGACCATAAGGAGAGCTCAATGTGCCTAATAACAGTGAATGGAAGGGCAGAGCAAGATATTCAGTAAATGTAGGAAAAAACTCTAAACTTGCTTCATTACAATAATTTATTTCAACATATATATATAATATATATATATATATATATATATATATATATATATATCATGAGAGGCCGGTTCTCCTAGGCATATGACCAGCATATATGTCCTTACATGTGACTGGAATCATGCCCAGTAGCGCTAGCGGTCAGTGTTCGAGCCTTGGTTTAAAGTTTACACGATAGATAGATAGATAGATTAGGTTGAAAGTAGGAAAGAAAGAAAGAAAGAAAGAAAGATAGATAGATAGATAGATTGATAGATTAAGTTAAAAGAAAGAAAGAAAGAAAGAGAGAAAGAATCACAGATAGATAAATAGATAGATAGATAGATAGATTATGTTGAAATATAATATATATATATATATATATATATGTATATATATGTATATATATATATATATATATATATATATATATATATATATATATATATATATATATATATATATATATATATATATATATATATATATATATATATATATATATATATATATATATAATACATCATGGAAGGCCGGTTCTCCTAGGCATATGACCAGCATATATGCGATCGATGTTGGACCTTACACGTGACTGGAGTAGTGCTCAATAGCGCTGGCAGTCTGTGTTCGAGCCTTGGTTTAGAGCTTTTAGTTTACGCGATAAATAGATAGATAGATAGACTATATTGAATGACAGAAAGATAGATAGATAGATTAGGTGGAAATATATATATATATATATATATATATATATATATATATATATATATATATATATATATAATGAATAGTGAATGAAAAAATGAGAAAAGTATTTGCATGGAAAGGTGCTCAATGCTAATAAAGCAGAGCAGATTTATAATTAATGGTGATATTATAGTTTCACACTCATAACTTAAAGTTTCTTGGTAATCCAATCATCAGATGAGAAGTGCTTGAGATGTCAAAAACCAGTCGTGAAATATATATATATATATATATATATATATATATATATATATATAAAATACATCAGGGGAGGCCGGTTCTCCTAGGCATATGACCAGCATATAGGTAATCGATGTTGTGACTGGAATAGTGCTCAGTAGCGCTAGCGGTCAATTTTAGAGCCTTGGTTTAAAGCTTTTAGTTTACGTGATATATATATATATATATATTATATATATATATATATATATATATATATAATCCAAAAGTCCAGAGAAGAAATCTTCCTTACGACACAAAGATATTTATTTAAAAGATCTGTCGCAGTTTGAGAGCTCAGTGTGTACTCTTAATGTTAGAGTGACAGAGCAAATATATAAGTAAAGAAATAACAAAGTGTCTAACTCTCCCGAGTCAGGATTCGCATCTGATGAGTTGGGAGAGTTAGACACTTTGTCTAAGCTCCCTGAAATAGACTATTTTGCTAAATCTCTAAGTCTTTTGTTATTTCTTTACTTATATATATATATATATATATATATATATATATATATATATATATATATTCATATGGGGCATTATATAACCCATAATTTACACGTCTATCCATTATGTGACAACCAGTACCCCACAATCGGTCTATCCACGGTAGTAAACTGCAGTAAATAAATGATGAGAAAATAAAACTTACTTTAAATTCAAATAATTACCTTAAGCTATAAAAAAAGTGATTGTATTACCTGTATTTCTAATAATGACTACCTTACAGCGCGCAGGTAATATGTACGTATTGCTTCTTAGAATAATTCTCTAGATTGTATTGATCCATTTCAGACTTGAACTACCTTTTTCTCAGATGATCCAATTAGAATTTGCCACGTAAAACCTGTCTTTAAATTGACCAACCTATGAAATGGCTTGCGTGTTCAGCAAATCTGAAACCTATCCGATATCATATCTTTGGGATCTTGTCAGTTGAGCAATTATGTGAGTGACAAGCAATTTTCGTCCAAGAATGGACGTCGGGAAGCAAATCCACCATGCTTGAAGAAATTCTGAATGTAGTTTCTTCTCCTGACAGAAGACTGCTTAAAAAGATTAGTATATATATATATATATATATATATATATATATATATATATATATATATATATATATTTCTGATGAGACCTAATAGGTCGAAATGTACATTCAGGGATTGACATTTTCTCGATTCGTTTAGCCTTACATTTGAATATATATGCCCGCCTAAAAAAATCATTAATTATTAACTAATTAATTTTCAAAATTAGGTACGACTTCAATTAAGCACATATCCTCCAAAAATTGTCGGCTCAAAGCCATATAAAAATAAACACATTTGTTTTGTTTACTTAACCTCATATATATATATTATATATATATATATATATATATATATATATATAAAGTTCATTCAGGTCTCAAACCCGGCCAGGGGTAGCTGTTAATGTATAACCACACTGATGAGAGGTGAAACCTCGAAACACGTGTCTGTGGATTACTTATTTAGTATATATACTCCCACTTTGGTTGAGTTCTCTAAATAGGGATGCACCATATTTTGTCTTTATTTATGAGATCATATTTATCAATGGAGCGTAGGCCATTATTTTGTTGTTTCATAATGTCCTGCCAACGATGTGGATCAGTAATTGGTAGGGAGTAGCAGCGACCGAGGCTCTATTTTCGCGGATTGTGGGGATTTCATTCCCATCCACGAAAAACCTGACTTCTTTGCAGATTCCTTTCACTATGGAAAGACTGCGGCATTTAGAAGGCTTTATCTTCATCGCAGCCCATTTGAAGAGCTCCTGTAGGCGATTCACAAGTTGTTTCATATGGGATCCGGATTCTGCGACGAGGGTTACATCATCCATGAAAGCCTTCATAGATGGGACGGTTTTCTTATTGGTGTTGTTTTAAGCATTACGCAGTACGAAAAGTAATAGAGAGATAACGCATCCCATCATAATCCCAATATTCAACTTTTGCCAGTTAGTAGAATATTTATTATTAGAAATCTCATATATGTACATTTAAAATACGCTGAAATGAGATTTCTAATGTCTTCTGGAATCCAAAAGAACTCCATTGCTTTCTCAAGTAGTTGGTGTCTTACTGGACCATACGCATTTTCTAAGTCAAGCCAAATGACGTGAAGTTCGGCTGACTTATCATTTTTGGCCGTTTTTATTGCATACTACAGCATAGTGGTGTCTTCAATACAACCTGGAAAGCCGGGAATTCCAGCTTTCTGTATTGATGTATTAACATACGCATTGTTCAGTATAAATTGAATCATTCTTTTAGCAATGACACCGAAAAAGAACTTACCTTCTACGTTGAGTAAGGAAATTGGTCAAAACTGGTCTAATCTTTTGGAGTCTTTTTCTTTCGGAATATGGATTCCATCAGCTAATCCCCAATCCTCCGCAATACATTTCTCTATGTGGGCTTTCCGTAAGAGCCTCCAGAGAAGTGTCAATACTATATATATATATATATATATATATATATATATATATATACAGTGATATATATATATATATATATATATATATATATATAATATATATATATACAGTGATATATATATACATATATATATATATATATATATATATATATATATATATATATATTGATGCTGGTAGCTTTTTGATTTAGGGCGTCCTGGGACGCACATATTTGCTTTGAAAGTGTCCCCGGGAAATTTGATGGGTCCCAATTAAGGTTTCTTAATAAATTGAAGGGCTTTATTTATGATCTGGGGAAGCAACTAAAGCCGTTTGTCTCTTACCTTGTAAGCTATCCTTTATTTCATTTCTTTCTTCAATTATCACTTTACTTTCTTTCCTTCTATAATTCCTTCTTTACTTTCTTTCCTTCTTTAATTCCTTCTTTCTTTCCTTCTTTAATTCCTACTTTAATTCCTTCTTTTTTTCATTTCTTTCTTCAATTATCACTTTACTTTCTTTCCTTCTTTAATTCTTTCTTTATTTTTTCCTTCCTTAATTCCTTCTTTATTTCATTTCTTCTTCATTATCTTCTTTACTTCTTTCCTTCTTTAATTCCTTCTTATTTTTTTCCTTTCTTTAATTCCTTTTTTTTTTCTTCTATAATTCCTTCTTACTTTCTTTCCTTCTTTAATTCCTTCTTTCTTTCCTTCTTTAATTCCTACTTAATTCCTTCTTTATTTCATTTCCTTCTTCAATTATCATCTT
>CM042171.1:51744336-51756814 GCA_023376005.1 Doryteuthis pealeii | reverse complement strand
AAAAAAAGAGGGGAGGAGAGAGAAGGAGGAGGGAAGTTCAAGGGAAAGCGGAGCCATAGTCGCTGTGTGAGATCACATGCAATACCTTTGATTTAGGTCACAAGGTGCAACATATTAACCACATACATGATAAAACACTGCGTAGAATTATGGAATCTTGTGTTATTCTTACCCATAAAACCATACCCCAAAGACAAGGTTTCTTTAATATATCCCCTTATCTAGCGACTCTTATCATCAGAAACCATAAAATCCCTTCACATAACTTTTTCCGTTATTTACGTCCCATTAAATTAAATTTTGGTTTATTGTTTTGTTTTATGAATAAGATCTTTTCCGTTTTATTTTGTTTTTGTTTTCGGTTTAAAATAATACCTAACATTAGATCCAAATCGCTTAACATTATCTAAATAATAACCAATTCTGCCCATAACCTTTTTTACTTTATATATATAAACAAAACACAATAAATATTTAATCATTTATTAAATACAGAACTTAATAATAATAATAATTAGAAATTTAAAAATAATTAATCGTTAAATAAAAATATATAAAAACTCCTTTTCTAAAATATTAACATATTCCGCTCATAACTTTTTCACTTTATATATAAAAAACTAATTACAGTAAATATCTAAATCATTTATGAATCACAGAACTTAAAAATAAAATTTAAATAATAAAACATTTAATCGTAAAAAAATTCCTTTAATAAAAGTCTTTTGAATTCCAACCGTCACATTTCTTAACACCCATCCCCTTCCGTTTAAATTGTTTTCGCTTTGTTGCCAACATCTCAAAAATTCGCTACATTTATTGTCAAAAGATATACATGGAACATGACCGACATATATATGGCGCGAAATGCCCACGTTGGTGAATATTGTAACGTCTTTCGTTTTTTTTTTTTTTTTTTTTTTTTTTTTTTGCAGTATTAAGGTTTTTGTTTTGTAAACTCATTTTAACTTTCCTCTCCGACCCAAACATACGGGAGTGAATGAGCTCTGATGATGATTTTTTGTAAAATCGAAATATTGATCAATATCAGCTATGATTATATTATAAATTGTTTTTTCTTCTTTAACAGCATTGTGTGATGTTTTCATTCCACCTTCTTACATATATATATAATATATATATATATATAAAGTTCATTCAGGTCTCAAACCCGGCCAGGGGTAGCTGTTAATGTATAACCACACTGATGAGAGGTGAAACCTCGAAACACGTGTCTGTGGATTACTTATTTATTATATATACTCCCACTTTGGTTGAGTTCTCTAAATAGGGATGCACCATATTTTGTCTTTATTTATGAAATCACATTTATCAATGGAGCGTAGGCCATTATTTAGTTGTTTCATAATGTCCTGCCAACGATGCGGATCAGTAATTGGTAGGGAGTAGCAGCGACCGAGGCCCTTAACACTTTTTTCGCGGATTGTGGGGATTTCATTCCCATCCACGAAAAACCTGACTTCTTTGCAGATTCCTTTCACTATGGAAAGACTGTGGCATTTAGAAGGCTTTATCTTCATCGCAGACCATATGAAGAGCTCCTGTAGGCGATTCACAAGTTGTTTCATATGGGATCCGGATTCTGCGACGAGGGTTACATCATCCATGAAAGCCTTCATAGATGGGACGGTTTTCTTATTGGTGTTGTTTTAAGCATTACGCAGTACGAAAAGTAATAGAGAGATAACGCATCCCATCATAATCCCAATATTCAACTTTTGCCAGTTAGTTGAATATTTATTATTAGAAAATCTCATATATGTACATTTAAAATACGCTGAAATGAGATTTTAATGTCTTCTAGAATCCAAAAGAACTCCATTGCTTTCTCAAGTAGTTGGTGTCTTACTGAACCATACGCATTTTCTAAGTCAAGCCAAATGACGTGAAGTTCGGCTGACTTATCATTTTTGGCCGTTTTTATTGCATACTACAGCATAGTGGTGTCTTCAATACAACCTGGAAAGCCGGGAATTCCAGCTTTCTGTATTGATGTATTAACATACGCATTGTTCAGTATAAATTGAATCATTCTTTTAGCAATGACACCGAAAAAGAACTTACCTTCTACGTTGAGTAAGGAAATTGGTCAAAACTGGTCTAATCTTTTGGAGTCTTTTTCTTTCGGAATATGGATTCCATCAGCTAATCCCCAATCCTCCGCAATACATTTCTCTACGTGGGCTTTCCATAAGAGCCTCCAGAGAAGTGTCAATACTATATATTATATATATATATATAATATATATATATATATATATATATATATATATAGTGATGCTTGTAGCTTTTTGATTTAGGGCGTCCTGGGACGCACATATTTGCTTTGAAAGTGTCTCCGGGAAATTTGATGGGTCCCAATTAAGGTTTCTTAATAAATTGAAGGGCTTTATTTATGATCTGGGGAAGCAACTAAAGCCGTTTGTCTCTTACCTTGTAAGCTATCCTTTATTTCATTTCTTTCTTCAATTATCTCTTTACTTTCTTTCATTCTTTAATTCTTTCTTTATTTTTTCCTTCCTTAATTCCTTCTTTATTTCATTTCCTTCTTCAATTATCTCTTTACTTTCTTTCCTTCTTCAATTTCTTCTTAATTTTCTTTCCTTCTTTAATTCCTTTTTTCTTTCCTTCTATAATTCCTTCTTTACTTTCTTTCCTTCTTTAATTCCTTCTTTATTTCCTACTTTTAATTCCTTCTTTATTTTCATTTCCTTCTTCAATTATCTCTTTACTTTCTTTCCTTCTTCAATTTCTTCTTAATTTTCTTTCCTTCTTTAATTCCTTTTTTTTCCTTCTATAATTCCTTCTTTACTTTCTTTCCTTCTTTAATTCCTTCTTTCTTTCCTTCTTTAATTCCTACTTTAATTCCTTCTTTATTTCATTTCCTTCTTCAATTATCTCTTTACTTTCTTTCCTTCTTCAATTTCTTCTTAATTTTCTTTCCTTCTTTAATTCCTTTTTTCTTTCCTTCTATAATTCCTTCTTTACTTTCTTTCCTTCTTTAATTCCTTCTTTATTTCCTACTTTAATTCCTTCTTTATTTCATTTCCTTCTTCAATTATCTCTTTACTTTCTTTCCTTCTTCAATTTCTTCTTAATTTTCTTTCCTTCTTTAATTCCTTTTTTTTCCTTCTATAATTCCTTCTTTACTTTCTTTCCTTCTTTAATTCCTTCTTTCTTTCCTTCTTTAATTCCTACTTTAATTCCTTCTTTATTTCATTTCCTTCTTCAATTATCTCTTTACTTTCTTTCCTTCTTCAATTTCTTCTTAATTTTCTTTCCTTCTTTAATTCCTTTTTTCTTTCCTTCTATAATTCCTTCTTTACTTTCTTTCCTTCTTTAATTCCTTCTTTATTTCCTACTTTAATTCCTTCTTTATTTCATTTCCTTCTTCAATTATCTCTTTACTTTCTTTCCTTCTTCAATTTCTTCTTAATTTTCTTTCCTTCTTTAATTCCTTTTTTTCCTTCTATAATTCCTTCTTTACTTTCTTTCCTTCTTTAATTCTTCTTTCTTTCCTTCTTTAATTCCTACTTTAATTCTTCTTTATTTCATTTCCTTCTTCAATTATCTCTTTACTTTCTTTCCTTCTTCAATTTCTTCTAATTTTTTTCCTTCTTAATTCCTTTTTCTTTCCTTCTATAATTCCTTCTTTACTTTCTTTCCTTTTTTAATTCTTCTTTATTTCCTTCTTTAATTCCTTCTTTATTTCATTTCCTTCTTCAATTTCTCTTTACTTTCTTTCCTTCTTCAATTTCTTCTTAATTTTCTTTCCTTCTTTAATTCCTTTTTTTTCCTTCTATAATTCCTTCTTTACTTTCTTTCCTTCTTTAATTCCTTCTGTATTTCCTTCTTTAATTCCTTCTTTATTTCATTTCCTTCTTCAATTATCTCTTTACTTTCTTTCCTTCTTCAATTCTTCTTAATTTTCTTTCCTTCTTTAATTCCTTTTTTTTTCCTTCTATAATTCCTTCTTTACTTTCTTCCTTCTTTAATTCCTTCTTTATTTCATTTCCTTCTTCAATTATCTCTTTACTTTCTTTCCTTCTTCAATTTCTTCTTAATTTTCTTTCCTTCTTTAATTCCTTTTTTTTCCTTCTATAATTCCTTCTTTACTTTCTTTCCTTCTTTAATTCCTTCTGTATTTCCTTCTTTAATTCCTTCTTTATTTCATTTCCTTCTTCAATTATCTCTTTACTTTCTTTCCTTCTTCAATTTCTTCTTAATTTTCTTTCCTTCTTTAATTCCCTTTTTTTCTTTCCTTCTATAATTCCTTCTTTACTTTCTTTCTTCTTTAATTCCTTCTTTAATTCCTTCTTTATTTCATTTCCTTCTTCAATTCTGTTTTTCCTTCCTTTTTCATTAGCAATTAACAAAATCCTCTTATTTTTCTTGTCTTTTCCAATTCTTTTCGCTTTTATATAAATTATCTTGTTCGTTTTTTGTTTTTTTTTCTTTTTTCATCCGTTTTCTCCCTTGCAAGCGTCTCTAACACTACTTTTACCGCGCTTGCCATCATTCGTTAGGGGGCGCGTCAATCGCTCACAGTAAAAATGGCGTTCCAACTGTTTCTGGTTATGGCTGCCATTGCTATTGCTTGTGTTTTTGTTGTTGTTTTAGGTGGCGTTTGTATCTTTGCTGACAGTAGCCATAAGGCTATGGGGAGGGATGGGTTAAGTCGAAAAGAAATAAACAAAGAATGCGAATAGGGACAAGGAAAAAGAAAATGGAAGAAGGTCAAAATTGGAGGCCATAACAATAATTATATTGCATTGGTGTGGGGGGGGGGTTTAGAATACAATGGGTCATCTTTGTTTTCGACTTATCAAGGCAGGACGAGGGAAATTGGAGAAGAGGAATGGGAAGAAGAGAAGAAGAAGAAGAAGAAGAAGAAGAAGAAGAAGAAGAAGAAGAAGAAGAAATATGGAAAAAGAAATATAGAAAGAAGAAGAAGAAGAAGAAGAAGAAGAGAAGAAGAAGAAGAAGAAGAAGAAGAAGAAGAAAAGAAGAAAAGAAGAAGAAGAAGAAGAAGAAGAAGAAGAAGAAGAAGAAGAAGAAGAAGAAGAAAAAAGTAATATACAAATATAGAAGAAGAAGAAGAAAAGAAGAAGAAGAAGAAGAAATATCGAAAAGAAATAAAGAAGAAGAAGAAGAAATATAGAAAAGTAATAAAGAAGAAGAAGAAGAAGAAGAAGAAGAAGAAGAAGAAGAAGAAGAAGAAGAAGAAGAAGAAGAAGAAGAAGAAGAAGAAGAAGAATAAGAAAAGGTAATAAGAAGAAGAAGAAATATAAGAAGAAGAAGAAGAAGAAGAAGAAGAAGAAGAAGAAGAAGAAGAAGAAGAAGAAGAAGAAGAAGAAGAAGAAGAAGAAGAAGAAGAAATATAGAAAAATTATTAAAGAAGAAGAAGAAAGACAAAGAAGAAATATAAAAAAGTAATATACAAATATAGAAGAAGAAGAAGAAGAAGAAGAAGAAGAAGAAGAAGAAGAAGAAGAAGAAGAAGAAGAAGAAGAAGAGAGTGAGTGATTATAAAGAAAAATAATCGACGAACAATTCACAGAAAAGGGAGGTTAAAAAGGGAATATATTAATGAAAATGAAGGATACATTAAGAATAATCGCCGAGGAATGAAGAAAATAATCGTTTTAAAAGAATTGATAGAAAATGAAAGGACAGGGGAAAAAGATTAATGAAAAAGGAATAGATTTTAGAAAGAAAACCTACAATATTTTTTAAAATAAAAGAAAAAATACGAACGAAAGAAAGAAGGAAAGAAGAAATGAAAACAAAGAGGGAATAGAATAAAAGAAAGACAGAAAGAAAGTTTTCAAAAAGAAAAAAGAAATAATAAAATGTAAAAAGTAAATGAAGAAGAAAGAAATAAAGAAATAAAGAAAGAAAGAATAAAAAACAGGTAAAGATAAAGGCATAAAAATCAACAAAAAAAAGAAAGAAAGAAAGAAAAAGAAAAGAAGAAAGAAAGAAAGAAAGAAAGAATAAAAAACAGGTAAAGATAAAGGCATAAACATCAACAAAAAAAAAGAAAGAAAGAAAGAAAGAAAAAGAAAAGAAGAAAGAAAGAAAGAAGAAATAAAAACAGGTAAAGATAAAGGCATAAAAATCAACAACAAAAAAGAAAGAAAGAAAAAGAAAAAGAAAGAAAGAAAGAAAGAAAGAATAAAAAAACAGGTAAAGATAAAGGCATAAAAATCAACAACAAAAAAGAAAGAAAGAAAGAAAAAGGAAAGAAAAAAGAAAGAAAAAAGAAAGAAAGAAAAGAAAAGAAAAAAAAGAAAGAAAAAATGAAAATGTAGAGAAAGAAAAAATGAATGTTAAAGAGAATTCGAGGGAGGAATAAAAGATAGAAAGACGAAAAAAGAAAGAAAGAAAAACGAAGACAAAAAGAAAAAGTGTTTTTAAATGGAAAGAAAGAAAGAAAGAAAGAAAGAAAGAAGGAAAGAAAGAAAGAAAGAAAGAAAAATGTAAAATATGCAAACGAAGAAGAACGGAAAAAGAAAGAAGGAAATGAGGGAAGAAAGTAAAAGAAAGGCAGAATTGGGAGAAGGTAGTAAAAGAAAGAAAGAATGAAAGAAAGAAAAAATGAAAAATAGCAAAAAACCAAAAAAAAAAAAAAAAGAATAAAAGAAAGGTAAATCGAATGAAAGATAAAAGGAAAGATGGCAAGAAAGAAGAAAGAAAGAAAGAAAGAAGAAAAAATAAAACCCACAAGAGAAATAACAGAAAGGAAAGCGAAAATGAAAGAAAGGAAGAAAAAATAAAACAGAACAGAGAAATAGTAGGAAAGAAAGAGAAAATGAAAGAAAGAAAACAGAAAAAAGGAAAAGAAAGAAAGAAAGAAAGAAAGAAAGAAAGAAAAAATAAAACCCACATAAGAGATAGCAGGAAATAAAGAGAAAATGAAAGAAAGAAAAAAGGAAAAGAAAGAAAGAAAAAAGAAAGAAAAACGAAAACTCAAAAGAGAAATAGAAGGGAAAGAGAGAGAAAATGAAAGAAAGAAAACTGAAAAAAAGGAAAAGAAAGAAAGAGTGAGAGAAATAAATAGATAAATAAAATTAAAACCCAAAAGAGAAATAGAAGGAAAGAAAACGGAAAAGAAAACGAAAAGATGGAAAGAAAGAAAAAAAAGAAAACCCAAAATAGAAACAGAAGGAAAGAAATAGAAAACGAAAGAAAGAAAAAGAAAAAAAGAGGAAAAGAAAGAAAGAAAGAAAGAAAAAAAGAAAAAAAAAAGAAAATACAAAAGAGAAATAGAAAGAAAGTAAAAGAAAATGAAAGAAAACAGAAAATAAAACGAAAAGAAAGAAAGGATGAAAGAAAGAAAATATAAAACCCCAAAAAAGAATTAGCAGAGTAGAAAGAATTAGCAGAATGAAAGAAAGAAAAAGAAAAAGGAAAAGAAAGAAAGAAAGAAAAAAAAGAAAAAGAAGAAGAAAAAAAGAAAAAAGGAAAAAAAAGAAAGAAAGGAAGAAAAAAGAAAAAGAAAACCTAAAAAGAAATAGCAGGAAAGAAAGACAAAATGAAAGAAAGAAAACAGGAAAAAAGAAAAAAAAAAGAAAGAAAAAAAAAGAAACCCAAAAGAGAAATAGCAGAAAAGAAAGAGAAAATGAAAGAAAAAAAAGAAAAAGGAAAAGAAAGAAAGAAAGAAAAAAAAGAAAAAGAAAACCTAAAAAAGAAATAACAAAAAAAAAAGAGAAAATGAAAGAAAGAAGAACGAGAGTAAAAAAGAAAAAGACAACCCAAAAAAGGAATAGCAGAAAAGAAAGAGAAAATGAAAGAAAGAAAGAACGAGAGTAAAAAGAAAAAGACAACCCAAAAAAGGAATAGCAGAAAAGAAAGAGAAAATGAAAGAAAGAAAGAACGAGAGTAAAAAAGAAAAAAGACAACCCAAAAAAGGAATAGCAGAAAAGAAAGAGAAAATGAAAGAAAGAAAGAACGAGAGTAAAAAAGAAAAAGACAACCCAAAAAAGAAATAGCAGAAAAGAAAGAGAAATGAAAGAAAGAAAGAACGAGAGTAAAAAGAAAAAGACAACCCAAAAAGAAAATAGCAGAAAGAAAGAGAAAATGAAAGAAGAAAGAACGAGAGTAAAAAAGAAAAAAGACAACCCAAAAAAGGAATAGCAGAAAAGAAAGAGAAATGAAAGAAAGAAAAAGAAAAGAAAAGGAAAAGAAAAAAGAAAAAGAAAAAAGGAAAAGAAAGAAAGAAAAAAAGAAAAAGACAACCCAAAAAGGAATAGCAGAAAGAAAGAGAAAATGAAAGAAAGAAAAAGAAAAGAAAAAAGGAAAAGAAAAGAAAGAAGAAAAAGAAAAAAGGAAAAAAAAGAAAAAAAAAAGAAAAAGACAACCCAAAATAGAAATAGCAGAAAAGAAAGAGAAAATGAAAGAAAGAAAAAGAAAAAAGGAAAAGAAAGAAAGAAAGAAAAAGAAAAGAAAAAGGAAAGAAAGAAAGAAAAAGAAAGAAAAAAGAAAACCAAAAAAAAGAAATAGCAGAAAAGAAAGAGAAAATGAATGAAAGAAAAAGAAAAAAGGAAAAGAAAGAAAGAAAGAAAAAAGAAAAAGAAAAAAGGAAAAGAAAGAAAGAAAAAGAAAGAAAAAAGAAAACCAAAAAAAAAGAAATAGCAGAAAAGAAAGAGAAAATGAATGAAAGAAAGAAAGAATGAAAGAGACGTCAAAAATAAAATAAAACCACCACTGATAGCATTTGTGCAATCGTCCCTGTGCGTGTTTGGCGTGGCTTTCGACTAATGCTATTTAATAGATATGGCCGGCCACTGAAATATGGCCCAGCCGGTTCGTTCTGACCCACAATCCCCAAACCCCCTTTTCCATTCCGCCCCCACACGAACACCAAAACAACCCTGCACCCCCCAAAAAAAAAGCCAAAAAGAAAAGGGGAAAAAAGTAATCAAAAAGAAGATGGACACAATCAAAACGGTAATATGGCAGTGAGGGTCAAGCTATTCCCCCCGCGCTGCGCCGAATATGATCGGGGTGCGGCGCAGTGCGGGGGGGGGGGCTTCTGACAGCCATTAGTGGCTGTGAGTGTAGACAGACATCCAATCAAAGTGCTGATGACAGAGTCACTTGATTCGCTTTTGGTCTGCGTCAAAAGAAATGAGCCAGGCACCAGATGATGGTAATACGTCAAATGCGAGATGGTCTGCAGGAATTTTGGCCGGCGACAACATGGAATCCACCAGCAGAAGCTAAGTCGCACCCCCCACCCCACCCACACCCCTCGACCCCCGGCTCCTCAACAACGCCAATACCAAAAAGGATGTGGAAGAATGGGAGGTGGGCGTGTTTAATAAAATTATGGTATTCGCTAATGCTGCAAGAGAGGGAATGCAAATGAAAGAGAGAGAGAGAGAGAGGGGGGGGGAGTAAGGCGAGAAAGAATGGTGAGAAAAAAATGGAATCAAAACGAAGGAAAGATGAAGGGAAAAGATGAGAAGGCAAAGATTCAAAGATGCAAGAATGGGAAAAAAGAGATAGAAGATTTAAGAGAGAAAAGAAAGAAAGAAAAATGAATAAGCAAAGAAAGAAAGAAAGAATAAAGAAATGAATAAAGAAAGAAAGAACGAAAGAAAAGAAAGAAAGAAAGAAAGAAAGAATGAAAGAAAAAGAAAATGACAGAAAGGAGAACGAAATAAATAATAAAGAAAGAAAGACGAGCTACAAGAAAAAAAAAAAAAGAAAGAAGGAAAGAAATGAAATGAAACATGAAAATGTGATATATGAGTTAAGAAAGAAAGAAACAAAGAAACAAACAAATTAAAGAATCAAAGAATAAAGGAAAGAAAGAAAGAAAGAAAGAAAGAAAGAAAGAAAGAAAGAAAGAAATGTAAACAAAAAGAAAAATAGCAGAAATGAGAAAACAAGAAAGAAGGACGAGCTACAAAAAAAGAAGAAAAAACTAAGAAAGAAAGAACGAAAGAAAGAAAGAAAGAAAGAAAGAATGAAAGAAAGAAAGAACGAAAGAAATAAAGAAAGAACGAGAGAAAGAAAGAAAGAATGAAAGAAAGAAAGAATGAAAGAATGAAAGAAAGAAAGAATGAAAGAAATAAAGATATGAGCTAAGAAAGAAAGGGATGATAAAAGAACAAAAGAAAGACCGACCGACAGACAGACAGACAAAAATTAAAGGAAGAAACAAACAAGGAGTGGGGGAAAGAAAGAATGAAAAAAGAAAGAAAGAAATAATTTAAGGGAAATGAAACAAAAAAAGGAAAATATGAGTTTAGAATGAAAGGTAGGAAATAAGAACGAAGAAAGAAAGAAAAAAGAAAGAAAGAAAGAAGGAAGGAAAGGAAAGGAAATAACACAAGAAAAATGGAAGATATGAGTTAAGAAAGAAAGAAAGAAAGAAAGAAAGAAAGAAAGAAAGAACAATATGAGCTAAGAAAGTAAGGAACGAAAAAAATAAAAAGAAAGAAAGAAAGAAAAGCAGACAGACATAAATCAAAGGAAGAAGGAATAAAGGAGAAGATGAAAGAAAGTAAGAAAGAAAGAAAGAAAGAAAGAAAGAAAGAAAGAAAGAAAGAATTTAAGTGAATTGAAACAAGAAAAATGGGAAATATGAGTTAAGAATCAAAGTTGGAATTAAAAAAGAAAGAAAGAAAGAAAGAAAGAAAGACAGTCGAATTAATAAAAATTTAAAAAAAGAGGAAATAAAAGAAGAAATTAAGAGAGAGAGAGAGAAAGAAATTAAATGAAAAAAGAAAAAACTGGAAGAGGAAAGAAAGAAAGTAAAAACAAACAAACAAACAAGCCAACAAACAAATAAAAAATAAAAACCAAATTGAAGAAATGAGTTAAGAAAGAAAAAAGAGAAAGAAAAACAGATTGAGTGAAGAACAAAATGAATGAATGACCGAAAGAAAGAATAAAAGAAAACATTTAATAAAAAAACAGGAGATATTTGTAATAAAAATGGAATGGTCCATTATCTAACTGGGATGTTGACACTCATAAGAAATACGAATCCCACACTTAAGCGACACCAGATAATCAGGATTTATATTTTGTATATCATCTTGGACGATTTTAGACGGTCTGACATTTTTTAACCAGAGTCCTATTTGAATTTCGCCTGTCTATTTCATTTATTATACTAGGTATGGTAAAAACTTGGCGTATTTTTACATCCTCCCCCATGAATAAAAATGAATGAAATTAATTTTTGCTTTGTTATGAAAAACAATATATATACATATATCATATGTAAAAAAATATTTGTGTGTTAAAAAAATGGGAGAATTTGTGTGTTAAAAAATGGGAGAATTTTATAAACCAAAATTTTTATCAATCAAAATGGCGTATTTTTGCATTTTTTCTCTCTTGAATATGTGCTATGTTAAATGTGATTTATTCCATTGTTATAATTAAGAAAATCATAGAATAATTTTAATATGTAAATTTAGGTTGAGCTCTTAAGGGGAAAAATTAAAATGTGTGACAATCTAAAATTTACATTTTTTAAAAATAAAAGTTAAAAGCTAGGTGGAGTTACTGTCGTACAGAACTTTTTACTTTTTCACTATATTAAAACTCTTGTTCCTTAATCTTCCGACCGTTATCATCTTGCAAAATGATTCTTTTATATCAGAGTGGAATTGGTGAATGAATTCACCTTACACCACTTCTTATAAACTTGTGTCCCTCCTCCCACTTATTTCTACTGCTACTGTTTGTTTAAAAAGAACCATGGAAATATCTCACCCACTTCAGACCTGATGATGGCACTAAGTAGTGCAGAAAGTACTAGTGTAAGAAATGTTGGTGAATTCATTCACCTATTCAACCCTGATATAAAAAAAAAGATATCCAGACAATTTGACAGGATAGAAAAGAAACTCGTCAGACAAGAAATGTATGTCTATCGAGTTCAACAAAACACACACACACACTTATATATATATATATATATATATATATATATAAGATTTTTGGATGTTTGTTTATTTTAGAAGCATTGTTGAATAAAGTATATATTAATATTTATATTTTTGCTTGAAGGCAATTACAATGCGCATATCGCATAAAATTCGATAATTATAGAAGATAATAATGACAAGTGAATTTCGCAAAGAATTATTCGGTGTGTAGAACATCGTACAGACTGTTTCAACTTTAATAAGTATCATCAGCGATGTATACTAACGATTTCCCTCAGACAGAAATCGAAACCGGGACTTCAGCAGGATAGTCAGAAACACTACTGCTTCGGCCACGATACAGCACGGAAAAATTACTGCGAAATTAACCTGTCAATGATACTGAGACGTCTCTACCATATGAGGCAAGGCGACGTGGTCAAGACTTGACGTAATTTTTAATCACCCAGTTAAAAAAAAGTGCATACGGGAAAAAATGCTGCCAATATATATATATATATTCTTCTTGCTTTTCTTCTTCTTCTTCTTCTTCTTGGTTTTCT
>CM042171.1:51721836-51739336 GCA_023376005.1 Doryteuthis pealeii | reverse complement strand
TTTTTAAATGAAGCTGTGAAGTAACGAGTAGGTCAAAAGTTATGAGACAAACATTTTTGGAAAGGGCAATATATATATATTATATATATATATATATAAAGGAAAAGGTGACTTACCTGTGAATATGGCCACGATGGTAAGCTGGTGCAGAATTCAGGGGGTAAGTCAGCGATATAACAAATACAAAGTGCTCAATACGAAGTAGAACAAATTTATTATAAAATAAAATTATTGAATGCAGTGAACACACACGTGTAATCGACTGCAATAATCGGTATCTCGATTAATTCAGTAGATTTAACCCTGAGGATCCTTATGGTGAAACTCGAGTAGGTTATCTCTCGTACCCATTTTTTATAATAATAATAATAATAATATATTATATATATATATATATATATATATATATATATATATATTAGATTTTAATAACATTACCATTGATCAGAATGTTTAATATAAAGCGATCTGCTTTGAAAGAAATTATTGAACACAATAATAATGTGGCCCGCGCTTGTTATTTTTTAAATTTTCCAACCCACCGTGAAAAAAGTTTGGTGATCCTTGGTTTAATGGAAAATGTGGCTTTTGCTTGAAAACATTTTCGAATTATGAAACCAATTTCTCCAAATTATTGAGACGAGGCTTGATAATTTGTTTTATTTGAACTATTGTCCTCATTTTATTGTTATCTGCACAAAGTTTTGGCCGATTCGCCCTCTGACCTTCTTCAGGTATATCTTTTCGCACTCGAGAATCATCTCGAACTTTTTTGTTATTGGCGCCCTTGGAACGGTCCCTAAAGCTCTGGAAAAGAATTTGGGTGAATTGGAAATCAGAGGAAGAATCGAGACCATCCAAACTACTGCACTGCTAAGATCGGCTAAAATACTCAGAAGAGTCCTGGAGACCTGAGGAGACTTATTGTCACTCAGCCTCCTGTGAACCACCGGCTACGGCAGGTGTGAAAAATCAATAATAATAATAATAATAATAATAAAGAGTAAAAAATAATCTTTTTAAAATGATAAAGAATAAAAGGTATTGTAATATTTAGTCGAAAAACCTGGACACAGTCGAAAACTTTCGTGGACTAAACAGATATATATATATATATATATATATATATATATATATAATAGAGAGAGAGAGAGAGAGGGGGTAGGGCGGGGGTAGGGCAGCATGAGGTGTAGGTAGAGGAAAGTTCCTCAAAGAAAAGTCATATTTCATCTCCGACGCGCCACGGTTCCCTGCCCTTTTCGACACTATGTTTTTCAGCTGTCAAACCGGTAAAGGAAAAAGAGAGAGAGACAGAGTGAGAGAGATGGGTGAGGGGGTGTGGCACTCTTTCTAAAGAAGGAGTGCTGTTTCAGTTGAGGCGGACATGTAATCGGTGTCGACAGCAAGGTACAAGAATCGAGGCCTTGCAGTCGCTGAAGGAATGAAGAATCTCGAACCAAACGAATGTCTTGGTGGTCATCGCGTTGCGCAGTCAGGAATTATTGGAATCAAGTCACGAAGAAAATAAGGACAGGAACCGGAATTGGCACAGACAGCAACGGAAACAAATTACTTATGAAAAGATCAAACGATTTGGACAAAGGATTTTACGTACACAAAGAGCTTTTACTGGAATTGACATGAAAGAAATAAGGGACGTAACTCTTACCTGCCCCCCGGAATATACAATTGTTTTATTTATTTAATTTTGTTATTAACGAACAAGATGAACTGATAAAATGTTTTCTCATTCTTTTTTTTGTTCATATCTTTGATGATTAGCATTTAGTTGAGTCAAAAGTTTTGCAATATTTTAGTAACTTATTTGCTTTGGCACCGGGAAGGCCAGGTTAGCTCAGTCGGTCGAACACATTTGCTATCTCGGCTAGCAAACAAGGTTTCTAATTCAATACCGGTCCTCGCCAACTCAGCGTATGAGTAGCACAGAGATCTAAAGTAAGAGATGATGGTAGGTTTGGCGCTCCACCTCAGATGCAAAAACAATCTCTTTGGTCTAGCGCTAGCGAAAAGGGTATAGACTCCCTCGATGTTTGGCTGATACTGACTTTCGGCCGCCCCGACGACTTTACTTTTTTTTTGTTTGCTTTATTATTCAAGCTTCAAGATGGTACCGGGTTATCGAAGTCGGTTGAGCACTTGCCTATGAATTGCAAGGTTCTAAGTTCGATACTGGTTCCCGCCAACTCACTGTATTAATAGCACAGATTGGGTTATCTGATCTGTGCGGTAAAGGTGTGGCGTTCAATCTCAGCATAAAACTATCCCAGGTCTAGCGCTAGGGAAAGGGGATTGACTCCCTCGCTGTCCGGCTCATACCGAAAAACAGGCCACCTTTTTAACTTTACTTTATTCTTCAAGCTACAAATCGAAAGCAGACCAGTATTCAAAGAATGGACCATCGTGTGGCACCGTCTTAAGTTTCTTTTCCATAAGTTCTTTGATCCTACGTTCTTGTTTGTTGTTTTGTTTATTGATTTTAACGGCATATCAACCCGTCTGGGGTTATGTCATGCCTAACGGTTAGGAACTGATACATATCGTGTATTTATATTTATACTTTTTAGTAATTAGTTTTTAACAATGTGTTATCATTATTGGGGATTAAGTAAAGTAAGTAAGTAAAGTCGACGGTGCAGCCTAAAGTCGGTATCAGTCAGTCAGCGAGGGAGTCTATCGCCTTTTCACTAGCGCTACACCAAGGAGATTATTTTAGGATTGAGGTGGAGCGCCACACCTACCATCAGCTCCTTACTTTACCGCACAGATCCCTGTGCTACTCATACGCTGAGTTGGCGTGGGCCGGTATCGAACTAGGAACCTTGTGGTTTCTAGCCGAACGCTCTACCGACTGAGCTAACCTGGCCTGGGGATTATGTTGTATGGTATTGATTAGTTTCATGTCTATATTCTATGGTATAATTTTATTTCCTTCAAAAAAAGAGAGAATATCCTCCATGTTGACATTTTCAAACAGATCTTTCATATTGTTTGCTTTAAAATAACAGTTTCTGATGTGAGCAAGAAACCTGCATTCCATGAATAATTGTTTAACTGTCAAAGGTGTTTGACATGTTCCACATGAAAATGATTTGTTCCTTTCTACACTTCTTTAAAGTTGGTCTCCTGCCTCCCAAAGTGAGTTTGATTAAAAAGAGTTTATTCGAGGCGAAAAAGTCCTTCACTGAAGCTTCCACCCTCTCCTGGAATGTTGATAGATAACGAACAATATGAGTTGATAGAGTGTTTACTTTTTGTTCGTATACAGACTGCTTAAAGGAATGACGAACAGGATCAACTCTGATAAAACTTTCTACGTCGAATACTGATGAACAAGCAAGGATTATGCGTAATAAAAGTTTCTACTTCAAGACAGGATCAACTCTGATACAACATTCTACTTTGAGGACAGATCAATAGACAAGGATTAAAACTGATACTACATCTTTATACTTCAATGACAAATCAAGAGACAAGGATTAAAACTGATACTACATCTTTCTACTTTGAGGACAGATCAAAAGACAAGGATTAAAACTGATACTACATCTTTATACTTCAATCACATAGAATTTAAATGATAACAGCATGGAATTTTTTTTTTCTTTTTTGCATTTAGTATTTTCAATAGGAGACATTAATTTTTCTTTTCACAATGTCTGGATCAACGCAAGGTCCTTTTATAGGGATTTTCATAGGGATTCTAATGGGGCTTCTTGTGAAGATCCAACTCGCAATTCAACAATAATGGGTCTACGAGACTACCTTTTTTACCACAACCTCCTTTACCCAGGCAACGCTGGGTAGCCACTTCTAGTCATAAATAAAAAGATAAAACATGTTTTTTTTTTTAAAAGAAATGGGCGCTTTTTCAGCTAGTAATTAACAATTCGTCAAATCTGAATAATGTCTCGTTGAATGATAAGAAAGAAAAGAAAAAAGAATTATCGAGAAGAGTGAGGAACGGCTGACGTCAGTGGCGCGTCTTTGTGCAAATTAAAAATATCTTCTGATTATCGTTGGGTGTTAATGTCACCCACATTTTGATCCGTCTACAAGCTTTCAAATTGCACAGGTTTATTTTTCGTTTGAGATAAGCGAGAAAACGGTAATTAACTTCCGACTTATCTCCCTTGACCTCACCTGGAAATTAGACGATGGTACTTTGACTTACGAGTTTAATTCGTTCCGCTCGTAACTCAATTTACTCGTATATCGAATCAAATATTCCCCATTGAAATAAACTGAAATGTTATTAATACGTTCCAGCCCCACAAAAAAAAAAAAAAATACCTTATTTTTTGTTAATTCCTTTTTAATAAGAAAAACAAAAAATAATGTTTTTTTTTTAAGAATAGAATGTTTGGTTTGGTTTGGTTTGTTTTGTTTTACGGCATATCAACCTCAGTGGGCCATTTAATGCCGATAAAGTTTTGAAATAAATTAATTCTTAATGGATACTCAGTTTTTTTTATAAATACATTTTTCTATTTAACCCATAGATGGGACCCTAACAGGTACTACCACTCCAGGTCAGAGTGGACCAGGGAGCAATGGGGATGAAGGGGTTCTCCACATTCCCCAAACCTCCAGAACTGGAACCTCACCATCACATAGAGTTTAAAGTCATTGCCAGGACATGTAGACCCTCAGTCACCGCCTTCTAGCACCCATATGATAAAAAGGGGCTGCGGATTGCTATAAGGGCAATAGGGTTGGGGCAATCATATAGGTGCTAGTGCTTGACGTGACCAGCCGATTGATTGGAGGGGGCCTCTCCGACCGCCCGTCTAGCCGAAAAGAAAGGGCCAAAGTGGAGTATTGCAAGTCATGGACTGTTCAACCACCAGGTTTCTATAAAAATAGAATATAATGTATTATGTGATGTAATATGTTTTAAAGATTATTTTTATATACATGATATTTTTTGCGTAATAAATTTGGAAACTTAAATGTTTTTACGTACCCCACAAAAATACCCCATTTTTATTACTTTTATTTAAATCAGAAAAAATACCACTGTATTTACACAATTATTAGATACCTAATATTTATGTGCAATAGTGTAGAAATCAAAATGGATGTTATTAAGTTGCAGTCCACGGCCTTGGAGGGTGAGTGACAAGGCTTGACCTCATCCTGATCCTTTCCGGTGGATACCGTGAGAATCGGTGGAGGAGACCCTCTTCCGGTTTAGATTAGAAATAGATTTTAGTCAGTCGGCGAGAAACCACGACGGTGGTGAAACGTGTTATACACGCTCCCACTCGATCTGCGCAGGTAGTCTGGTGGGGATTTCGAGAATAAAATATGATCTAAGTAAATCGAAGTCTTGTGTTATTAGATAATAACACAAGACTTCGATTTACTTAGATTTAACCAAGTTAAGGTTAGGCAACCAAGGTTAAATTACCAATGACACAGGGCTTCTGATAAAGAGAAATCCCCAATGGAAGACCAGACACGAAGTCCCCAAGAGAAGTCCAGACGCTAGAAGAGATGTTAGAAGAAGACGTAAGATAGAAAAGACGTCAGAAGAAGAATAGAAGAATAGAAGTGAGTAATGAAAAGGGTATACAACAATATGTAATATGTAAATTGAACTCGCTATTCAGTGCTATAAATGAATTTCAATCTCACTAATAGAAATGGATTAAAGTAACTTCTAAAAAAAGATAAAATGTCAAGGAGTGAATGAAATAAACATCTATATAAATAGAAACATATTTATCGAAAGTTCTTTAGTCTTTATAATTTTTTTAACCCTTAGTTTAACATTTAAATGTAAAATGTTGCAGTTACGAAAAATTATCTCTGTGTAAATTTGAAAGAAAAACAAAGGTAAAAAGATGTATGTATCGAATTATTAATTTCAAAACATTACAGTACATGATATTGAGTAAAAAAAACATATATATATATATATAAATTATATATATTATATATATATATATAAGTAAAGAAATAAAAAAAACTTAGAGATTTAGCGTTATAGTCTATTTCAGGGAGCTTAGACAAAGTGTCTATATCTCCCGACTCATCAGACGTGAATGATGAAATAGACTATAATGCTAAATCTCTAAGTCTTTTGTTATTTCTTTACTCATATATTTGCTCTGTGAATCTAACTTTAAGAGCACACATTGAGCTCTCAAACGGCGACTTGGTTTTGTTTAAATAAAACTCTTGTGTCGTAAGGAAGATTTATTCTCTGGACTTTTGGATTATATATATATATATATATATATATATATATATATATATATATATATATGAGAGTAAGTAAACAAACAATGTTCTTATTTTTTATATGGCCTTTAGCCGACAATCTTTGGAGGATATGTGCTTAAATGAAGTCATACCTAATTTTGAAAATTAATTAGTTAATAATTAATGAATTTAGGCGGCCATATATGTTCAAATGTAAGGCTAAATTCATTAATTATTAACTAATTAATTTTCAAAATTAGGTATGACTTCAATTAAGTACATATCCTCCAATATATATATATATATATATATATATATATATATATTATATATGTAACTGAATAAATAATTGAGTTGGTAATAAAGACATCTAGACAAGGTTAAGATACGAAGCATTTACACAATTTATGAATGAACTTATTTCAGAGTAAATCAGTTTTAGAACGCTACAGTCGATCTGATCGGACGTCTTTTTTCGTGCTCTACCGTTTTTAAAAAGTAAACAAGGGAAGTGATGATTTCTTTTTCTTCTCTTTAAAAAAAAATCTATTTCTTCATTATTATTGTTATTATTGTTGAATTGTTTTATTATTGTTATTATTATCTATTGCAAAAATCTAGCAAATTTCGAATTTAAATCGCATACGCTTAAATATATTCAATTCTTGTTTACTGTTTAGAGTTCGTTATTTATCTACGCTTTTTTTTTGTTGCTGAAACTGATAAGTTTCATATATATATATATATATATATATATATATATATATATATATATTAGCAGATATATGCACCCTCCAGGTGCAAGTATTTTAGTTAAATTTTATAATAAAATATGATATTAAATTAGAAAGGCTAATGAAACTGAATGAGAATGCAGATAAAAAGATTTTGAACAGAGGGGGTATGATTGAAAAATAGAACAACTTTGAAACTAACTCTTCCATCATTTTCCGTTACTCCCGTCTTTCATTGGTAAATTTTCCTAATTAAACTGTTTAGTTAAAATAGGAAGTAAAGAATAATATTACAGTTATTTCTTCTTGTTAAGGGATTTCTTTTAAGATTTATTGAAGAGATTTTTGCTGATATTCCATAAGATAAAACCAAACAATTAGAAATCAATAATACTAAGCATATATTTATTAAAATCAATTTTTTAAGATAAATATGCAAATTAGCCTTCCCATTCATACTGTAAACCTCTATTTTGTTGTATATATAAATACAATTGCATGTTATTAGTATGTAGATATGGTCAACAGTGGCTTCGCCTCTGGACATTGATATAATTAACAGCGTCGATCCCAGGGGCCCATCCCCCCAGGCAACACCTGCCCCCTCGATTTAAATGGGCAGGGCTGGGTTTATTGCCCAGTGCCTGAGGCGCCCCCCTTGAGGGGGAATGCCGACGGGATCGACGCAATTTTTCACCTGCCACTCCATGAGCTTGTGGGTGGTCCCACGTTAATAGGGACTTTGTGCCTGACCCGTACAAGTGGGGTACGCGGTAAATATCATGTAGATATGGTCAACAGTCTTAATGATGTAGAACAATTTTATTAATAATTGAGGTTTAAATAAAAATAAAATCCTGTAGAATATGATGTAAATAACTAAAGGAATTGTGACTTGTATAGTAATATAGTTTCGGTTACAGACAAACACACAATCTCCATTATAATAAGATATATATATATATTATTCATTTTTTTCTCAGTTTAAGCAAAAAGCGTAGATAAATAATGAACACTATACAGTGAACAAAGAATTGAATATGAAATTTGCTAGATTCAGTGCTAATGAATCTTCGAGACTAGATTGCTAACCATTATACGACGATGGGACGTCGATATAAATTTAAAAACATCAGGAACTTTGAAATCAAAGAATAATGAATTTGATAGGGAAATAAAGAAAATTTATCTATGTTCAAAATTACGAGGGTTGATCGATAAATAAGGTCTCTAACCCCATAAAAATAAAACTTTAGACAAAATAAGTTAATGAAATTGATATCAAAATGAGATAAATTGATTTATCTTGAAAATTACGTACATCGTTTAATAAATAAGTAAGTAAAGTTTTAAATTTGGTTGTTTTGTTTTATAGCATATCAAGCTCAGTGGGTTATTTAATGCCGATAAAGCTTTGAAATGAATTCATTCTTTTTTTTTCTTTTTTTTTACGGCATATCAACCTCAGTGGGTCATTTAATGCCGATAAAGTTTTGAAATAAATCAATTCTTAATGCATAATACAATTTTTTTATAAATACATTTTTCTATTTAACCCATGGATGGGACCCTAACAGGTACTACCACTCCGGGTCAGAGTGAACCAGGGAGCAATGGTTATGAGAAGGGTGCTCCACATTCCCCAAACCTCCAGAACTGGAACCTCACCATCAGATAGAGTTTAACGTCATTCCCAGGACATGTAGACCCGCAGCCACCGCCTTCTAGCACCCATATGATAAAAAGGGGTGGGGCTTGCAATAAGGGCAATAGAGTTGGGACAATCATATAGGTGCGAAGGCTTGACATGCCTAGCCGATTGATCGCAGGGGGTCTCTATAAAAAGAACATACGCCTTATATTACAAAAATCTGGGCACCTCATTTGGTGTAATGGTTAGCAAGCTAGATTAGCAGACAATTGTTAGTGAGTTCGATTCTCACTGGGCGCCCCATACTTCTGGCCTTGTGCCACATCTAAGCTAAACTTAGTAAATAACTATATTACAAAAATCTCAACAAGTGTAAATATAGATACACAACATATATGATTTCCTAACCGCTAGGCGTGACATAACGGCTATACTTGCAAATCAGTCGGAAAATTAGGGTGACCCTGAAAAAACAGAACCCAAATTATTTATTTATTTTCCCATTAAACTAACCCTAAACCCCAACCCTAACCCTAAAACCCTAGTTAAAATTAAGTTTTATTACAAAATTTGTGGGTTCTGTTTTTTCTGGGACGCCCTAATTTACTAAACAAAAGTTCATAATTACCAAACCTTTTTCTTTTGTGGGATCCGATTATTTTCGGAGCACGTAATCAAACCTTATTATGACCCAACTAACCCTAAACCCTAAACCCCAACCCTAACCCTAACCCTAAACCTCCTAGTTAAAATTAAGTTTTATTACAAAAATTTGTGGGTTCTGTTTTTTCTGGGACACCCTAATTTTCGGAACAGATTTGCAAGTTTAACCGACATAATCCCAGACGGGTTGATATGCCGTTAAAATCAATCAACCTACCAACCAGCGACCCGACACGCAATGATGGGGCTATATCAGCAAGTATATAGCGTTGATTATTACGTAGGTAGTCCGAAGACAATATAATAAGATAATCACTTCTTTCAATAGCGTCAATAAGACACTTAATAAATAATATAATTCCAAGATAATCAGGTCTATTAAGAACATCTAGACGCTTCCATAATTTACTTGATAGAATTCTTATTATAAAATATCTAAATGAGAATGATGGTGTAAGGGAATGATAAAAACGAAGAGGGGCGGAATGCGAGTTGGCGTAAAAGAGCCAACGGGAAATACACGCTTCGATAAGCTTTCGATTAATAAAGATCTGATAATTATATATTCGATTTTCGTATTTAATATAATACCATTTTCTGCTTAAGTGGTTTGATTAGGAAAAAAAAATTAATTAAAATACAAAACTAAAGATCCGTCTAAAATCTATACATATATAAAAGGAAGTTGCTATGTATGTATGTGTGTATGTATGTCCGGATGCGCGTGGTGTAATGGTTAAAGTCATGGGAAATGGACTCGTCGCCCCGAGTTCAAATCCTGGACGTGGTAATTGAATTTTCACTTAGCGCTAATACCCTTGGGAAAGCTATGAATCCTACTCTCCATCCAGCTATGGGTAAAATAGTATGGCAGACTGGACTCTTTAACCATGGTTAGGCAACCGGTCTAGGAGAAGGAAAACTCTGAATTCAAACCTGTTGAACTCCGCTTAAGAAATTGACCTTGTGTCATATCCTGCTCGTGCGGAGGGGTTGGTAAATATATATATATATATGTATGTCCGGATGACTGGGGCGTTAGAATACACCGACTGCACCTCTGCAGAGGGGTAAGACTGACCCAATGGGTCACGTGCTGGCCGTTGGTGGCGACCTGTTATGCTTAAGGATAGAATCCAGGTGGTTGAGCAGTCCATGATATGCACTACTCCACTTTGGTCCTTACGTGGGCTAGACAGGCGGTCACATCAAGCCCTAGCACCTATATCATAGCCCCAACCCTATTGCCCTAATAGCAACCCCCAACCCTTTTTATCATATGGATTCCAGAAGGTGGTGGCTTAGGGCCTTCATGTCCTGGGAATTACATTAACCTCTATCTGATGTTGGGGTTCCAGTTCCGGTGGTCTGGAGAATGTGGAGCACCCCTTCATCACCATTGCTCCCTGGTCCACTCTGACCCGGAATGGTAGTACCTGTTAGGGTCCCATCTATGGGTTAAATAGAAAAACATGAGTTGATAAACAAAATTGTATTATCCATTAAGAATTGATTTATTTCAAAACTTTGTCGGCATTAAATGACCCACTGAGGTTTATATGCCGTAAAACAAACCAAACCAAACCAAACCAAACCGGATGAAACTACGAAAAATAAAACAATTAACGACGGAGTATATATATATATATATATATATATATATATAATATATTATATATATATATATATCTTTATATGAGAAGTAAACAAACAAACAATGTGTCTGATATGGCCTTAGCCGACAATTTTTTGGGGGAGAATATGTGCTTAATTGAAATCATACCAAATTTTGAAAATTAATTAGTTGATCATTAATGAATTAGGCGGGCATATCTGTTCAAATGTAAGGCTTACATTTGAACAGATATGCCCGCCTAATTCATTAATCATCAACCAATTAATTTTCTAAATTAGGTATGATTTCAATTAAGCACATATTCTCCCCCCCCCCAAAAAAAAATATATATACACTTTAAATATCACCGGTTCTTGCTTTTTGTAAAAGAAATATGAAGATTTTATTTATATCCGAAGATGTTTAAAAATTAAAGTATACATAGAAATAGCTTAGAAATTGCACTTAAAAATATCCAGCAGTAGTAAATCTTAAAAAGTAAACAAATCAATAAACCAGGGGGGTGGGGTCGCCTTCTCCGACAACCCATGCGATGCTGGGTAGCCGCTTCTAGTCGTGAATAAAGTGTTCTTGCAGTTAAAATGTTTTTGTCTAAGTTTCTTAGAAGAAACGCACTCCTTAGTCTACGCATAAATTCCAGGTTCTCCAACTACCCCTGCAGCCTGCGCAAGTGGACCCGTCCGGACCGTAAGCAGTCCTCCTCTAGTATGTTATAAATATTTTTTGTTCAAAACATAAAAGAGTTTTATTGATTTTGAAGTTTTCCAATATAACATTTCACTATTTCTCTGAATTTTTGATAATTTGGATTATTCGGACTATTGTCCTCATCTTTATTATTATCTGCACTATTTCTCTGAATTTTTAAAAATGAGGCTTGATAATTTGTATTATTTAGATTATTCGGACTATTATCTTCATATTTATTTCTCTGCACTATTTCTCTGAATTTTTGAGATGAGGGTTCATAATTTGTATTATTTAGATTATTCGGACTAATGTCCTCATCTTTGTTATTATCTGCACTATTTTGACGGATATCGTTATCTTTTCGTTTGCTTGTTGTGTTTACGGCATATAAACACATTTTGGGATATGTAATGCCAAATTAAGTCATTTTCATATACGAACGAATCAGAGTTGACGTGTGCGTGTGCGTGTGCGTGTGTGCATTGTATTTAGTTTTTTGTCTGTTTCTCCAATCACGATATTATCTTCCTCTTTTACCCAATTTGTACACTTTGATTTTTAAGGATTTACAGGTTGTAAACTTTTGATAATGCACCGGTCGAAAGGTCCTTTAAGTCTCATTTTTTTTTTCATTTATTGTCTCCTTTACCTTCTGCTTAAATAGTGATCGAACCGAATAAAGTATGGTACCTTTTAAGTTTCTACATAATATATATAATATTATATATATATATATATATATATATATATATTGAAAGTAAATAAACAAAGGACAGAAAATGCTGAATGGATAAAATAGATTTACTAACACGTGTTTCGGCCAGGAGTTCGTTCATGTAAAAATGTATTCTATTTCTTATTATTTTAAATATAAAATAAAATAATGATAATAGGAAACTACAAAATCTTTAAACATACAAAGAATAATGGCCTTCGTCTGAGTAAAATGTTTGGTGTTTGAAATTAAAGCGGTCGAAATGCAGATAAATTCTCTGTATTTTGACCGCAAAAACACCAAACAGAATAAATGTGTACTTGAACAAACTTCTGGCCGACACACGTGTTAGTAAATCTATTTTATCCATTCAGCATTTTCTTTCCGTTGTTTATTTTTCCTTTTAACATATATGCATACATACATACATATACATTCATATACACACACACACAAACACACACCAACACACATATATATATATATATATATATATATAATATATATATATGTATATTATATATATATATATATATTGCTCAGAGACATAGAACTAAGAACTTGCGTCACGCGATCATACGAGTCTATTTGTCGCGAGATATGTTGTTAACATTTACACTTTTTCCGGGGCGTGAGAGAACAATAACGTAAAACGTCATAAAATTTAAATATACATTAAAAAAATGAATTCCCACAAAAAAAAAAAAATTCGGTGCGGAATTTTTGTTTCTTTCATTAAAAGACAAAACACTAAAGGACTTCTTCAGAAATTTTATTGGATTCTCATCACAAAAAAAAAAAAAAAAAAAAAAAAAAAAAAAAAAAAACAGAAAAAAAAAACAAGCAAGAAAAATGGCGTCTTTACAATGAACTGTATCGAAATTTGCCCGATTTCATATCTTGAATTCTATGATTAAATTCTTTTATTCGCTTAAATGTTGAAACGATTAGAAAGGAGAAAAAAACAAACAAACTAAAAACAAGAAGTAAGAGACTCGTCAAATATTCATCACAAAAGAGTTTCTATATAAATAAACTTTGAATTCGGGAGGTTTGGCTATGAGAGCTGGAATATTTGAATGGTGGATCTTTTGCGCGCCAAAACAGAAATCATAGATTGAAAAAAAAAAATGAATACATTTCTCGAGTAACAATGAAGACAAAACAAAAGTGAAGAAAGGATCGGGAAACATAGATAAAAATCAAAACCGGGTAGAATGGGAAAAGATTGCAATGGAACACAGTGAATATTTCAAGCCGGAAATAGACGGGAAAAAAATAATTTAAAAAAATAAAGAATTGTTGAAAGTAAGAAATAAATAGAATTTTTTTAAAAATGAAAGGAGAAATAAAACTTAACTATCAAATGGTGATTAAAAGTGAATATATACCCGAATATACGCAGAGATAAATTTAGACGCAAATTCACACATACACACACACACACACACACACACACACACACACACACAACACACACACACTCATATATATATATATATATATAATATATATATATATATATATATTTACCAAGCCCTCCGCACGAGCAGGATGTGACACAAGGTCAATTTCTTAAGCGGAGTTTATCAGGTTTGAATTCAGAGTTTTCCTTCTCCTAGACTGGTTGCCTAACCATGGTTAAAGAGCCCAGTCTGCCCTACTATTTACCCATAGCTGGAGGGAGAGTAGAATTCATACCTTTCCCAAGGGTATTAGCGCTAAGTGAAATGCAATTACCACGTCGATATATATATATATATATATATATATATATATATATATATATATATATACGTAGAATTAAACAAAAGACACATCTCCTGTTTAACAATTTTATTTTTGATCTTTTCGAGTTTTCTGGCCAACTTTTTTAATATTTGGGTGGAATTCGTGGATAAGTCCACCAAAGTTCAGGTCCCGAGTACTTTCGGCACTTCGAAGTGCCCTCATCGGGGTGCCTATAACACCTTTCTCATCAATTCTTCTCCTTCCAGCCTCCATATTATTTAATTTTTTTAAAAACTGGAAACACATCACCCCTGATGATGGCACTTCGAAGTGCCGAAAGTACTCGGGACCTGAACTTTGGGGGACTTATCCACGAATTCCACCATATTAAAAAGTTGGCCAGAAAACTCGAAAAGATCAAAAATAAAATTGTTAAACAGGAGATGTGTCTTTTGTTTAATTCTACATGTATAAATGAAAGAATGCTGCCCAAATACACACACACACACACATACACACATACAATATATATATATATATATATATATATATATATATATATATATATATATATATATATATATATATATATATATATATGGAGGCGCGTGGGCTAGTGGTTAGCTCTAAAGATGATTTTTATAAATCGAAATATTGTTCAATATTAGCTATGAATATAATATAAAATCTTTTCACTTTAACAGCATATTGTGTTGTTTTCATATCCTATAATTTTATATTGGAATCAATTAAAATAACCTTAAAATAAGTGGAATATTTTATATTCTCTCTGATTTAGTTTCGTTAGTCTTTTTAATCTAAAATAATATTTTCTTATACTAAAACAGGGCCGGCTTAGCTCAGTCGGTAGAGCGCCAGTCAAGGAACCACAGGGTTCAATACCGGCTCTCGCCAACTCAGCCTATGAGTAGCACAGGGTTCTGTGCGGTAAAGTAAGGGCTGATAGTAAGTATGTCGCTCTATTTCAGATGCCAAAACAATATTTTTGGTCTAGCGCGAGGAAAAAGGGGATAGACTCCCTCGTTGTCTGACTGATACCGACTTTAGGCCACCCCGACGACCTTAATACTAAAACTTAAATACTGGCGCCCCAAGAGAGAATATTTTTGCTAGTATTCATAATAAGGCTTGATTACGTGCTCCGAAAATCATTGGATCCCACAAAAGAAAAAGGTTGGGTAATTATGAACTTTTGTTTAGTAAATTAGGGTGTCCCAGAAAAAACAGAACCAACAAATTTTGTAATAAAACTGTTAATTTTAACTAGGAGGGTTTAGGGTTAGGGTTAAAGTTAGGATTTGGGCTTAGGGTTGGGGTTTAGGGTTTAGGGTTAGTTTAATGGGAAAATAAATAAATAATTAGGGTTCTGTTTTTTCTGGGTCACCCTAATTTTCCGACTGATTTGCAAGTTTAACCGTTGTCATTCCTAACGGTTAGGAAATCATATATGTTGGGTATCCTGGCACCTCACGTAATGTTAGCAAGCTAGATTCGCTGAACATTGTTAATGATTTCTATTCTCATTGGGCGCCCCATGCTTCTGGCCTTGTGCCACATATAAGCTACGCTTAGTAAATAACTATATGTTGTGTATCTATATTTACACTTTTGTATTAATTGGTTTTAACAATGTGTTAGCCTCATTGGGGATCGTGTTGTATGGTGTTAATTTTAACTAGGAGGGTTTAGGCTTAGGGGTAGGTTTAGGATTGGGGTTTAGGGTTAGTTTAATGGGAAAATAAATAAATAATTTGGGTTCTGTTTTCTTCTGGGTCACCCTATACAGGTTGACCCAGAAAAAACAGAACCCAAACCCTAACCCTAATCCTAACCCCAACCCTAACCCTAAACCCTAACCCTAACCCTAAACCCTAACCCTAACCCACCCCTAGTTAAAATTAACAGTTTTATTACAAAATTTGTGGGTTCTGTTTTTTTCTGGGACACCCTAATTTACAAAACAAAAGTTCAAAATAACCAAAGGTTTTACTCTAAATGAGGCAAGAAACAGGCGATAACCCGTAGAAAATATAAGTGTTCTGGGTTGGGATGTTAAACTGCATCTAGTAGTGAAGTTCCAGTTCTGAATCTCTGAGGAGTATGGAGTACCCCTGTATGTCATTACTCTCAGGTCCACTCTGACACGGTGTATACTCATCAAGAATGAATAAAACAA
Source organism: Doryteuthis pealeii (assembly GCA_023376005.1). Classification (NCBI taxonomy): domain Eukaryota; kingdom Metazoa; phylum Mollusca; class Cephalopoda; order Myopsida; family Loliginidae; genus Doryteuthis; species Doryteuthis pealeii. The sequence goes on along the minus strand of CM042171.1, from coordinate 51,723,091 downwards.
CGTCTTCCTCATAGAATAACCCAACAAGGGTTGACATGTCGTAAAATCCAATATATATATATAGTCAAAAATCGCTCCGATGAAGACAAGCAAGCTCTCTCGAAAATTAAACGAATTAAAACGAAACTTAACACTTAAAAACCGAGTTTCTAATATTCCATCCCTAATGCTTCACACTAAATCCCAAACAATAAATATACAATAAATAGACATATATATATAAAACACACACACACCACACACACACACACACACACACACACATACATATATACATATATATATATATATATATATACCAACCCCTCCGCACGAGCAGGATGCGACACAAGGTTAATTTATCAAGCGGACTTTCACAGGTTAATTTGAAATTTGAAACTGGTTATCAGGCCATGGATAAAGAGCTCAGTCTTGTCCTGCTATTACCCATCGCTGGAGGGAGAATTAAATTCATACCTTTCCCGAGGGTATTAGCGCTATGCGAAATGCAAACAGCTTCGTTGAGGAATTGAACTCGGTCGACGAGTCCATTTCCAGACTCTAACCGTTACCCCATGGGCCTCCATAAGTATATATAGTCATTCACATAAAGTCCTGTTTCGCCGTTTTACGGCTTTTTCATGTGCCTGGACAAGGCACGCTGCTTCAGACTGGGTTCAAAACCCAACGAATTGAAATCAGTCAGGCATCTTACCACAGCGCCAACTACACACATACACACTTTACAGAAATGGAATTTTACTGTTATAAACATACTGGGCCACAAGGCAGTGCTCTATCAATTTACGGAGAGCTATGCAATTTTTGCATAATTAGCGGTCACCAGAAAATTCCATTTCCAGAGAGCCCAAACCACCAGGAATCGAGGGCATATATATATATATATATATATATATATATATATATATATGTGTGTGTGTGTGTGTGTGTGTTGTGTGTGTGTGCAACCCACCAATTTGTATACACATCCTTTGCACTGTCCATAAACACACATACGCATCCCATAATACACTAAATACATACGCATATCACGTCATCCAATCACAAACATCTTATGCCCGTAAAAACCCTTTGAATTTTTCGCATCAACGTCACCTGATGAATGCAGCGATTTTCATGCATGTGTGTGTGTGTGTGTGTGTTGTGTGTGTGTGTGTGGTTACTAAAGTTGAGCGAATCAACTTTTGTCTTCTAAAGGTTTTTTTTTTTACTATTCAGTTTAATTATATTAATATTCCTTAGTTTTACGATTAAG
>CM042171.1:51701836-51716836 GCA_023376005.1 Doryteuthis pealeii | reverse complement strand
CGACTGAGCTAATATAATAATATAATAAAATAGAGAAGAAGAAGAAGAAGAAGGAAGAAGAGGAAGAAGAAAAAAAAAAAAGAAAAGAAGAAGGAAGAAGAAGAAGAAGAAGAAGAAGAAGAAGAAGAAGAAGAAGAAGAAGAAGAAGAAGAAGAAGAAATGTAAAGGTTTGAAGAAGAAGAAGAAGAAGAAGAGAGAAGAAGAAGAAGAAGAAGAAGAAAAGAAGAAGAGAAGAGAGGAAGAAGAAGAAGAAAGATCACAAGAAAAGCGAAGAAGAAGGAAGAAGAGGAGGAGCTGGAAGGAAAGAAGAAAATCAAAGAAGAAGAAAAAAGAAAGAAGAAAGAAGAAAGAAGAAGAAGAAGAAGAAGAAGAAGGAAAAAAGGAAGAGCAGAAGAAAGATCACAAGAAAAGCGAAGAAAGAGAAGAAGAGAGAGGAGAGGAGGAGGAGGAGGAAGAAGAAGAAAATCAAGAAGAAGAAAGAAGAGAAGAGGAAGAGGAAGAAGAAAAATCAAGAAGATGAAAAAGCAAAGAAGAAGAAGAAGAAGAAGAAGAAGAAGAAAGCAAAGAAGAAGAAAGCAAGAAAAGAAGAAGAAGAATTTGTTATAAGGGGGGGGGTAGTGGGTATTGTGGTTGGGGTATGAGTAACCTTCTTGGAAGCAGAGTAGAGAGAATTGAATAAAGCCTATAGATCACCAGAGATGGGACGGACAGTCTTGCAGACTGACAATTAAATGAGGCGACGCTTCAAGACCCGGCCAACTGTACACCCTCCATCTTTGGACCGACTCGTGAAAACGGCGCCCATAAAAACGGAAAGTTAGTGCCGAGCCAAAATTCCTTGGGCAAGACTTCGTCTAACCCCCTCCAGCTCCTCGACCCCGATCGAAACCTTTTCCTTCCTCGCACCTCCGTTTCTCCGGTGTGTCCACCCTCGCCGGGGACTGAACCCACCCTTCGCAGTCGTTTTTATTGTCGGGCATTTTCATCGTCCTTTTAACACTAGCTCGATTCCTGTGGGATATTACGAAAGGTTAAGCATCGAATAATTTCCAAATGGGGAATTATAAATAACATCATTAATTTGAGTCTATTGTATTGATCTGGGGTCGAGAGATTATTCAAAGGTTTGTATCGGGTGAATATTGGTTGGTGGTGGAGAGGTGCAAGGTTGTTCTACTGAAGAAAAGAGAGAAAGAAATAACAGATAAGGAGGAATGAAAGGAAGGAGCAAAGAGAGGAAAGAAGGAAGGAAGGAAGAATGAAAGAAAGAAAGCTAGCAAGAAGGAAAGAGGGAAAAAGGGAAGTATGAAAATGGACAGTATGAACCTCGTGGTTCCTATGTGGATGCGATACCGACTGAATTAAACCGGAAAGAAAGAAGAAAGGAAGAAAGAAAGAGAAGAAGAAAAAAAAAAGAAAGAAAGAAAGAAAGAAAGAAAGAAAGAAAGAAGAGAAAGAAAGAAAGAAAGAAAGAAAGAAAGAAAGAAAGAAAGAAGAAAGAAAGAGAAAGGAGAAAGAAAAAAGAAAAAAGAAAAAAGAGAAAGAAAGAAAGAAAGAACAAAGAAAGAAAGAAAGAAGAAAAAGAAGAAGAAAGAAAGAAAGAAGAAAGAAAAAAAGAAAAGAGAAGAAAAAAAGAAAGAAGAAAGAAAGAAGAAAGAAAGAAAAAAGAAAGAAAGAAGAAAAGAAATAAAGAGAGAGAGAAAGAAAAGAAAGAAGAAAGAAAGAAAAAGAAAAAGTGAAGAAAGAAAGAAAGACAGACAGACGTGAAGGAAGTAAATACATTAAAAGGAAGTCAGCAAGAAAATAAGGAAGAAAGAATGAAATATGATTAAAGGACAGAAAAGAAAGAAAGAAAGAAAGAAAAGAAGTGAAGGAAGCAATGAATTAAAAAAATCAGAAAAAAGGAGATGAAATAAAAGAGAGAAGAAAGAAAGGAAGAAAGAAAAAGAAGAGAGACAGAAAAGAAGAGAGAAAGGAAAAAGAAAGAAAAAGAAAGAAGATAGACGTGAAGGAAAAGCAATACATTGAAAGGAAGTCAGCAAGAAAAGAGAGGAAGAAAGAATGAAGTATGAATAGAGGACAGAAAGAAAGAAAGAAAGAAAGAAAGAAAGAAAGAACTAAAGGAAGGAATGAATTAAAATAAAGTCAGCAAGAAAAAGAGAGGAAGAAAGAATGAATAATGAATTGATCTGGGGCCGAGAGATTATTCAAAGGTTTATATCGGGTGAATATTGGTTGGTGGCGGGAGGTGCAAGGTAAGATAAGAAAGAATGAAAGAAGAATGAAACAAAGAGAGGAAAAAGGAGGAAGGAAGAATGAAAGAAATAATTTATAAGGAAACCAGCAAGAAAAGGAGAGGAAAATATTGGGGGAAGGGTAAAGGTAGCGTTGACGAAGAAAAGAGAGAAAGAAAGAAAAGAAAGGAAAAAAGAAGGAAGGAAAGAATGAATTATGAAGAAAGCCAGAAAGAAAGAAAGAAAGAGGAAAAAAGGGAAGTATGAAAATGGACAGTTTGAACCTCGCGGTTCCTATGTGGATGCGCTACCGACTGAATTAAACCGGAAAGAAAGAAAAAAAGAAAGAAGAAAGATGAAAGAAAGAAAGAAAGAAAGAAAGAAAGACAGAAAGAAAGAAAGAAGAAAGAAAGAAAGACAGAAAGAAAGAAAGAAGAAAGAAAGAAAGAAAGAAAGACAGAAAGAAAGAAAGAAGAAAGAAAGAAAGAAAGAAAGACAGAAAGAAAGGAAAAGAAGAAAGAAAGAAAGCAAGAAAGAAAAAGAAGAACGAAAAAAAGAACTGAAGGAAGGAATGAATTAAAAGGAAGTCAGAGAGAAAAAGAGAGGAAGAAAGAATAAAGAATGAATTGATCTGGGGTCGAGAGATTATTCAAAGGTTTATATCGGGTGAATATTGGTTGGTGGCGGGAGGTGCAAGGTAGTGTTAACGAAAAAAAGAGAGAAAGAAATAAAAGAAAGGAAAAAAAGGATGGAAGAATGAAAGGAAGGATCAAAGAGATGAAAAGGGAAGAAAAAGAAAGAAAGAAAGAATGAATGAACGAAAAAGATAATGAAAGAAAGAAAGAAGGAGGAATAAAGAAGGAACTGAAGAAAATAACAAATCAAAAGGAAGTCTGCAAGAAAGGAAAGGAAAGAAAGAATGAAGAATGAATAAAGGGTGAAAAAAGAAAGAGAAAGAAGGAAAGAAAAAAAGAAAGAAAGAACGAACGAACAAAAAAGAAAAAAAAACAAGGAAGCAATAAATTGAAAGAAAATCAGTAAGAATACGACAGGAAAAAGAATAAAGTATGAAGAAAAGGGTGGAAAGAAAGAAAGAAAGAAAGAAAGAAGCGAAGGAAGCAATAAAAAAAAAGAATGAGGAAATGAATAGATTATATAGAATGATGGAAAGAAAAAGAAATGTGGAAAAAACAGTGAAGAATGAAATGAGAGAAGGAAGAAGAAAGAATGAAAATCTGATTGGAAGGAGGACATGGGAAGTGGGAGTATAAAATGGAAGGTTGAATAAGAGAAGAAAAATAGTGGGAAAAAGTTATAAAAAACCCAAAAACAATGAAGTGGAGAAAGAAGAGAAAACATATCAGATATAATTAACGTTCCATTCATTGTTCATTTCTATCTTGGTAAATACAGCTTCAAACTCGGCACTTTTATGACACACCTTGTATTCTGAAAAAATCAACGTTCCATTCATTGTTCTTTTCTATCTTGGTAAATACACTTCAAAGTCGGCACTTTTATGACACACCTTGTATTCTGAAAAATCAACGTTCCATTCATTGTTCTTTTCTATCTTGGTAAATTACAGCTCAAAGTCGGCACTTTTATGACACACCTTGTATTCTGAAAAATCAACGTTCCATTCATTGTTCTTTCTATCTTGGTAAATACAGCTTCAAAGTCGGCACTTTTAGGACACACCTTGTATTCTGAAAAAATCAACTTCCATTCATTGTTCTTTTCTATCTTGGTAAATACAGCTTCAAATCGGCACTTTTATGACACACCTTGTTTCTGAAAAAAATCAACGTTCCATTCATTGTTCATTTCTATCTTGGTAAATACAGCTTCAAACTTGGCACTTTTATGACACACCTTGTATTCTGAAAAAAAATAACATTTCATTCATTGTCATTTCTATCTTGGTAAATACAGCTTCAAACTCGGTACTTTTATGACACACCTTGTATTCTGAAAAAAATTAACGTTCCATTCATTGGTCATTTCTATCTTGGTAAATACAACTTCAAACTCGGCACTTTTATGACACACCTTGTATTCCGAAAAAATCAACGTTCCATTCATTGTTCATTTCTATCTTGGTAAATACAGCTTCAAACTTGGCACTTTTATGACACACCTTGTATTCTGAAAAAAAATAACGTTCCATTCATTGTTCATTTCTATCTTGGTAAAATACAGCTTGAAAACTCGGCACTTTTATGACACACCTTTTATTCTGAAAAAAAAAATAACGTTCCATTCATTGTTCATTTCTATCTTGGTAAATACAGCTTCAAACTCGGCGCTTTTATGACACACCTTGTATTCTGAAAAAAATAACGTTCCATTCATTGTTAATTTCTATCTTGGTAAATACAGCTTCAAACTCGGCACTTTTATGACACACCTTGTATTCTGAAAAAAAAATAACGTTCCATTCATTGTTCATTTCTATCTTGGTAAATACAGCTTCAAACTCGGCCTTTTATGACACACCTTGTATTCTGCAAAAAAAATAACGTTCCATTCATTGTTCATTTCTATCTTGGTAAATAAAGCTTCTAACTCGGCACTTTTACAACACACCTTGTATTCTGAAAACAATTAACCTGTCATTCATTATACTCTTTCTTCGGTCTGGTGGACAAGCTTATAAATATATCAGATCGGTGTGAATTAATAGAGATGATAAATGGATAGATAGATAGATAGATAGATAAATGGATAGATAGATAGATAGATAGTAAAATGAAATAGATAGATAGATAATAGTATTAAGATAGATAGTAGTGGGAATTACTTGAAGGTATTTACCAATATATATATAATTTTTTCCATCCTCCCTATTTGCCTTCCTTGAATCTCTCTTTTACCCATTTAATTTACATTGTGACTTTTAAACGATCTACCGGTCGTTACTTTTGACAAAGCACCGGTTGAAAGGGCCCTTAAGTTTTCATTTTCTCTTTCGAAATTTGCTGATCAATAAAAGTATGTCATTATTCTTTAGAATCCTTTATAAATTCAGCTGTACCAAAAATTTGTTTATATATATATATATATATAATATATATTATATATATATATTACACACATACTCTCTCTCTCCTCTCTTCTCTCTCTCTCTCTCTCTCTCTCTCTCTCTCTCTCTAACACCCACATACACACACACATACCCACACACACATGGGCACGCACATTCATACACACACACATAGACTTACATTGTCTTCTCGTGTTCTTCTTCGTTTCTTCACAACTGTTTACCTTTTACCCTCACTTAGGCTAGAGGAGCAGCCGGAAGGGCCCCTCCAATGAATTAGCTGGCCAGGCCAAGCTCTGGCACCTATTTCATGGTCCCAACCTTATTACCCATATGTCACATCCACAACCTTTTTTATCATATATGTGCTAGAAGGCAGTGAATGAGCGTCTTAGTGTCATGGGTATGACGTTAAAAGTATCTAATGATGAAGTTACAGTTTTGGGTCTCAAAGGAGTTTGGAAGCCCCTTCATCCCCATTACTCCCAGGTCCACTCTGAACCGTGTTGATATCATCTGTTAAGTCTAGGACTTAAATTGAAAAAAGGGTAAAAATGTGTTAAAAAAAAAGGTTGAATTCCCATAAAGAATGTATTATTTTATTATTCGGACTATTGTCCTCATCTTTACTGTTATCTGTACAACGTTTCGGCCGATGTGTACCCAGGCCTTCTTCATGTATTTCTTGTCGGACTCGGGAACCATCTCGGACTCGGCAACCCTCTTTTCGAACTCGGGAACCTTCTTTTCTTAATCGGTAATCTTCTTGTCGTAATCGGGAGCCATTATGGAACTTTGAACCTAACCCTTTATTCAGTCCACGGGGGTATCCTGTTCTCATTCCGCTAACCAATTGGACACATAGTCTAGTGGATAAAGGAGTTAGGTTAAGACAGTTCTAAGCGACAGTTATCTCTAGGCTACTGGTTCAATCTTGGTCAGGGGCAACAGTAACATAGAATAATAATTAACACAACTTAACGCCTCTACCCCAACGACAAGAAATACCTGAAGAAGGCCGGAAGACACACCGGCCGAAACGTTGTACATATAAATATGAATATGAGGACAATAGTCAGAATAATACTAATAATACTAGTTATCAAGCCTCATCTCATAGATTCAGAGAAATACCATCAAGAATGAATGAAACAAAATGTCTTCGGCATAAAATAACCCAACAGGTGTTAACATGCCGGAAAATCCAATCAAACAACCAACACTACAGTTTTATGCTTTTATTTCCTTCATTTTTCTTTCATTGTCAGCGCATACTAAACCTCGCCGACACAGCAGACTGTGATCTGGGGTGGTGTGCACAGATACTACACTCTGAGCCTAGAAGATTATTTTGAAAAATAACTCCGATTTTTTTTATGCGAACTATGCTAGAATATATATATATATATATATATATATATATATATATTCTCCCTCCAGCTATGGGTTAAATAGTAGGGCAGACTGGGCCCGTCAGCCTTGGGTAGGTAACTAGTCTAGGAGAGGGATAACTCTGAATTCAAAATTCCCTCCAGCTATTGGTTAAAAAGTAGGGCAGACTGGGCCCTTCAGCCTTGGGTAGGTAACCAGTCTAGGAGAGGGATAACTCTGAAATCAAAATTCCTGAGGTCGGTCGTTGATTGGGTTTGTGGCAACCCTTGATGCACCAATTCTTTCCTATCGACTATGCCAAAAAAAAGACTTCACCACTATAAACAATTCATTGTGTGGGTGTTCATTGTGTGTTTGAACCCTCATGCGTCGAAAATCGACAAGAGCGTCTATAATATATATATATATATATATATAATATATATATATATATGTGTGTGTGTGTGTGTGTGTGTGTGTGTGTGTGTAGAATTAAACAAAAGGCACGTCTCCTGTTTAACAATTTATTAACGATTTTTTTCGAGCTTTCTGACCAACTTTTTACATTTGGATGGAATCCGTGGATTAGCCCAAATACACACACACACACACACACACACACACACATATATATATATATATATATATAATATATATATATATATAAGGTGTATTAAAAAGGATCAAGATTTTTTGTACTTTTGGACACACCATGTATTCTGAAAAAATTAACGTTCCATTCATTGTTCATTTCTATCTTGGTAAATACAGCTTCAAACACAGCACTTTTATGACACACCTTGTATTCAGCAAAAAATTAACGTGTTATTCATTATTCATTTCTATCTAGGTAAATACAGCTTCAAACTCTGCTCTGTTATGACACAACTTGTATTCTGCAAAAAATTAACGTATCATTCATTGTTCATTTATATCTTAGTAAATACAGCTTCAAACTCGGCACTTTTATGACACATCTTGTGTGTATATATATATATATATATATATATATATATATGAGAAGAGAGATAGAAATAGCAGGTGATTCCTTTAACCGACCAGTTGTTAGGTAGATGCTAGGATAGTCTGATTGTGTTAGTGTTTTCAAATTAAACAATAAGGATATAATATCAATTCACTACGAACGACCTTGTCAATTTTCCGTCTTCACAATCCATTTTTTCGTCTTTCCCACAGAGAAAATTTTGAGGGGGGATCCGACTCCCCCATATCCCTCTCCATCACCATCCCCACTACATCCCCCAACAGCCTGCCAACCTGAGGGAGGCGCTCCTTTCGCGTTTGTTGAAAAGAATAAAAAGACTTGATTTTCAATGATTTTTTTCCCTCTTTGGTTCTGTATTTTGGTGGGGTGGCGTTGAGGGTGTGGGGTGTCTTTTTAAGTATTTTCTCGTTTCCTGGGGCAGCAAAAGTTGTTTTTTTTTTGTGTTTTTGGGGTTTTTTCGTTGTTTTTTTTTGTTTGTTATTTTATTTTATTTTTTTTTTTCGTTGTTTTATTTGGGTGGGGGGTATAATGATTTTATCGTTACATTCAACGATCAACATTTGAATTCATTTCAATCAAATTTTCATTTTCTCTCCTGAAAAAGATTCGCAGTTTTAATCATTCATTTTGTTTCTTCTTCATTTACTTTTTTCTTTTCTCTTTTCTTTTTCTTTTTTCATTTTTGTATTATCATCTTTTTTTCCTTCATTCTTTATTTTTTCAACCTACTATTACTCTTTTTTTGTCTTATTTCCTTCATTCATTTTCTTAATTTCATTCATTATTTTATCATTTCTCCTTTAATTTTCCTTCTTTAATTTTTTCCTTTTATTTCTTTTATCCCTCTTTATTTCTTCATTATTTTCTTCATTATTTCTGTCCTGAAAAAATTCAACCTTTTCGTAGTTTTAAACTTTCATTTTATTTTTATTCATTTAGTTATCACCCTCTTTATTTCCTTCATTCCTTTTGTTTTCAACTTTCTAATTTTTTTGCCTTACTTTCTTCATTTCTTTCCTTGTTCAATCATTTCTTTTTTAATTTCTTCATTCTTTTTTCTTTCGTTTCAATTATCCTTCTGTTATTTTCTTCATTATTTCCTACATTATTTTTTATTTATTCCATTTATGCTTAAATTTTTTCTTCATTATTTTCTTCATTATTTCTTTCATTATTTTTTTACTATTTCTTTTATCCTTTACATTTTTTCTTCCTTATTTTCTTCATTATTTCCTTCGTCATCATTTCCCTATTTCATATGTCCTTCAATTTTTTTCTCCGTTATTTTCTTCATTATTCCCTTCATACTTTTCCCTTCGTTTCTTTTTCATTCTGTATTTTTTAAATTATTTCTTCATAAATTCTTCATTTTTTTCCTTAATTTATGTTATTCTTCTATTATTTTAATATTATTTCCTTCATTATTTTCTTCATACATTTCCTTCAATTCTTTATTCCATCAATCATTATCTTCTTTATTTCGTTGATTCTTCTTTTTCATTCTTTCAATATTTTTCTTTCACTCTCTCATTCTTCAATTATTATCTTCTTTATTTCCTTCATTAATTTTTAAAATTTCTTTCCTTTTATCATTTTTCTCTTTTTCTCCTGTGCTCTTTTTTCATTATTTCTCTCACTCTTTTATTATTACTTTTTTTTGTTTCCTTCGTTCCTTTCCTTCTTCTTCTATTATGTTCTTAATTTCCTTCATACTTTTTTCTTCCTTTCGTTTAACTTCTATTTTCTTCTTCTTCCCCGTGTTTTTCTTTATTTCTTTCATCCTTCTATCGTATTTTTTTCATTTCGTTTCCTCTGTTATTTTTTCTTTACAACATTCTTTTTTTTTTCATTTATTTCATCTTCTGTTACTATCTTCTTTATTTCCTTCATTTTATTCTTAATTTCATTCATTTTCCTATAAATATCTTCTTCATTTCTTTCATTTTTCTTCCTTTCGTAATTACAAGAAAGCATATACTGTATTTGACGGCATATAGGACGCACTGTTTTTCCAAACATTTTGGCTCAAAAAACTATCCTGCGTCTTATACATCGTAGGTGAAGTTTGAGACCTCCCGTAGGCCTAGGCTAATCATCTCTATGATACTCACTAACCCAGCTCATGCTCAATACGTTTACCTACCCTAAACTGCCAAATTGCTTTTATACAGCTATGTTTCTGTTTGTGTAATGCACATCTAGACTGTTTTCAACAACATATGCTTAAATACATTAAAGACTTTTTTCCCCTGAATCTGACCTGCTGGAATGGGGGTGCGTCTTATATGCCCGTGCGTCTTATATGCCGTCAAATATGGTAATTATGCATAGATATGTATTACTTATAGTTAAATTTACACAATAATTGTTCCGCCCTGTCGGCTGGGGCGTTAGAATGCACCGACTGCACCTCTGCAGAGGGGTAAGACTCCCCCAATGGGGCCACCTGTTGGCCGTGGGTGGCGACCCGTGATGCTTAAGGATAGAGCCCAGGAGGATGAGCAGTTCATGACATGCAATACTCCACTTTGGCCCTATCTTGGGCTAGACGGTCGGTCGGAGTGACACCCTCCGATCAATCGGCTGGTCACGTCAAGCCCTAGCACCTATATGATTTTCCCAACCCTATTGCCCTTATGGCAAGCCCCAACCCCTTTTTATCATATGGGTGCTAGAAAGCGGTGACTGCGGGTCTACATGACCTGGGAATGACGTTAAACTCTATCTGATGGTGAGGTTCCAGTTTTGGAGGTTTGGGGAATATGGAGGACCCCTTCATCACCATTGCTCCCTGGTCCACTCTGACCCGGAGTGGTAGTACCTGTTAGGGTCCCATCTATGGGACAAATAGAAAAATGTATTTATAAAAAAATTGTATTATCCATTAAGAATTGATTTATTTCAAAACTTTATCGGTATTAAATGACCCAATGAGGTTGATATGCCGTAAAACAAAACAAACCAAACCAAACAATAATTGTTCCTTCATTAGTCGTAATTATGAATTAACTCAAAAACTGACCTCCTCGTTATATAAGTTAGTTTCTCTCTGTGAGTAAGGAGAGATGGGTGACTGATTTTTATAGAGACATTTAACTAGTCACTTTATTTGTATGTTAAGATTCAACCATGAGCCCGTAGCTTAATAAAATTCCACGATTCATTTCAATTTAAATTAGGTCAAACGTTTCCTTTCTTAGAAATCTTACAAAATGATTTTAATTTTTTTTTCCTCTCCGGTCATTTTTTTTTCTTTAAAAAAAAATCAATTCACTTTTTAAACTCTGTTTCCCCTAATCCCAATTATTTACCGAGAGCTCAATGGGTGACCCAACGGGTCACGTTTTGTCTTGTAATATTGTCTAGTAATAATAATATAAATCGAACAGTAAATTTGGCCTAAAAAGTTGTTTTTACACGCGAGTATGTGCAGTAAATTGAGTTTCTAACAACGAATAGTAATGACCTAGGGCGCTGATAATTTAGAGGTTCTTCTTTGTTCATAGCTCTTCAGTCGATTATTCTGAAGCTTTGAAAAGAAATGATAGATTCAAGTCCAGACCAGCTCGTCTCGGATCAGACATAAAAATCAAATCAAATGCCGACTTAAATAACAAAAGGTTAACAGGAACTGAAAGTCTTGAAAGGTGTAAAAAAAAAAAATGGAAAAGAAGAAAACAAAAAAAAAAAACATTGACGTGTTAGGCGTTTCAATTTTTAGATTGCAAAAGAAAAAAGGAAGAAAAATCCATGTAAAATGTTTAACTCTTTTGTCGTTATTAATGTCGTTACAAGACACAAATGTTACTATCCTTCATTGTAAACAATTGAATTCTTTTTTTGTTTGTTATTTTATTGGTTTTTGTTTGGGGGATGTCATCTATCTATCTATCTATCTATCTATCTATATATATATATATATTTATATATATTATATAATATATATATATATATATATATGGAAATACGATGAGGAATTAATCCGACAATACGAGAAGAAAATATTTTAAAAATATAACAAATATATATATATATTATATATATATATTATATATATATATATATAAATATATATAAATCCAAAAGTCCAAAGAATAAATCTTCCTTACGACACAAAGTTTTATTCAAAACTTGTCGCATTTGAGAGCTTTTAATGTTAGATCAAGAGCAAATATATAAGTAAAGAAATACAAAAGACTTAAAGATTTAGCTTTATAGGGAGCTTAGACAAATTGTCTAACTCTCCCGACTCATCAGATTCGCATCTGATTAGTCATATATATATATAATATATATATATATTATATATATATATATGTGTGTGTGTGGTGTGTGTATTATATATATATATATATATATTTATATGTATATATATATATATATATATATATATATATATACATATATATATATATATATATATCCATGTAAAATGTTAAACTATTTTGTCATTTTAATGTCGTTACAGACACAAATGTTTCTATCCTTCATTGTAAACAATTACATTTTTTTGTTATTTTATTTGTTTTGTTGGGGGATGTCATCTATCTATCTATCTATCTATCTATCTATCTCTCTCTCTATATATATATATATATGTGTGTGTGTGTGTGGTGTGTGTGTGTGTGTGTGTGTGTGTATGTGTGTGTGTGTGTGTGTGTATAAAGGATTTATAAAATAATGAAATACTTTTATTGATCAGCAAATTTCGAAAGAAAAAAATTAAAACTTAAGGGCCCTTTCGACCGGTGCTTTGTCAAAAAGTAACGACCGGTAGATCGTTTCAAAGTCACAATGTAAAAGTCACCATTTCGTATGATTGAATCTCTCTTTTACCCATTTAATTTACATTGTGACTTTTAAATGATTCTCCGGTCGTTACTTTTGACAAAGCACCGGTCGAAAGGACCCTTAAGTTTTCATTTTCGCTTTCGAAATTTGCTGATCAATAAACGTATGTCATTATTTTTTAGAATCCTATATATATATATATATATATATATATAATATATATATATATATATATATATATATATATATATATATAGTGTGTGTGGGATTGTCACTGTTTCAGCTTTTACTGGAACGGTGTGCCAAAATGCAGTATTATTGGAAGAGTGCTCATATAAATAGAGCTGTTATATTATATGATAATAAATATATAAGGTTTTACATATCTATTTATTGATGACAAAGGAACAGTCACAACCATTTGTTTTCATGTATGCGTAATTGCGTACGCAGAAACAAATGATCGTGAATGTTCCTTTGTCACCAAATAAATAGATAATGTAAACCTTTATATATTTATTATTATTTATATATATATATATATAGTAATATAATATTATATATATATATATATATATATAATATATATAAGGGAATTTGCATTAATTTTGTCGGAGGAAACTTGAAAATAAAACAATTAAGGATAAAGTAAATATGTATATACATTAACTATCACCAGGGCTTGGTTTTTTTGAGCAAAAATAATTGAAGATTTTTTTATATTTGGGAAGATATTTAAAAAATTAGAATTTGTATAGTAACAGAAGGTAATTGAAATATGATGTTGATGGATTGAATTAATCACCTTATTTATATTGGGTTTTTTTTAATTTTTTTAATTTACAGAATTAAAATCTCATACTATATTGTCATATATTTACGTGGGGATTTTATGGGGCATCCAGTGAGAATCTAACTTGTGCTAAGTAATAATAGATCTGCGAGACTAACTTTTTAAAAATCCTCCCATCTACAAAGGCGGCGCCGGGTAGCCACTTCTAGTACATATATAAAGGGAAGATGAGTGTATTTGTATGTCTGGAGGAAACTTCGAAAATAAAACAATTAACGACAATGTAAATATATATATACACATTAAATATCACCAGGGCTTGGTTTTTCAGCACAAATAATAAGATTTCAATTTATATTTGTGAAGATAATTAAAAAATTGCATTTTTGTTTTTGTTGTTATTTTGTTTGTTTTGTTGGGGGGCTTGTCGTCTATCTTACATATATAAAGGGCAGTTGTGTGTATGTGTATGTCCGGAGGAAAACTTCGAAAATAAACAATTACGAACAAAGTAAATATATATACACATTAATATCACCAGGTTGGTTTTTTTAGCAAAATAATAGAGATTTGATTATATTCGTGAAGATAATTAAAAAATAAAATTTTGAGATTTTTTCATTTAATATTTTAGATAGTAGACTTAACATTTCTCTTCAGAGTAGCTGGAGCAATGCAAGGTCTAATTTTTACATAGGGATTAAATGGGTATTCCTCGAGGATCAACTCAGAGTAATAGGATTAAAAAGCGGCATGGTAAAAAAGGTTGAGAACCATTGGTCTAAATAATTAAATCAGAAAATTACAAGAAACGGGTTTTCTCAGTGGAATGGAGTGAATACGATACTTTTTAAGTAAGTTATTAATTATTTAAAAATATCAAACATTTTATTTATTATTTGATCCCCCCCCAGGAAATTTGTTTTTGGACCCCCAGTTTTAATAAATATACGAACAAATCTACCACGTCTCAACTAAAATGAACTTGTCGGTTAGACAGTCGTATAAATTATATACACAACAAATTCCCATTAATTACCCAAACCCTTTCGCAAGGTAGGATGTGACACATGTTACACTATGGGACATCCAGCGGAGGATTCGTCGTACGGTTTCATATACTACCCCAGCAAATATACTACGTCTCAACTAAAAGAAACTAGTAGATCAACGACGTAGTACAAATTATATAACACAAAAAGTTCCCATATACTTTGCCCTAACGATTCGCCAGGGTAGGATGTGACATATGGTCACAACTATGGATCGAAAAAAAAACTGTGCTTTCAGGATACACTTGACCATAATCCTCAAACAAGAGCTTAGGATGTATAGATATTGGTGATTTCTTAGTTGAGTAACACGATATTACAGAGTGACCCAGAAAAAACAGAACCCCAAATTAATTTATTTTTCCCATTAATACACCCTACTAACCCCTACCTAACCCAAACCAAACCCTAACCTAACCCTAACCCTAACCCTAAACCCCTTATATGAGTAAAATGATATTACAGGGTGATCCAGGAAAAACAGAACCCACAAATTTTGTTAACTATTTTTGGGTGTTGGTAAATATATATTTAAACTTTTAATTTTTGATACCATAGATATTTTCCTGTTTTGATTTTTTTTTTTTTTTTTTACAGAATCAAGGAACATTGGTCTGTTTTGTTTTTCTGTTCTTTCTTTTCTTTTGTTCTTAATTTCTTCTTTGTTTTTTGTTTTGTTTGTTTGTTTGTTTGTTTTTTTCGGGGGA
>CM042171.1:51694336-51696836 GCA_023376005.1 Doryteuthis pealeii | reverse complement strand
ATCATAAATATGTGTGCGTGTGTGTGTGTGTGTGTGTGTGGAATGAAGGAATGAATGATGGTCAGTTTGGTTTGTTGATTGTTTTTGTTTTGCGGTATATCAACCATTTTTGGGTTATTTAATGCCTAATCGTCTTATTTTGATATTCGTTTTCTTACACTCTAATAAGAAAGATGTTTTTCGGAGTTACTTTCCATTTGATCTCAACTTAGATTAACAAAAGATATATACTATTCTGTTTCTTGTGTGAATGGCTGAAATTGCAGACACTGGATGCTATTTAGAGGACTTAGCAAGAACAAGGGAATCTGTCAGCTCGCCGGGTTGATAACAGATACTAAACTGATCAAACTACAACGTTTTCCCACCTACCCCCGAGGAATAATTTTTTTTTCTCAAAGATGCTTCTCGGAGTTACTTTCCACTTTGTTTTCACTTATAGAAATATATACTATTCTGTTGTGTTGAGTGAATGATTGTAATTGAAAGCCTCTAATAAGAAAGATGTTTTTCGGAGTTACTTTCCACTTGTTCTCCAGAATAGTATATATCTCTATAATGAGTCTCGCAAAAGAGTCTCACTGTTATCTTATTTTCTGTGATACATTTATTTTTCCTCAAACTAACGAAAGCCCTGATGATGATCTATTGACATAGATCGAAACACTGCAGCGTAGGCGAAATAAACATTACTCCTTTATGAACTTGTGATTTTTCAATTTTTCATATTTTTACATACTGTTCTGTAGTGTTGTGTGAATGACTGAAATTGAAAGCCTCTAACAAGAAAGATGTTTTTCGGAGTTACTTTCCACTGTTTTTTTTTTTCACTTATAGATACATAGAGAGATAGATAGATAGATACAGAAAGAGAGAGAGAGAGAGGGGGAGAGAGAGAGAGGGAGAGAGAGATAGAGAGAAATACACATATACAATCACTTATATGCCAACATGTTGGACACCGTCAGTGATGTAATGGTTAGCAAGTTAGATTTGCAGACCATTGTTACTGAGTTCGATTCTCACTGGGTGCCCTATACTTCAGACCTTGTGACGCATCTAAGCTAAGCTTAGCAAATAATTATATGGGCATCTCGCGTGATGTAATGGTTAGTAAGCAAGATTTGCAGACCATTGTTAGTGAGTTCGATTCTCATTGGGGGCCCTATACATCTGGCCTTGTGCCACACCTGAGCTAAGCTTAGTAATAACTATATGCCTACATGTTTTAACAACACACTTTCCCACTAAATGAGCGTATGCGTATCAGCTTCATTAGTCTATATGCGTATGTGTCTCATTGAGTTCGTGTGCGTCTATGTGCTCGTGTGTGCTTTATTTGAAAATTGTTACATGAGTGTTAACAGGGGAGGGGTTGTCAGAAAGGGGCTGTGTATGGTGGAGGGGTTTTTCGTATGTTTTATCTTCTTACCTGAGTGGTAAGTCCTCTTTGTTCTGCCGCGCTACAAGAAATGATAGATGTAATGAGTTTCTAAGACATCGTAGATCAGTAAGAAAAAAAAAACTAACGATGACACTAACGACAGGTGAGTGAGAAAGAGAAAGAGAAAAGTATAGGGAATCAAGTTTCCATTACTTTCATTCAGTATATTCAGAATTCAACGTCCGGCCTTTGTGTGTACATTTCTTATTAGAGGCTTTCAATTTCAGTCATTCATACGACACACAGAATAGTATATATCTCTTTATAGAGATATATACTATTCTGGAGAACGAATGAAAAGTAACTCCCGAAAAACATCTTTCTTATTAGAGGCTTTCAATTTCAGTCATTCATACAACACAACAGAATAGTATATTCTTTTATAGAGATATATACTATTCTGGAGAACGAGTGAAAAGTAACTCCGAAAAACATCTTTCTTATTAGAGGCTTTCAATTTCAGTCATTCATACGACACAACAGAATAGTATATATCTCTTTATAGAGATATATACTATTCTGGAGAACGAATGAAAAGTAACTCCGAAAAAACATCTTTCTTATTAGAGGCTTTCAATTTCAGTCATTCATACGACACAACAGAATAGTATATATCTCTTTATAGAGATATATACTATTCTGGAAGAACGAATGAAAAGTAACTCCGAAAAACATCTTTCTTATTAGGCTTTCAATTTTTCAGTCATTCATACGACACACAGAATAGTATATATCTCTTTATAGAGATATATTACTATTCTGGAGAACGAATGAAAAGTAACTCCGAAAAACATCTTTCTTATTAGAGGCTTTCAATTTCAGTCATTCATACAACACAACAGAATAGTATATATCTCTTTATAGAGATATATCTATTCTGGAGAACGAGTGAAAGTAACTCCGAAAAACATCTTTCTTATTAGAGGCTTTCAATTTCAGTCATCATACGACAAACAGAATAGTATATATTTTTTATAGAGATATATACTATTAGAACGAATGAAAAGTAACTCCCGAAAAACATCTTTCTTATTAGAGGCTTTCAATTTCAGTCAT
>CM042171.1:51689336-51691836 GCA_023376005.1 Doryteuthis pealeii | reverse complement strand
AAGTTTATTACTGTTAAACCGTGTCTATCTATCCATCTATCTATCTCCATATGTTGAAATATATCTATCTTTCTATCTGTCTGTCTGATTATTTTTCTATCTATCTATTCTTCCATATCTATCAATTGATTCATACGTACGTATGCATGTACGTATGTATGTATGTACAAGATGTGTCATGAAAGTATCAGGATTGAAGCTGTATTTACCAAGATAGAAATTAACAATGAATGGAACGTTATATCTTTTTTTAGAATACAAGGTGTGTCATGAAAGTGTCAAGTTTGAAGCTGTATCTACCAAAATAGAAACGAACAATGAATGGAACGTTGATTTTTTCAGAATACAAGGTGTGTCATAAAAATGCCGAGTTTGAAGCTGTATTTACCAAGATAGAAATGAACAATGAATGGGTATTCTAGCTGATTGCAGCAATGTAGTTATCTGGATGGTCTCATATTATTATTATTTACTCCTGTTAAGTTTTCACATCAGCGTTAGCTGATGGTATTTCACTCGAGTCAACAAGTCTCCTCAGGTCTCCAGGACTCTTCTGAGTATTCTGTCAGATTGCAGCAGTGCAGTGTTCTGGATTGTATCAATTCTTCCTCTGATTTCCAAACTTTGCAAACCCTTTTCCAATCCTTTTGGGACCTTTCCAAGTGCACCAACTACAATTGGTATAACTTTGACTTTCATATTCAAGAACTTTTTCAGTTCTCTGGCAAGGTCCAGGTATTTGTCCATTTTTTCATTTTCCCTTAGCTTCACCCTGTGATCTGCTGGAACTGCAAAATCCACCAGTTGACAAGTTCTTTCTTTTTTGTTTATTAACACTAGGTCTGGTCTTCTTGCTCGGATAAGATGATCCGTTTTTATTTCAAAGTCCCAGAGAATTTTATGCGTTTTGTTCTCATGAACAGATTCTGCTTTATGCATATACCATTTTGTTGTATGGTCAAATTTTAATTTTTTGCATAATTCCCAGTGGGTCACCTTCCCAACCCAGTCGTGTCTAGTTTTGTACTCCCGTTGTGCTAGTTTGCTACATTCGCATAGTACATGGTTTACAGTCTCATCTCTATTACCGCATAGTCTACATTTACTATTCCGTTGGGTCTTATCAATTTTCGCTTTGATGTAGTTTGTTCTTATGGCATTATCTTGTGCAGCAATTATTAGTGATTCATTTTTTTCTTTTAAGGTTTTCTTTTCTTAACCATGTCCAAGTCTTTCCATGTGCAACCTCTTCGATTTGTCGTTTAAAGTGTCCATATAATTGTTTTTCTTCCCATTTTTGTTTTCTAGTCTTTGTTCATTTTCTTCTTCTTTTCTTCATCTTCATCATCTTCTTCATCATCATCATCTTCTTCTTCTTCTTCTCTCATACCTTAATTGTATTTCTATTTTTCTCCTTTCCTTTTTTTCTTTCTCTCATACCTTAATTTTCTTCCCTTCTTTCTTCTCCCCCTTCTTCTTCTTCTTCTTCTTCTTCTTCTCTTCTTATTATTATTATTATTATTATTATTATTATTATTATTATCCGTCTAGGACAATTCATTTCTCTCTCTCTCTCTCTCTCTCTCTCTTCTCTCGTCTCTCTCTCTCTCTCTCTCTCTCTCTCTCTCTCTTCTTCTTTTTCTTTGTCAATGTTAAAAAAACTAAATTTCTTCTTCTTCTTCTTCTTCTTCTTCTTCTTCTTCTTCTTCTTCTTCTTCTTCTTCTTCTTCTCTCATACCTTATTTGTTTTCTCTTTTCCCTTTTACTTTTCTTCTTTCTCTCAACCTTCTTTGTTGTTGTTGTTGTTGTTGGTGTTGTTCTTCTTCTTCTTAATTATTATATATTATTATATTTATATTATTATTATATTATTATATTTGGCGCCGGGTTTTTGTGTGAATCGCGTTCGTCTTTAGACGCACATGCACAATGACGACATAGGACGCAATCTGGCACGAAAGGACAGTAAAAGGTTTTGTAAAAAGGGAATCTTTTTTAAAACCCCAATGAGGATTGAACGAGATTTAATACGGTGCGTGACATAAAACATTGAATTAGAAGTGAGTTATTTATTTGCGCCTAAAAAAATACAGGAAGTCTCTGTCATCATGAAAGAATTTTCTAACACAACATTTCTATTCTCTTTATATAAATATATATATATATATATAATTATATATTATATTATATATAAATATATATATATATATATATATATGTGTGTGGTTGTGTGTGTGTATGTGTGTGTGTGTGAAAGAAGGAAATAAAATCCGACGGTATGTAGTATATTAAAAAAGAAGAAAAAAAAAAAAAAACAACAGGTTTAAATGGGTTAAGTGGTGAGGTTTATTGGCCGACGCTGCAGTGGTTTCGATCTATAATTAGATATCATCTTCAGGGCATTTGTTGGTATGTGGAGGTGATAAGAAATTCTTTATCACAGAATAACGAGAAAAGCGAGTGGTAGGTAGTCCTGGTTATTTATTCAGTCTGTTTAAAA
>CM042171.1:51681836-51684336 GCA_023376005.1 Doryteuthis pealeii | reverse complement strand
GAAATTTTGTTTCAGACCCCCCGCAGTTTTTATAAATATTTACGACAAATCTACCACGTCTCAACTAAAATGAACTTGTCGGTTACGACATCTTATTATAATGGAGATTGTGGGTTTGTCAGTCTGTAACCGAAACTATATCACTACTAAAGTCACAATTCCCTTTGTTATTGACATCACATTCTCCATGATTTTATTTTTATTTAAACCTCAATTATTAATAAAATTGTTTTACATTACTTACACTGTTGACCATATCTACATACTAATAACATGCAATTGTATTTATATATACAAGAAAATAGAGGTTTACAGTGTGAATGGGAAGGCTAATTTGCATATTGATCTTAAAAAATTGATTTTAATAAATATATGCTTAGTATTATTGATTTCTAATTGCTTGGTTTTATCTTACTGAATATGAACAAATATCTCAGATATAAATCTTAAAAGAAATCCATTAACAAGAAGAAATAACTGTAATATTATTATTTACTTGCTATTTTAACTAAATAGTCGAATTAGGAAAATTTACAATGAAAGATGGGAGTAATGGAAATTGATGGAAGAGTTAGTTTCAAAGTTGTTCTATTTTTCAATCATACCCCCTCTGTTCCAAATCTTTTTATTTGCATTCTTATTCAGTTCCATTAGCCTTTCTAATTTAACATATTTTATTATATTAAAACTTAAATACTTGCACCCGGAGGGTGCATATATTTGCTAGTTAGTATAAATTATATAACACAACAAATTCCCATTAATTTACCCAAACCCCTTTCGCCACGGGTAGGATGTGACACATGGTTACAACTATGGGACATCCAGCGTGGATCGAACTCGCAAATACGGTTTTCATATACTACCCCAGCAAAATATACCACGTCTCAACTAAAAAGAAACTAGTAGATCACGACAGTAGTACAAATTATATAACACAAAATGTTCCAATTAATTTACCCTAACCATTTCGCCACAGGTAGGATGTGACATATGGTCACAACTATGGATCGAAAAAAAAAACCTGTGCTTTCAGGATAACTTGACCATAATCCTCAAACAAGAGCTTAGATGTATAGATATTGGTGATTTCTTAGTTGAGTAACACGATATTACAGAGTGACCCAGAAAAAACAGAACCCAAATTATTTATTTTCCCATTAAACTAACCCTAACTCTAACCCTTACCCTAAACCCTAACCCAAACCCAAACCCTAAACCCTAACCCTAAACCCTAACCCTAAACCCCCCTTATTTGAGTAAAATGATATTACAGGGTGACCCAGGAAAAACAGAACCCACAAATTTTGTAATAAAACTATTAATTTTGAGGGGTTGGTAAATATATATTTAAACTTTTAATTTTCACTACCATAGATATTTTCCTGTTTTGATTTTTTTTTTTTTTTTACAGAAATCAAGGAACATTGTTCTGCTTTGTTTTTCTGTTCTTTCTTTTCTTTGTTCTTAATTTCTTCTTTGTTTTGTTTGTTTGTTTGTTTGTTTGTTTGTTTTTCGGGGAGGGGTTATTTGTTGTTGTTTTTTGTTGTTGTTTTTTAGGGGTTTCTACTTAATTTCTGTTTCATTTTTTTGTTTTTTCTTTTTTTTCTTGACGTTTTTGTCTTAATTTTTTATTCATTTATTTATTCTTATTGTTCTAATGCGCCCTAAACGTTGTTACGGGCGGTCAGAGAGGGCCCCCTCCGATCAATCGGCCGGTCACGTCAATCCCTAGCACCTATATGATTTTTCCGAACCCCATTGCTCTTATAGCAAGCCCCAACCCCTTTTTTACCATATGGGTGCTAGAAGGCCGTGGCTGAGGGTCTACATGTCCTGGGAATGACGTTAAACTCTATCTGATGGTGAGGTTCCAGTTTTGGAGATTTGGGTAATGTGGAGCACCTCTTCATCACCATTGTTCCCTGGTCCACTCTGACCCGGAGTGGTAGTACCTGTTAGGGTCCCATCTAGGGGTTAAATAGAAAAACATGAGTTGATAAACAAAATTGTATTATCCATTAAGAATTGATATGCCGTGAAACAAAACAAAACCAAACCAAACCTAAAGAATGAATTAATTTCAAAACTTTATCGGCATTAAATAACCCACTGAGGTTGATATGCTGTAAAACAAAACAACCAAATTTAATACTTTACTTACTTATTTATTAAACGATGTACGTAATTTTCAAGATAAATCAATTTATCTCATTTTGATATCAAAACATGAAGTTGATAAACAAAATTGTATTATCCATTAAGAATTGATTTATTTCAAAACATTATCGGCATTAAATGACCCACCGAGGTTGATACGTCGTAAAACAATACAAACCAAAGCAAACTAAACGTTGTTAAACGATACAGTCGCAGAGAAGCCTTATTGATCGTCTAAATAAAATAAAAAAGTTTTTAAATCAAACAGTGAAACAGGATGTGACGTGTTTCTTGTGTTTCTTGTGTCTCTCCAATCAAGAATGAGAACGGATCGGTCGTG
>CM042171.1:51664336-51676836 GCA_023376005.1 Doryteuthis pealeii | reverse complement strand
ACAGGGGAGGGGGTTGTCAGAAAGGGGGCTGTGTATGGTGGAGGGGTTTTTCGTATGTTTTATCTTCTTACCTGAGTGGTAAGTCCTCTTTGTTCTGCCGCGCTACAAGAAATGATAGATGTAATGAGTTTTCTAAGACATCGTAGATCAGTAAGAAAAAAAAAACTAACGATGACACTAACGGACAGGTGAGTGAGAAAGAGAAAAGAGAAAAGTATTAGGGAATCAAGTTTCCATTATTTTCATTCAGTATATTCAGAATTCAACGTCCGGCCTTTGTGTGTACATTTCTTATTAGAGGCTTTCAATTTCAGTCATTCATACGACACAACAGAATAGTATATATCTCTTTATAGAGATATATACTATTCTGGAGAACGAATGAAAAGTAACTCCGAAAAACATCTTTCTTATTAGAGGCTTTCAATTTCAGTCATTCATACAACACAACAGAATAGTATATATCTCTTTATAGAGATATATACTATTCTGGAGAACGAGTGAAAAGTAACTCCGAAAAACATCTTTCTTATTAGAGGCTTTCAATTTCAGTCATTCATACAACACAACAGAATAGTATATATCTCTTTATAGAGATATATACTATTCTGGAGAACGAGTGAAAAGTAACTCCGAAAAACATCTTTCTTGTTAGAGGCTTTCAATTTCAGTCATTCATACAACACAACAGAATAGTATATATCTCTTTATAGAGATATATACTATTCTGGAGAACGAGTGAAAAGTAACTCCGAAAAACATCTTTCTTATTAGAGGCTTTCAATTTCAGTCATTCATACGACACAACAGAATAGTATATATCTCTTTATAGAGAATATATACTATTCTGGAGAACGAGTGAAAAGTAACTCCGAAAACATCTTTCTTATTAGAGGCTTTCAATTTCAGTCATTCATACGACACAACAGAATAGTATATATCTCTTTATAGAGATATATACTATTCTGGAGAACGAATGAAAAGTAACTCCGAAAACATCTTTCTATATTAGAGGCTTTCAATTTCAGTCATTCATACGACACAACAGAATAGTATATATCTCTTTATAGAGATATATACTATTCTGGAGAACGAATGAAAAGTAACTCCGAAAAACATCTTTCTTATTAGAGGCTTTCAATTTCAGTCATTCATACGACACAACAGAATAGTATATATATCTCTTTATAGAGATATATACTATTCTGGAGAACGAATGAAAGTAACTCCGAAAAACATCTTTCTTATTAGAGGCTTTCAATTTCAGTCATTCATACGACACAACAGAATCGTTTATATGCTTATATACATCATCACGTGAGATGCCCATATAATTATTTGCTAAGCTTAAGCTTAGATGCGGCACAAGGTCTGAAGTATAGGGCACCCAGTGATAATCGAACTCAGTAACAATGGTCTGCAAATCTAACTTGCTAACCATTACACCACTGGAGGTGTCCAATATGTTGGCATATAAGTAATTGTATATGTGTATTTCTCTCTCTCTCTCTCTCTCTCTCTCTCTCTCTCTCTCTCTTCTCTATCTATCTATCTATCTATCTCTCATGCTCTTTCTCTCTCTAACACACACACACTCTCTCTCTCTCTCTCTCTCTCTCTCTCTCTCTCTCTCTCTCACACACACACACACACACACACACACACACACTCATTATATATATATATATATATATATATAGATATATGCGTGTGTGTTATTTGGTTGTTGATTTTTACGGCATATCAACACCTTCCGGGTCATGTAATGCCGAATCAAGTCATTTTAATATTCTATTTTACAGTACCTGGTGTAGCTTAACTTGTATGCGTGTATGTGTGTGTATATATATATATGTATACAGGAATATATATATATATATATATATATATATATGGTATTTGTGGAAAATGTGACTTTCCGGTGAAAATGGTCACAGTGGATAGTTGATGCAAGATTCACAATGATAAGACAGCGATATAACAAATATAAAGTGCTCAATACGTTAGTAGAGCAAATTTATCATAATAATGTGTACCATTATTATAATATATATATATATATATATATATATATATATGTGTGTGTGTGTGTGTGTGTTGTGTGTGTTGTGTGTGTGTGTTTCAATCAATTTTCATTGTCTATCAGTTTATTATTGTTAAACCGTATCTATCTATCTATCTATCTATCTCCATATGTTGAAATCTATCTATCTGTCTATCTGTCTGTCTGACTATTTTTCTATCTATCTGTCTGTCTGACTATTTTTCTATCTATCTATTCTTCCATATCTATCAATTGATTCATACGTACGTATGCATGTACGTATGTATGTATGTATGTACCAGGTGTGTCATGAAAGTATCAAGATTGAAGCTGTAGTTACCAAGATAGAAATGAACAATGAATGGGACATTGATTTTTTTCAGAATACAAGGTGTGTCATAAAAGTGTCGAGTTTGAAGCTGTATATGGGTAATCTAGCTGATTGCAGCCATGCAGTTATCTGGATGGTCTCATATTATTATTATTTACTCCTTTTGAGTTTTCACATCAGCGTTAGCTGATGGTATTTCACTGGAGTCAACAAGTCACCTCAGGTCTCCAGGACTCTTCTGAGTATTCTGGCAGATTGCAGCAGTGCAGTGTTCTGGATTGTATCAATCCTTCCTCTGATTTCCAGACTTTCCAAACCCTTTTCCAATCCTTTTAGGACCGTTCCAAGTGCACCAACTGCAATTGGTATAACTTTGACTTTAATATTCCATAACGTTTTCAGTTCTCTGGCAAGGTCCAGATATTTGTCCATTTTCACCCTGTGATCTGCTGGCACTGCAAAATCCACCAGTTGACAAGTTCTTTCTTTTTTGTTAATCATCAATAGGCCTGGTCTTCTTGCTGGGATAAGGTGATCCGTTTTTATTTCAAAATTTCATGCATTTCGTTCACAAGAACAGATTCTGGTTTATGCAGGTACCATTTTGTTGTATGGTCAAAATTAAATTTTTTGCATAATTTCCAGTGGATTACCTTCCCAACCTAGTCGTGTCTAGTTTTGTACTCCCGTTGTGCTAGTTTGCTACATTCGCATAGTATATGGTTTACAGTCTCATCTCTGTCACCGCACAGTCTACATTTACTATTTTGTTGGGTCTTATCAATTTTCGCTTTGATATAGTTTGTCCTTATGGCATTATTTTGTGCAGCAATTATAAGTGATTCAATTTCTCTCTTAAGGTTTCCTTTTCTTAACCATGTTAAGTCTTTTCATGTGCAACCTCTTCTATTTGTCGTTTGAAGTGTCCATATAATTGTTTTTCTTCCCATTTTTGTTTTCTAGTCTTAGTTCATTTTCTTCTTCTTTTCTTCATCTTCATCATCTTCTTCATCATCATCATCTTCTTCTTCTTCTTCTCTCATACTTTAATTGTATTTCTCTTTTTCTCCTTTCCTTTTTTTCTTTCTCTCATACCTTAATTTTCTTCCCTTCTTTCTTCTCCTCCTTCTTCTTCTTCTTCTTCTTCTTCTTCTTCTTATTATTATTATTATTATTATTATTATTATTATTATCTGTCTAGGACAATTCATTTCTCTCTCTCTCTCTCTCTCTCTCTCTCTCCTCTCTCTCTCTCTCTCTCTCTCTCTCTCTCTCTCTCTCTCTCTCTCTTTCTCTTTCTTTTCAAACTAAAAACTAAATCTCTCTTCTTCTTCTTCTTCTTCTTCTTCTTCTTCTTCTTCTTCTTCTTCTTCTTCTTCTTCTTCCCTCATACCTTATTTGTCTTTCTCTTTTCTCCCTTTCCTTTTCTTCTTTCGCTCACACCTTCTTTGTTGTTGTTGTTGTTGTTGTTGTTTTTGTTGTTGTTGTTGTTGTTCTTCTTCTTCTTCTTCTTCTTCTTCTTATTATTATTATTATTATTATTATTATTATTATTATTATTCTGCCGGGTTTTTGTGTGAATCGCATTCGTCTTTAGGCGCATATTGCACAATGACGACAGAGGACGCAAATCTGGCACGAAAGGACAGTAAAGGTTTTGTAAAAAGGGAATCTTTTTAAAACCCCCAATGAGGATTGAACGAGATTTAATACGGTGCGTGACATAAAGCATTGAATTAGAAGTGAGTTATTTGCGCCTAAAAAAATAACAGGAAGTCTCTGTCATCATGAAAGAATTTTCTAAACAACAATTTCTATTCTCTTTAACAATATATATATATATATATATATATATATATATATATATATATATTATATATTTGTTTACCTTGTATATATATATATATATATATATATATATATATATATATGTGTGTGTGTGTGTGTGTGTGTGTTGTGTGTGTGTGTGAAGAAAGGAAGTGAATCCGACGGTATGTGGTATATTAAGAAAAATGAAAAAACACAGGTTTAAATGGTTAAGTGGTGAGTTTATTGGCCGACGCTGCAGTGTTTCGATCTATTAATTAGATCATCTTCAGGGCATTTGTTGGTATGTGGAAGCTGATAAGAAATTATTTATCACAGAATAACGAGAAAAGCGAGTGGTAGTCCTTGTTATTCAGTCTGTTTAAAAAATTTTTTTGAGGTTTGAAAAAGGAGACGGTTTGAAATATGACATAAAATATTCTATTTTATGGCGTGAGTATGGGACGCTGTAAGTGTGTGTATCGAAAGGAAACATCGTGCATTTTTAGGTATGTGGTTGTGTGTGTGTGTGTGTGTGTGTGTGTGTGTATAATTTTTTTTGCGATAAACGACAGCGGAATATATATATATATATATATATATATAATATATATATATATATATATCTGAGGAAAAGGGGGTTGGAATGAATCCGACAGAATGAGATAGAATATAAGGAATGAAAGATCTTTCCCTTCACCACAAAACTTACCCACCTACCTACTTCCCCCTTCTATAAAACACTTGTATGATCCTGATAATTCATTAAAAGCTGATGAAGCCGGGTTCATAACCCCAGCGAAATATACTACGTCATATGCAATGACCGCACACGTGAAATCGACTGATATTAATTCAGTGGATTTAACCCTGAAGATCCTTATGGTGAAACTCGAGTAGGTTATCTCTTGTACCCGAAAGGCATGGTTGGCCACCAACAATTTATCAGTCGGGAAATCCGACCTCCCTGAAAAGCTAAAGAGACGATTCTTCCAGGCTCTGGTTATATCGGTACTGCTGTATGGCTGTACCACTTGGACCCTAACGAAGCGCCTTGAGAATAAGCTAGATGGGAGCTGCACAAGAATGCTGCGAGCGGTCCTGAATAAGTCGTGGAAACAGCACCCACAAAGAAGCAACTGTATGGCCACTTGCCCCCCCCCCCATATCACAAAACATACGAGTAAGGAGGGCTAGGCATGCAGGACACTGCTGGAGAAGCAGGGATGAGCTCGTAAGCGACGTACTGTGAGGCCAACACATGGACATGCTAATGTGGGCCGCCCAACCAGGAACTACATCGACCAACTAGGTAAGAATGCTGGCTGCTGCACGGAGGAGCTCCCAGAGTCGATGAATGATAGGGAAGATTGGCGATATCGTCATGGATATCCGTGCAAATTGCGCAACATGATGATGATGATGATGATGATGATGATATATATATATGTTAATGTATGAGTAGTAGCTTATCGGTGGGTATGAGCACGATCGTTGGAAGCGCACAGTATCCAGGGGTTAAGACTGAGAAAAAACAAATGCAAAGTACTCAATACAATGTAGAGCAAAAATTTATTTATATAATGGATAGAAGTAACCTACTCGAGTTTCATCGATTGATTCTTCAGGGTTACATCCGTTGAATTAATCGATTAATCTCAGTTGGTACAAAAGTTGGAAGAATCAATCGATGAAACTCGAGTAGGTTACTTCTATCCATTATATATATATATATATATATATATATATATATATATATATATGGGAAGTTCTTAAGCGGAGATTAGAGGCATCAGCGGTTACACTTTCACAAATCTTTCTTAATTTTTTGCATGAGTAGCTGGCTTATGGTTAGATTTCTAATCTGCCCTTTCTTCTAGCTGTATCATTTCTTCTAACTGGTCTTTCTTAGTTCGGCTCTTGAATGGTCTAGAAATTTAAGATAATATTAATCTTTTGAAAGTTTCTCTAGCAAACGAAATGTAAATTCCTTTCGCCGTCAGCACAGTCTCTACCAACTGAGCACGTTACTCTCACTTCCTGACACACCAAATACAGCAGTCGTCCAAACATTTGTCTTTTTTTCTCACTCACAGTATCAACGACTATCCGTTTTATTTGGCTACCCTTATGCAAATTCCGATATACCTCATCCGGGTTTCTGCCAACAGCATTTCAGCTACGAGGATGTAGCGAGTTCAAACATCCGTGGCCACTCGCCACACTCCTTCCCTTCGCACAGGCCAAACATATCCTGACGCGCTTTGTTTGTGGAGGCTGGGAATCCGCTCGTCCACAACTCTGCCCTTCAATTTCGCCACAGCTCTGGTTCTTAATATGCTGGTCTGGTCTGTGTCTTTAAGATGCTGGTTCGCCAAAGGCTGCCATTTAGTTCATAGACACAACCAAAGCATATTTCGTGATCACATTTTTATTCAGAACCAACCTTTCTCAACTTAGGATTCATTACCGCATGCGTGAGGGAAGCGGCGCCCATCTTTGCATTAGGAAGTCTCCTGCTTAACAAATTAAGCTAAGCTAACTGAGCCTTCTTTCCTACTGTAACCAGAAAGGTTACACAAACTTTATTTCATGGCAATCATCTAACCCTCTTTCGAATTTGAATTTCAACGACTTTGAATTTAAAATCTACACTAAGCGCCCAAAAAACTACGTTACTATCTATACAACATTATATGCTCTGTTGTTTTGAATTTTAACTTGAGGGGTTTAGGGTTAGGGTTAGGGTTTAGGGTTACGGTTGGGGTTGGGGTTAACGTTAGGGTTGGGGTTAGGGTTAGGGTAGGGTTCTGTTTTTTCTGGGTCAATCTGTACAGGGTGACCAAGAAAAAAACAGAACCCAAATTATTTATTTATTAAACTAACCCTAAACCCTAAACCCAATCCTAACCCTAACCCTAACCCTAAACCCCCTAGTTAAAATTAACAGTTTTATTACAAAATTTGTGGGTCCTGTTTTTTTTTGACACCCTAATTTACTAAAAAAAGTTCATAATTACCATCTTTGGTTCACAGCGGCAGTGTGGAGAGGGGGGATTTGCTGTCGGGGCAACAGCTCATCCTCCATACCAAACCGCTCAGGCTACGTAGTTCCACAAAAAAATGGACACTACTCCATCGTCTCTCGTAGACGGCAGGATACCAACAACAACACCAACAATCATTGGATCCGGTTGACTGAAGATGATAATCTCTTTTTGTGAATAAAGATCTTTCTTTCTATCCAAATAGAGACACCACGAGCTAAAATTACCGTCAATAGTCGACCAGTCATCAGTCATCACATACTTGTTGAATTGCTGCCCCTAACTATTAATAACCTACCCGAACGGCCGACAGGGGGCGTATTATGCAATCGATTAAAAAAGGTGGCACTGTAGGTGTGTTCCGACCCGACAGGTGTTTGCATTGAAGACAACAGTGCATGCGCCTCCTTGTCTGGTAGAGAGGATGGTGTCTATGTTTTCATTCGGAGGCCCCGAGGAACCTTTAAGCTGGGAGTGTGTCATATAGTATTGTTTGTGAACCTCTACGTTTCATCGAGAGAGAGAGAGATAGAGAGAGACAGAGAGAGAGAGACAGAGATTGTCGGTATACAAAAGAGCGTAGTTTTTACAGCCCAGTGAAATGAAAGCGGGTAGACGTCGCGGATGGAGGTGGGTAGTGAGGAGAACTGAAAAGAAACGGTTTGATAAGTGCCGGGTGGGTGAGGTACGGTTCGTTTACCTGCTTACTCATACAGACATCTACACAATGTTTTTTCAAAATAATAATTGACCAGGAGTCTAGGGGTAGGGACTGGAAAGCCTGGGTGGGGTGTAGATATATAAAAAAAAATGAAATAAAATCCGTAATTAATTTCACAAACTGGGGGATATGCAATTTAGAACACGCATGAGCAGAATGGCCTAGTAAAAAAAAGAAAAGAAACATGATGTACTTCGCCGTAATTTGTGGTTGGGGATGCTCGTTATCATATCCAGCAAAAACTTTTCTGAGAAACATTTGAAGTTTGGACTCCACTCCCCATACACACCCCACTAAAAAAATAAAAAACTTTATTTTAAAACCTTTCATGCTTGTTCAGAAAAAGCCCACCCACGAAAACTTAGGCCAACTGGCAGGACCTGTGGATATAACACAGTATGATGATTTTAATCATTATAATGTTTGAGATGTTTACTTAAAAGCTACTGAAAAAATAATTCAATATGTAAAAAGTATATTAATTTTGATTTAAATCCCTCTCTCTCTCTC
Organism: Doryteuthis pealeii; assembly: GCA_023376005.1. Taxonomy (NCBI): domain Eukaryota; kingdom Metazoa; phylum Mollusca; class Cephalopoda; order Myopsida; family Loliginidae; genus Doryteuthis; species Doryteuthis pealeii. The sequence goes on along the minus strand of CM042171.1, from coordinate 51,668,377 downwards.
TCTCTCTCTCTCTCTCTCTCTCTCACACACACACACACACACACACACACACACGCTCTTTTTTTTCTTTCTTTTTCTTTTTTTTTCTTTTCCTTAAGTTCGATTAGCGTTATCGCTTCCACGCACACATCCTCCTCTCTCTCCACTTTTCCTCTATTCTCATTCTTTCTTTCTTTCTATCTATCTTTCTTTCTTATATTTTTCTGTGTAGCATGTCCTTTTTATTCTCTTTCTTTCATTATAATAAAAATGGAATGGTCCATTATTTAGTTGCGGTGACGACACTCATTAGAAATAAAAAAATTCGGCGGATAAGCAAAACCAGATAACCAGGATTTACACTTTGCATTTTTATCTTGAACGTTTTGGATGGTCTCATTTTTAAACAGAGGGTTTCGCAAGATAATAACGGTCATAAAATTAAGGAATACGAGTATCAATATATAGGCTCGTCTTAATATACAAAGTATTCTATAGAAATGCAATACCTACTAAGGTGTTTCAAAAGTAATGCCATTTTCTTATTTCATGTGAAGTTTGTTTTTTTAATAAAACTAAGCCTTACATTGAGACCCTTAACGAGAACTCAGAGCAAGAATCCGATGAGTAAATCCCAACTTGCCAATCGACAATGTCCCCCTTCTGCATGACAATGCTGGATCATACACAAGCATCAGGACAAGGGAGAAAATCGCCTCATTCGGGTGGACAACTTTACTGCATCCTCCATATTCACCAGATTTAGCGCATCTAGACTATCAATTCTTCGACCCCATGAAAGACAGTTTGAGAAGCCGACATTATTCCAGTGAAGAAGAAGTGAAATCTATAATGAAGAACAATCAACAGAATTTTGCAGGTGCATTTCAGTGAAATATGGACCCTGTACTCCCACCAAGAGCGGCGGCTAAATGGCTTTTACGTTCGCTGCCTTAGACGTATACTGAGCATCACCTGGAGGGACAGGATCACAAGCACAACAGTTCTAGAGAGAGCTAAACACCCCACCCACCCCAACTTGTGTTCTCTACTTAGACAGCGTCGTCTCCGATGGCTGGGTCATGTCCGCCAAATGGATGATGGACAAATACCGAATGATAACCTTTATGCATAGCTTTCGTCTGCAAGAACGATCTCAAGTGCTTTGGCATTGCTTCTTCCAGCTGGGAAAATTTGGCTCAGGATCACCCTCGGTGGCGGCAGGCACTCAGTAGAGGACTGTTCATGTCAGAAGTCACCCTGGCGCAACACCATGACGCTAGGAGGTCCAGAAGAAAGCAGCGGTCACAAAGCGCCGGCACATCGACATCTTCAGGGACAACCTTTAAATGCGACATCTGTGGTCGAGAATGTTTTTCAAACATCGAACTTCACAGTCACATGAGGTGCTGTAATTTCAGGGGCTCAAAAATTATATTATAGTCTTCCGAGACTGAAATGCCAATATAATATTCAGGTGACCTTCAAATTATCAACATTTTTTTATTCGTATTTCCAAATTGTTCACGTAACAATCATTTGACGTTCTTTTAACTTTTTGCATACTTCAAACCGCTCGCAGCGGCTCTCCCACTACTGCGATAAATTCTGTAGCCAGACCTTTTAATCTAATCAAACTTAACTCTCTGTCTACCAATTTTCCCCGCGACTATACCAAATTTTCTTGGTATTTTTTATCTGCCCGATGGGATATTTTAAAGTTCAGAATTCACCTCATAAATCATTCTATTCAAATAAAGTCTTATCATTATTGTAATCTGAGTCCTTCTGCTCAGTTATAATGAACTAACCCACAGTTTTTGTAATTTGCTTGGAGAATCGCTGTGAGCGGTTTAAAGTAGGCAAATAGTCAACTCTCTCTCTCTCTTTCTCTCTCTCTCTCTCTCTCTCTCTCTCTCTCTTTCTCTCTCTTTTGTTAACTCTTTGGCTACCAAATTTCCTCCATGGCTGTACCAAATTTATTGGTATTTTTTACCTGTATGATGGGATATTTCGAAGTTCACTATTTACACCAGAACTCATTCTATTCAAATAAAGTTCTATTACACTGGTTTAGCTGTTTGAACCTAATTTTGGGGTGCTGAATTCAGATTTGAAACTAATCATTGGTTTTTTTAAACTTACAGTTTACCATAGGATCGCTGTGAGCGGCTTAATGTAAAATTAAAGTTAAGTTAACTCAAAATTATATATTTAAATTAACTGTTTCTTTAAAAATGTCATCCGACCATCATTAGAAGAACATTTTTTCTTTACATTTACTATTGTTTTTGTTTTGTTTTTCTATCAATCAATTCTTTTAAAAGATTTAAAAGACAGGGAAGATGTATAATGAGTGGGTCGTAATTACTATCAATTCTACTTGAAACAGTCAAGTCATCTGACTATCATTAGATTAACTATTCTTCTATTACTTTTACTACTGTTTTTGTTTTTTGGAGACTTTTTCTTTATATAACAATTGTTTTTAAAATTTTTTAAGAACAACGTAGATGTATAATCAGTGGGGCATAATTATTACCAATTCTACTGGAACAAATCATGTCATCCGGGCAGCATTAAATCAAAACGTTTTAATTACATTTACTATTGTTTTTGTTTTTGTTTTTTTTATTGGCTTTGTTTGCTTTTGATTTTGATTTTTGCTTTTTTTTGTGGCTTTTCTTACTTTGTTTTTGTTTTTTTTTGTTCTTTTTGCTTTGTTTTTGTTTTTTTCTTAATTTGAATTTTTTTTTTTGTTTTTGAATTTTTTTTTTTTTTTGCTTTGTTTTTTAATCTTTTTTCCTTTGTTTTTTTTTTGTTTGTTTTTTGTTTGTTTGTTTTTTTTGCTTTGTTTTTTTTGCTTTGTTTTTTTTTGCTTTGTTTTTTTGTTCTTTTTTTTTTTTTTTGCTTTGTTTTTTTTGGGGGGAGGGGCTTTATTTTTGATTTTTTTCTTTGCTCTGTTTTTTGTTTGTTTATTTTTTTGCTTTGTTTTTTTTTTGCTTTGTTTTTTTGTTTTGTTTTTTTTGGAGGGGGGCTTTAGCTTTGTTTTTTTTGTTTTTTTACTTTATTTTTTAATTTTTTCTTTTGCTTTGTTTTTTGTTGTTTTTTGCTTTTTTCTGTTTTTTTTTGCTTTGTTTTCGTTTTTCTTGCTTTGTTATTTTTTGTTTTTTACTTTGTTTCTTTTGCTTTTTTTCTGTTTTTCTCCTTTTTTTCCTTGTTTTTTTTCTTTGTTTTTTTTTTTGGGGGGGGTTGTTTGTTTTTGCTTTGTTTTTTTTGTTGTTTTTTTTTCTATTAATCAATTCTACATCTACAAATCCTCTAGTCCGAGATTCTTTCATCCAATCAACATCTAATTAAAATGTTTCATTCACATTTACTATTGACTCTAGCTGGACCTGTAGATATACCACATTATGATAATTTAATTATTACAACCTTTGAAATGGTTACTTAAGAGTTATTGCTAAATAGTTCAATACGTAAAATTATAATAAACTTGATTTAACTCTCTCTTCCTCTATGTTTTCTTTCTTATCTTATTTTCATCTTTTCATTATGTCTGATTGAAACAGATTAGCTTTATCGTTTCTGCACGCTCGCCCCCCCCTCTCTCTCTCTCTCTCTCTCTCTCTCTCTCTCTCTCTCTCTCTCTCTCTCTCTCTCCCCTACTCTTTCTTTCTTTCTTTCTTTCTTCTTATATTTTTTCTGCGTAATATGTCCTATTCCCGTTTTTTCTTTAAAATAAAAACGTACTGATCCATTATTTAGCTGAGGTTACAACCCTAAGAAATAAGCCGATTAAGTGACACCAGATAATCAGGATTTACATCTATGCATTTGATCTTAGACGATTTAGACAGTCACGTTTTTAGCCAGTGTTACAAGATGATAACGGTTGGCAGATTATATCACTAAGTCTCTCTCTCTCTCTCTCTCCTCTCTCTCTCTCTCTCTCTCTCTCTCTCTCTCTCTCTCTCTCTCTCTCTCTCTCTTCTCTCTTTCTTACCCTCTCTTTCAGCTGAGGTGTCGACACTCAGGTGAAATAAGCCGATTAAGTGA